>OX451408.1:12839970-13439970 GCA_949629135.1 Eremobia ochroleuca
CCTGTAACTGTCCCTCTGCAGGGCAACGGGATCTCATACAAAGACGGGACGTGAATCATTTAAAATGCTTGCTCATTTGCTCAGCAACGAATGGCAATTTCTGACCATTATGATGGTTTCATTTCATACATGGGACTTCAAACATAACTAAATTTTGGTGTACTTACTACTGCACTGCGATTCTGTAACCATCTCACCGTGAAAACATAGGTGAAGTGAGCGTGGAGTGAGTTTGCTTGGTCAATCCCTAGCATCAGGGATGACACTGACAGCTCACTCCACGCAAGTTTTCACGGTGAGATTTTTACAGAATCGACCGGAAGATAATGCTTGATAAAAGAATACCTTATCTTCTCAACCGGTTACCTGTTGATTTAAGAAGACAGGATAAAAAAGGCAAATTTGCCAAGTTACTGAAGTTATTCTTCCTCGAGAGTTTGTAAACTATATTCTTTTGAATGTAGTTTGCGAATTCTCAGGGGATGTGACTAATGATGGTTATGTGTTAATTAAGATTCCGCACTCTAATCAATAGTTAGTAGCTTTGTGTTCCGTTCCTACAGACAAACCGTGGAAACGGTTTTGAGGGGCATTCATTAATTATAATGCAATGTAATGTTTTGTAATAATAAATAAATTAAAAAAAAAAATCCCCTAAGGGTTAACGTAGGGGATTACAGGCATGATCTACCCTCAATCAATCTGCCAAGCCGTTTCCCAACTATGTTGCAGCCAGTCTAGCAGTATGCAGCTGAATACCAGTATTTTACAAGGAGCTACTCTTTATCTGACCTCCACAACCTAGTTGTTACTGGGTACATGACGCCCCTTGGGAAGACCAGTTGTTGACTATCTATAATTATTTTGAGTATAAGATGGTTCAACTAATCAGCTATAGTGCATTTCAAGGTTGGTAGAGGACGACCTGCTTACGTCATCATTTCAATAGAATGATTGACTGAATTGTGTCAAGTAGAGACAGCCAAACGTTTGATTGAGTGAAACAGTTTTACGACTTTCAATTGGCAAATTCTTTGGTGTACCTTCCTGATATGACGTCAACTGACGTCAAAATTCCGAAGCCCTAATATAAATTAATTTACGGACCCCTCCGTGCCTCAAACAGCATGTTAAGCGTTTCTCCGGCGTTAGCGTTGTCCCGGCTATCATTCATGGATCTTTGACAGTCGTTACGGCTAGTTAGAAGCCTATAGTCTGACAGCATTGTCTTACCAAGATGTATTGTATTACCCAGTAACTGGGATGTGGTCACTAGGCCGTCGCTTTATGTAAAATACTGGTCCACGATCGACCGTGGCAAGCGCAGCTTAACCTTCGATAAACCCGTGCGGTTGTTATTAATAGCCACGAACCATAATTATATATACACAGGGTGTCCCTGGAAGTATGGATCAAATCGAATAGGGGCGTGGGCAAGGTCATTTCCAAACGTTTTAACCCTGAGAATGTCGGTGCAATTTTTGACGGTTCAAAAGCTATGACCAATTATTTTTTCCAATCACTTCACATAGTGCTCAAAGAAGAAAATACTTATAAGACATTAAAAAAAAACTATCAGCGCTATCAATTTAATTTTTTTTTTTTTTTTCAGGGCGTTGTAGAAGAGTGGACCTTTCCTGTCTGGAAAACATGTGTTCCGTGCAAATTGAACTCAACTGGCTGGAACTGTCTTTTTAATTAACATGCTAAGCCATTACGAAACGCACGCCATGTAGATGATTTTATCAGAATCGAGAATAGTAACAATAATACGTTACGTCATTAAGTTGGAGATACTCACACCTCACAAGTCTCAGATAAAATTCTATTAAGTACCTAGTTATACTTATATCTATACTAATAATAAAGCCGCTATACTAATAATAAAGCAGAGGAGTTTGTTTCTTTTTCTGTTTGTTAGAACGCGCTAATCTTTGGAATTACCAGTCTGGTTTTATATTTTTTTTAATCTTGCAATTGTTAGTTTAATTCTTAATGAAGAAAGGCTATTGAACATCTCGCTTGGAGACCCTTAGGAGCGAGCCGAACAAAATGAAAAAAAAAAACATCAGAAAAGAACGCTAAACGACAATGATTCTGTAACCATCTCACCGTGAAAACTTGGGCGAAGTGAGCGAGGAGTGAGTCGCCAATAGTGTCAATTCCTAGCACCAGCATGACTCACAGCTCACTCTGAGCTCACTTCGCCTTAGTTATCACGGTGAGATTTTTCCAGAATCGACCGGCAGAAACGAATAGTAGTAAGTATAATATGTTACGCCATTAGGAGATACACACTACTTACAAGTCTCAGATACAATTCAATTAAGTACCTAGTTATACCTATACGTACGTAGTATGATTGTCGAGAAAAATCGCCGAATCGATATAGGTTTTTTCCACAGATTATTAAAACCCGGCGGCGCGTGTCGTTGCCCGGAATGTTACCACATCATATAGGGTGACTGGTAATTAGTGATCGATACTTAAACACATGATTCTACTCATGACAACAAACAACTTTTACTATGGGACCAAATCTGAAATCGCGAAAAAAAAAATCAGCTGTTCCCATTGTAGAGAATATAACCACTAGTCTTTGGCCGTTCCCTACATTTATGTTCGTACGAGTCGTCAAAATGTAGGGAACAGCTGATTTTTTTTTCGCGATTTCAGGTTTGGTCCCATAGTAAAACTTGTTTGTTGTCATGAGTAGAATCATGTGTTTAAGTATCGATCACTAATTACCAGTCACCCTATATGTATATTTTTATTTATTTTTTATTTTTGTTTATACCATTTACCTACCCACATTAACGGCTGTCATTCGTGGATCTATGACAGTTTGACAGTCGTTACGGGTATTCAGAAGCCCGAAAGTCTGACAACCAGTCTTACCAAGGGGTATCGAATTACCCAGTAAATGGGTTGTGGAGATCAGATAGGCAGTCGCTCCATGTAAAATACTGGTATTCAGCTGCATAGCATACGGTTAGACTGGAAGCCGACCCCAACATAGTTGGGAAAAGGCCAGGCAGATGATGATATAGTATAGGTACACCTGTGCCTAATCCTTCGGAAAATACAAGCGTGATGTTATGAGGTAGGTATGTAATTGACAGATTTTATTATTGAGCCAAGATTTTTTTTATTTTACTTATCTATAATTTTTTTTATTTTATTAAATAGGAACCACAAACAGCTACTTACATTATGCAATATTACAAACAGAAAAACATAAATTACTTAAGTAATAATGTAACCCACAGCGCTGTTCACAGATTACCATTAATAAATAAAACCTTAGGGTGCGTTTCCACAGAAGCGGAGCTGGGCGGAGCGGAGCGGAGACGTGTAGGAATCGTCCAATCACAGACGAGACGAGTGACGCGATGAGGATTTCAACCATTGTGATTAGTCGATTCCTGCACGTATCTGCTCCGCTTCGCCCAGCTCCGCTTCTGTGGAAACGCACCCTTAGTCACTAGGAGGAGAACTGTTCATGCACGAAAGTTACGCTAATATTATGAAAACAATACAAAAAAAAAATTAAAAAAAACTGTATACTACAAACAATCGAATTAATCTAAGAGTTCGTTTCATACAAAAGGCTACGAAACCTTTTCAAAGAGCATTTAAATATATGTGTTCGAATAAAGTTAATAAAGAATAAAGTAAAGTTTTTAGAGGTAACTTATTTATGTTTGTATTAATGTATTTATTTTATATACTTATGTATTTAAATGATACACCACAGACTGCAGTATTGTCGCTTCTTCTCCCTTAAGCCATCCAAAGGCCGCAAACTGAAGGAGCAATTTATTCTCGTAATTTTAAGAACATTCACAGTCCGATCTCAGACAAAATCTATAAAAAAAAAAATCTCTAATCCCCCTACATTTTTGACAAGTTTTTGGCATTGATTGTCGCTCAGATTGCGACCACATTTTGATCGTTTATACGGGAATTGGCCTGAAGACCGCCCACTGTGTCACCCTATTTAATATTTCTACATAATAATTTATCGGTACTTTTTATGATGTCCAGAATAAAGCGTACCTATTCTATCTACACTTATCTATTTTGTCGACTGTTTACGTTCATCGAGACGAGATGCATATTCCGGTAACTCCCCCGTCCCCCCGGTATAATTTAGCATGAACACAGTTCCTGCATTAGGGGTTATTGTTCTGCCCCGGGCTAGTGGCCATAGCGGCGCCAAAGTCGAATGTTCAGCGATGGGGTAGCCGGGGGTGAAATAAGGTTTGTATTATCGTCGTTAGTATAGGCATTATGCATAAGGCATACCTACCACCTCTATGTTTCGTATTTTTTAACTTAAAAAATACAAAACAGAAAATTGCAGTCTTCGACAGATTTTTGACGACAACTGGGGGGAATTCCCGTATTTTTGAGCACACTACGTTTTAATGAGTCAAAAAAAAACTATATTTTCTACACTTTTGTTAAGTTTTTGACATTTTTTGTCGCTGCGCAAAGATGAGATTGCTACTTGAATTTGAACGTGTTTCAAGTAGATACGAGAATGGGCCGTCTGAGCCTCAGATTTCTCGAGAACTCAAGCCTTATACTACGAATGAAAAATCAATCTACCTTTTCCCGACTATGGTTCGGTTGGTCAGACTAAAGTCTAACCGGATGTAGCTGAATACCAGTATTTTACTTGGTGCGACTACCTGTCTGACCTCCACAACCCAGTTACTGAGTAACATGATACCGTCGTAACACTGATTGTCAGACTTTTAGGCTAACTACCCGTAATGACTGTCGAACGAATGACAGCCGGGACCAACGGCATAGCGTGCTTTCCGAGCCACGAAGGAGTCTCGATATAATTATAATAGTAAGAATGGATCACCATGGTCACCCATCCACGAACCGACCGCGGTAAACGTCGACCTTCGCTCGACCTGTGCGGCTGTTGTTGCTACCGAAACTATGACTGAAAAGTTGAAAAAAAAAAAAAAAACAAGCTTTGTGCACCGAATGGGAACTGTCCCCAATATACGGAATCGATCGATTATATGCAGACATCGATAAATTATAGGCAGATATGCCTGTATAAACTCCCAACACAACACACATCAAAATTCATTCGGTTTGTTCCAATTTAGCTATTAACTAGAGCAAGTGATAACAATAAAATTAATTTATGCAATGGACGCTATAGTATCGGTAATTGCCAGCAGGATGTGACGTCATCGCGATTCGGGCGTACGGTTCTCGAATCTCGCGCTATTACCTATAGGTAGGGTCGTTTCGGCGCGAGACAATGCTATACAGCGTGTAACGGAAGGGGGGTATCAACCCTGAAGGAGGTGAATGTGCTCATGAAACTCAACAACTTTCCCCAAAGAACATAGGTCGAAATATGAAAAAAAAATTTGGCCCTCCCATAGTAAATCAATCAGCTGGTAGTCAGTTTTGTAAGGGAGGGCCAAATTTTTTTTTCATATTTCGACCTATGTTCTTTGGGGAAAGTTGTTGAGTTTCATGAGCACATTCACCTCCTTCAGGGTTGATACCCCCCTTCCGTTACACGCTGTATATTATATGGACCGATTTTTATGAAATTTGGTATGGGGATACTTTTTATCGACATAGGTACCACGCTGGCGAAGCAGCCGACGGAAGCTAGTTTTAAATAATTTTATCTACACCCATGCTATAAATCCTCTATAAAAGTTGCTGAAACAGTTAGCTTATTGCCAACATTAAAACAATCAATGTCATAGTAACCATAATATCATCCAAACGAGTGTTATAATGTTGTACAACTCCTTTGCTTTTTCGATCCCTTCCTTACCCATCAAACAGCCACATTCTCACTAGGTAGGTACTCAATTCGTGGTATCTTTATGAATTTAAAAAAAGAACACTCATGCACGCGCTTTTCACTACCACAGCACCGTAATTTAAAAAAAAAATATACGTTATTTGAATTCACGTCGTATCCCGCCATTTTTGTTCGATAATTAGTATTGCAAAAATTTAATAGGTACATAGTTCGTTTGTATTAGATACTCCGCAATAAAAGTCTTTCGTATTTATTAAAATCTTCCTTCAAAACTGCGTGCACGATTGATCTTGCCGTGGGAAAGAGCCCTAAGGGTCCTTTCCCACGGCAAGATTCCGTTTTTTGCAGGTACGGTTTTTTGCAGGATCCCGTTTAGCGTTTTTCACACAAGCATCCTGTTTACAGTATCCGGCAAACGTGATGCTTGTGTGAATATTATTTTGTTGTGTTATGGAAAGAGCCCTAAAGCGCAATACACACTGAGCCCGCCGGGCCGCCGACATAGCCCGCCGACACAACCCGGCGGCCGACAAAATTTTCCGACTTGCAATAAGTGAAGCGGTCAACTAGCCCGACGACAAAAAGTTGCCGACATAGGTCGGCGGCCCGGCGGGCTCAGTGTGTATTGCGCTTTACACTATCAAACACAATCTGAATCATTTTGAAGCATATTGCCAATCCATTGCCTTTATTTGTTCGAATAATTTGTCTGCAACTACCTACATAAATAACGCAATGAATGTTGTTGAACTGTCAAAATGGAAGCCATCGCTACTGTTAGCGTTACGTAGGTACCTAATTACCCCCCGTTACACGAAACTTTCGGCTCGTGGCTAACTCACAACACTCTCACGGGCCGATCGATCAGGTTAAGCTACGCTTGCCGCGGTCGGTCAGCGGATGGGTGACCATCTTTAGATACCGAGACCCCTCCGTGCCTCGGGAAGCACGTTAAGCAGTCGTTCGTCGGCAAATTATGTTCGTATCAATGCCACACTAGACGCGTCACTTAATCGCCTGATATTAATTAGTAATGGATAACTGTCTGCGGGCTTTAGTGAAGGAATCACTTTCGAAAAACGCATAGCACCGATCGCAAACGCACGTTGTTCTCCGGGCCAATAGAGAGATATGGCGGCAAAAAATTCGTACGCAGTGCCTTCAAAGCCTATGGTCTCCTCTCCCCGCAGTACAAAAACTTTTTTAAATCTATGTCAATGTTAATATTTCTCCAAGAACTATTACAACCACGATAATATCGCTAAACAAAGTCAAGTTACTCTTAAACAAAAAGAGTGTCTGGTTAACATTCCTAAGGGGACCTTTAGGAATGTTAACCAGACACTCTTTTGTTTGACACTACAAGGGCCCATTTACACCATAAACAACGAGGCCATATGAGATAAACGTACTGCTTACCTATATCTGTCCTTCAAGTATAGGGTAGCAACATCACTAGAGGTCAACGAACATAACCCGACTAAATTAGGACGTCGCGACAATGTTTACTTAGCAAATGTCGGGAGGTGTATATTTGTTTTGGTCGGGTTATACGATAGGCAAGCAATGGGCGTTCTGTTTTTAAAAGGCAGAAATGCACACAGATTTGTTTACATGAAAATCGTGAGTCAAAGACAGGCAAGATAACGTTTGTTTATTATTTGAGCAAAGGTACCTACTCTTAAGAGTTTTTAATAAGAGACAGTAATTAAAAGAAATTAACGACCGTTACGACTGCATTTTGTTTAATCAGGTGATTAGTTATGTTAGCAGCTAACTTAACTTATCTATAGAATAGATTGTTTTTTTTTTTAATTATTTGACCTTTTGTAAGTAGGTTCTTTTCTAAATTATGTTAAGCAGGGATTCTTAGGTATACTTATTTGCAGTTTTTTAACTGAAAGGTTCAACAAACTACTACCTTTAATATCGCCTGAACAGTTTACACAAGTTAACAGTAAGGTATACATAGGTAAAGCAGACATTTTAACGTAGCCAAAACATTGGCAAGGACGCGAGTCCGTTTTAATTCCAATCAATACTAGGATTTTGACTATGAGCGCTCACTTTTTAGGTTATGTTACGTTATCGAAGCTTTTTGGCCACCTGACACCTATATTATGTAAATTTCTGCACACGCAAGTACAGTAGAGCGATAAAAGCACTATAATTAAACTGATATGTAAATATTTCAGACCTACGTGGCCGAGTATGTATGTAAAATGTTCAGGTCATTCACGTCTGTTAACCACACAAAGGATTACATGCTGGCGCAAATCAATGACTGAATTACCTTTTCTAACATCACACATTGAACATTTGAAGGCTTCCGCATTGTTTCTGTACGTACAAACGCTGCAATCCCAATAATTTTCTTCGAGCACTTTAGACGGCCTCTTGGCTCTCCGAATGGCATTTTTCTTGTCCATTTTAACTCACACTTACGGCTATATAACACTAGCACACTGTAATCATGATACTTTATATCGTAAACAAAAGTTTTTACCGCACAAACGCAAAATAAATCGTCTGAGAATCATTATTTTTGTTTTACTGTGCACAGAAATGTACACTTCTTTACGCCATGACAGATCGTCAATGTTCCGTCGGTAAAACAGAGCAGAGGCGCCACTTTCTCTAGCACTGTTTTATCTGAACGTTTGTTTATTTTTGTGATAATAGATGGCAGTAGTGTTGCTTAAGTTTTAATGGTCAAGCGTGAGTAGTTTTATTTGTCTGTGACGTTTATAATTTTATCATGAAACGAAGAAACTGTTAATGATTCATAACTTAAAACAGGTTACCTGCAGTGGGTACGTCCTTTATGCAATATTCGTTGACCCGGCCCGTGGGTCACTAGGCAGTTACGCTCTTTCAGCAGACCCAACATTTCCTATTTTGGTTTCCTAGTTTGGTTACCTATTTTGGCTTAGAACTAAAAAGTTCCACAAAATCAAGAGCGAAATCAATGAATACAAGGAAAATTAAACTCAAAAATTAAGAGATACATGTTTTAGGGCTCTTTCCCACGGCAAGGTCCCGTTTTTTGCAGGTACCTACAGTTTTTGCAGGTTCCCGTTTAGTAGTGTACGTGTTTAAATATATACATATATTCACACAAGCACGGACTAGAAAAAATCCGTGCACACAAGCATCCCGTTTGCAGTCTCCGGCAAACAGGATGCTTGTGTGAATATGTATATTTAAGTCGTAATTCCTGTATACAGGGCCCTATTAAAGTAAATGGACAAATTTTATGTAACGAAATGAAATGAAATGATAATATTTATTTCAGGCTAAATAATTGATTATAAATCCTTATGTTGTTAGTAGATGGATACTCTTAAAGGTATGTTAGTAAAATTTAAAATTATTGTTATTATTTTAGACATGAGTGGACGACCAATGCCTCAGAATTTGGACGTCCACTCCATCCGACACCAAGTTCAGAAGCGTGTTGGTGCTACGTTTTACCCGAAACCAGAAGGAGGCCGATCTTTTGCGAAGCACCGCCTGAAAGCCGTCCGTGCTTAGGTCGGCGAACATGCCGGAGGCACTGCACCGCCACGGAAGCCTCAACAAACTCCTGAACGCGTTGTTATACGGGACTAGCAGAGTATTGTAGGCCTTCCTTTCTAGTGTAATTGCTCCACAGGTTGCACGTGTATAACGTTTGGCAGTGACTTTGATGTCACTTGAGCATCGTGAAAACCTGCGAGAAAGCATATTACCCCGTATCGACAATGCCCTGCGCTACCTGTCCATGTCCATATCATCACTTAGGTTCTCATTGACCCAGTGACCCCAGTATTTAAATTTGCTCACTTGCTGTAGGACGGTTTCAGTTAGTGTGATCGGAGGAACAGGGTAGGTTCTAGTCCCAGTCTTAAAAATTTAGCATCTTGCTCTTTTGAACATTGTACTTGAGCCCATGGGCTATTGCATACCGTTCTTATATTGGCAATAGTGACCTCACGGAACTAATTGAGGGGCCCAGCAGTACCATTCCATCAGCATAGCTAATACTATCCCCCCCCCCCCCCCCCACACACAGACACTGAACAACCGACACCGGCACTGCTGAGCTCCTCAATCAGTCCGTTTACATATAAATTAAACCACCTGACAAAAATACGGGTGTTCTTCTATCAGTATAATACTGGACAGTATGTTTAAGACAGCCCAGGTCGGATTCCGAACTGAGTGTCGTGCACAGGGACGTGCTGGGTTAAATGTCTGTTAAGCGCACCATCCAGTACCTTGCTCAGAGTCGTGGCTAGAGAAATAGGTCGATAATTACCCTTATCAGATCTGTCACCAGTCTTATTCTTAACTATGGTCTTCATGAGATCATCTGGTAGGTGCTGTAGGTAGTTATGACGCAGACAGAAGGTAAATAACATGTACAGGACCCTAGGCAAGTTTGACACAAGTTTAACACAGCGCTCATTAGTTTTTGGGGAGTTTGTTGCGCCACTTCTCCCCTGCGAAAGCACTAGGAAGTGGTGAAGAGCGGGCGTTCTGGGGGAATGTCTTTTGTAATTTTGATGTTCGAAAAGTGCTGATTCTCAGCCTAGTTTTAATAAATTACTTTTGATTTTGAGTACGTCTAACCAAAGATATCGAAGCAAAAAAAAAAAACACTGATTAAAGTGATTTTATTTTGACCTAAAATAATAAATTGCCGGCACATTAGTGTATTTTCGTTTCTCATAATTATATTTTTTTATCATTGTCCTTATTTTGGTGGTCTAAATGATTTCTAAAAAAAAATCCATCTATTTTAATGGGACCTTATAGATTGCTGTCATATTCTTCTATTGAAGAATATGAATATCTCGAATATCCAATAAATAAGTACAGTCACCAAAAGAGATAAGAACCAGGGCCGTCGCCGTCGGATATAGTTGAAGTTTAGTAAGAAACCGATGAATGTTTTCGAATGAAATTTAATTTGATAAATTAACTGTTGGTTTTCTATTACTTAAATACATTAAATTTTATTCGAAAACATCCATCTGTTTCTTACTAAACTTCTACTGTATCCGACGACCCTGGTTACTTATCTCTTTTGGTGACTGTACATACATACATGATGAGGACACTAGCTACCACACATTCTAACAATTAATATTTCCATTAAACATAGAGAATATAACCACTAGAGAGCGTATGGGCCGATTTCTTCGAAGCACACGACTCACTACTGCGGGCCGGGGTATGAGGAAGAACGCGCGGCTGCAATTGGTCAGTTCAAAGTCAAGTTGCATCGTTAGGGCTGCTTTACTTCATTAAGAGAAAATAGTCGATATCGATAAAATGGATTTTAACATTATAATAAATACTAAATCAAAATCATAGAAATAATATTTAATCAAAATCAATCAATTACAAAAAAACATCCCGGAAATTGACTGATCGGCCCCGGTCGGGGACAGAAAGAACTAAAATATCCCGGAAAATACAAAATTAAAAAAAAACCGACGAACTGAAAACCGAGGAGGTTCTCAGTTCGTCGGTATTTCTTTTTTGAAGTCGGTTAATAGTAGATAGTTATTTTATTAAAGTATGTGAATTGAATAAAAAATGTATTCATTTTATTTTTCTCGATATCAACTTTCAGCTATTAAAGATAACAGCACTATTTTTTACGATAAACATACAAAAGGAAAGAAAGGGATAGAAGCATTAGAATTGTCTAATACAAGAACGAGACTTTTCCAAAAGACATCAACGCGCGACTCAAAAAGTGTGCTCGTTTACCCAGCCACCATTTTAAATAGACCCCTGCAGTGGCTTATAATCTGATTAAATCAAAAATAATTTTTCGTAATGTTTATGTACCGATGAAAAGTTATGTCATCCTTTTTGTAACTAGATGTCTAAGAATGTTTCCCACACCACTTCACCGCGCATGAAGGCATTTTGATGCGTTATAATTGCATAAACGTTATAAAAAAAATATATTAATTTAGCGTGCACGCAGGTCTAACACTTGGACACAACTAAAATTGCTACTAGTACCGTAGCCTATACATAGGCGACAAAATACTAATAGTTTTCGTGCGTCGGGGCACTGTATACGCAGTCAAGTGGTTATAATAGTCTTTGCCATTAAATTACCGATCAAACATGAACTCTAAACCAAAGCAGCAAGGTCAGAATTAGAACGCCAACTAGGTACTTAATAAATGAATAGTTTACAAAGATCGACAAAAAGGCCACTTTTATAAAAGCCAGTAGGAGCGGAATTCTTAGAAATGTCGACCTTTTTTTAGGCAAAACGGGTAACTATGTGAAATTTCTCTACCTGAGACTGTCAAGGATTTTAGAAACATTTCGCTTTTGTACCTTCAACGATAATAATGTTGGAACAAGGTTGTCTTTTGCGGTCTTTGTGAGGTTTGGCAGGTAGGTATCGCCCCTTCCACGTGTTGACTGGCCAATTCAAGGTAACGACGAGGCATTTATTCGGCAGGCCTGTTGGTCTAGTGGTCAGTGGCCCTGACTGCTATACACAAGGTCGTGGGTTCGATTCCCACCCAGGACAAATGTTTGTGTGATGAGCACGATCATTGTCTGGGTGTAATTTATCTATAATATGTATGTATTTAGAAATATATATGTATGTATGTTTATCAGTTGTCTAGTACTTATAGCACAAGCTCTGCTTAGTTTGGGACTAGATGGCGATGTGTGAAAGTTGTGGAATATTATTATTATTTATCACCCCTACTGAACTAGTCAGGCAATTTTAGCGGCACTGCCAATATGCAGAGTCATAATCTAAGTATTATTACCTAATGTAAAAATTAATGGTATGCCCTATACAGGCTAAAACTGTACAGACGCCAGCACATCAAGCTACCCGATACTGTCAAATTTTCCGAACCAACCTTGAACCTAATGCCTTAGCAATAAAGTTGTAAATCTACTGCAAATAAACTATGGAAACAAATAAATTCATGGAATACTAGCTTCTGCACGCGAATTCGCCTGCGTGGATGTCGGAAGTCATCTCACGGGAACGGGCTACCGGGACAAAAAGTAGTCAAACAGTGACAAAAAGTAGTCTTATGTCCTTCCCCAGGATGCCATCTCCTTGCCAAATATTATTATCGAAATCAGTTCAGTGGTTTAGGCGTCAAATGGTAACATACGTACAGCCGTGTCAGAGTTACTATCGAACTTATTACTTTTTATAATATTAATATAGATTTTGATCACTTTCTTGGCATCAGAAGAATGTACCTAAAGTTAAAATGAAAACTAGTAACAACTACCTACACATATAAAAATATCAATTAATTTCTCATGCCTACCACACAAGTTGTAAAATTTTACCTCCAGGAACGTCCGGTGCCTATAAAGTAGTATATTACACTATAACTAAATTGTCCCACGTCCCTTCTAGCTAACGGTAAACCTGCAGTGCGATTCTGTAACCATCTCGCCGTGAAAACTTAGGTGTAGTGAGCGTGGAGCGATCTGTCAGTGTTATCCCACCTGATACTAGGGATTGACCAAGAATACATTTTACAATCATAATCGAGATTTTAATAATACATTTTTTTTTTTTTGCTAATTCCATTAGTAGATCATTTTATATAATTTAAAGCTACAATACTACTACTATTTTGATTGTCAAAGCATTACTATTTTTTGGGGTTTTAATCTAGGAAAAAAAAAAAACAACAAAACTGATATTCTGACTAAGTTTCTGTTTTGCTATTTTATTTTAAAACCCCACAAAATAGTAATGTTTTGACAACAAAAATATTACTTTTAAAATTATATAAAATGATCAATAGAATTAGCGTAAAAATATTATTAAAATCTCGATTATGATTGTTAATGTTTGCTTAGTCAATCCGTAGCATCAGTGGGTTGACACTGACAGCTCACTTCACGCAAGTTTACACAGTAAGATTTTTACAGAATCGACCGGCTGCATACATGTAATCAAGCAAGCAGGATTAGCATTAGCAGTTTACTCTTAAATATACCCCTGCAACGTTGTAGGTCCCTAGTACGAGTATGATAGGTAGGCACTAGATTATCTATGGTAGGTATAGATATTAGATATCAGTGTCTTGGACCTTAGATGATGTTTTGAAGCAGCACCCTAATTGCGTAACTCTCAATCTGAATCATTTTGAAGGATATTGCTAATCCATCGCTTCATATGTTCGAAAAATGTGTCTGCTCAACAACGTAAATTACGCAGTGAATATTGTTGAACTGTCAAAACGAAACGCATTGCTACTGATAGTGTGTTACGCAATTATCCTGCTGGTCTGTTGGCATTGATAACGCTTGTATTTTTAGCCGACATAAAAAAGGAGGTTGTGCATTCGACGAGGTTTTTTCGTGTCTCGTGTTTACAGTTTAATCGCTTTATGGCGAACAAAGGTGTTCTTTCCCAGGTAACTAGTTAAATGTGCTTCCAAAACAGATATAATGAAGACTCCGTTGTTTTTCTTTTTTTATTATTTAATTTGCTATTTATTTATTTTATTATTTATGTACACAGAGTAAAAAACATATGGATATGACATAGTAATAATTTGAGTACAAAGGTACTGCTTATTTCTTAAGAAATTTCTTCCAGCAGACCTGCGAAAAGAGAAGTAAAAAAGATATGTATTCTTTTGTATTGTTGTTATTCTTTTTTTTTTTTTAATTTAATATTAATCTTTTTTTATTTTTATTTAATTTCCATACGTTTGCCTGTATTTACCACTCTAATCTTCAGCAAGATTCGACTTTTACACAATTCCTCTCATCCTGTGCAGACTTATGTATGACTATTGTCTTCACTTCACCCTGGTAAAGCCACCCAAGTAACCTACATGACACGGAATTTTTCAGCACGGAAATACCAGTAAATAATATGCTAATTACTTACTGAATTTCACAAAAAACGTAGAAACAAAAAGAACCTTATCCGCATGAATGCTTCAAAATAGACGTCAACGTGACCGGTCCGTCGTCAACTGACAAGGTTTCTTTACCAATACATGAGTTTCATTGTAAATGTAGGTAGTCCAGTAAATCTTGGTCTCTTAGGGTGGCGCCACTTACTACGGAAAATGACAGTTCTAATGTTAAATTCAGTACAAAATTGATTTAGTTCCTTATTTCGCCGCATGTCAAGAACTATTGTCTTTTTCTACAGTCGTCAGTCGTAGATTGTGAAACATCTTCCAACCCCCTGAAGGGCGAACACAAAAGCAGATGAAGCCATCTAATTTATTTTTCATTCCCAATATAATGGTTATTTACGCAATTTCACGTGGTCATGTGGGCCACCCTAAACCATGGGGTGGGCCACGTTTAGTTGCGAAAGCGGTTTTTAACTTTCGGAATACCCGTTTTTTGGAAAATGGAAAAGGAACTGTTTCTGAATTCACGGGTTGTTACCCATGAATAATAATTGAGAAACCCGTTGTTTGTTAATAACAAAGCGGCAAGTGGTCAGGTTAAAGATAGAAACCCAGACAGCCATCATCCGACTGCAAAAAAGGAGGTAGTAATGCATTCGGCGGGTTTTTTTGAGTGTAATATCGGTAGCAAAAAACTAAAATACGAAACCAAAAACACCGACTTCCGAAATTAAAGTTGTGTTTTTGATGAAGTGTCATTTTGTTTTTTTTTTTTTCATAGTTAGGTAGGTACTTGGTTTCGGGGTTAAGTTATAGGTACAGGCGCCAACACATCAAGCTACCCGAAACTGTCAAATTTTGCCAATCCACTTTGGACCTTGTGCTCTAGCGATAGAGTTGAAAATATATTAAAGAAATTTGACAGATTGTAGTAGCTTGATGTGCTCGCGTCTGTAAATAGGTACATCTCAATGTAAAAAAATCCCACGATAGAGTAGATGAAGGAGAAAAGAACTTTCTGATTCCAAATGAATTTAAAATCAGAAAGTCCCCTTGTTTGCTATAGAACGTGGCAACGCTGCCAGCCTTTTGTGCACTTTTCCTGTTGACCGCGATGCGGAAGTATTTTTTGAAGCCCTTGATTACTCTCCCTCTTTTTTATATACATATTTTTATTTGCAAACATCTCGGGACCTTGGGTCCCAGTTCTTTGGAAAGAGTACGAGTAGGGACCGTAACCAACTCGCAGAGGCCGGTTAGACGTCAAGGACTGAGTTTGCCATCGCCAGATAACTTTTATTCGAGGAATAAAATTGACGTTTGCCAGTTTTTCTTTTTATGAAACAAAAAGAAAATCGAATAAAGATATCAGATGATTGAAAAATCAGCCCTTAAATGAAAATTGTTACGACACTTGTTATTATTGCTTCTTTTGATATTTCTCGAGACCCTGGGTCGCAACGCAACTCGCAAAGGCCCGTTACACGTTTTTAACCGACTTCAAAAAGGAGAAGGTTATCAATTCAGATGTTTATATATATACAGCGTGTAATTTATAAAATATAGTGTATATTATAAATTTTTTTTTCATTTTTCGACCTATGTTCTTCGGGGAAAGTTGTTGAGTTTCATGAGCACATTCACCTCCTTCAGGGTTGATACCCCCCTTCCGTTACACGCTGTATAAGTATTTTATATTTTTTTTTCATGTTTGTTCGGGCATAACTCCGTCATATATGGACGGATTTGCAAAATTCTTTTTTTGTTCGATATATGTTTATTCCGAAATGGTCCCATTTAAATTTAGTAAAGATCTGGTGATGAGTTTCGGAGACAGACAACGGAACTCATCAATAAATACCAGTAAAACAACCGCGATTGCTGCTATCGCATATGTATGTAGTGTTATATGAATTTTTTTGGGGTAGGTTCAACTAAAAAGTGAAAAATTAAAACTATTTTATAAAAAAAAAAAAACAACAGACTTCCAAAAAAAAAACACTACAATGTGAGAAATAACTTTAATTTCGGAAGTCGGTGTCAAAAAAACGACAATGCGGAACCAACGACAAGTCGGTTGTTTTTTTTTATTAAAAAGTATTTATTAATTAAATGAGGCACTGACCGACGATTATCCCTGTTCGTACTATGCAAGTGCATCCAAGGATAACCACCGGTTGGTGTGTCCTACACAATTGTAGGATATGGAAACAAAGATATTGGGATTATGGGTTTGGGTGGCTAAATTGAACTGGTTCTTTAGGACCATGGAAAGCCCCTGCCTGACCAATGTTTTATGTACAGACGCCAGCACATCAAGCTACCCGAAACTGTCAGATTTTCCCAATCAACTTTGAACCTTATGCTTTAGCGATAAAGTTGAAAATCTATTAAAGAAATCTGACAGATTGTAGTAGCTTGATGTGCTGGCGTCTGTACTTATGTAAATTAAACAGATAAAATGAAAATGATTTCTTATGAAATAAGCATCACCTTTGTACTTATTTTTCTGTTGTGTTTTTTTTTTCTTGTCTTTTTATATAATTATGTGTGTACAATAAATGGTAAAAAATAAAATGGCAGGGGGTGACTTGCACACTCAGTAATGGGCCCCCGAAAACGGTCGCTAGCACGTAGTGTCGTTATTACTACAATTATTAATACACTTAAAAATAACTTACAGAAATAAAATATTTTATATAATATTCATACCCCCATTAGTAGGGTACCTACATTTATAAAAAAATAAAAATAAAAAAATCTACATATATCGGCTCATTTAGAAATTAGGATACAGTCGGCATCCCATTTGCTAAAAGCTCACTTCACATGTCTTAAGAGGTCATTGTACTCATCATTATGAACAACTTTTACTATGTAAACCAAGCCTGAAAAATCGGTTCAGTGGTTTTAGCTAGGGTTCCTAAGACTGTTAGACCCCATTTCTACCACACAAGGCAAGTGACTAGTATAACACTAACACAAATCAATTTTATTACAGAGTCTAATGCACCATCTGTAGTACCTACTGCCGGTCGATTCTGCAAAAATCTCACCTTGAAATCATAAGTGAAGTGAGCACTTAATAATAAATAACAGCTAATAATAAATTAATAATAAATGACAGCTCACTTCACGCTCACTTCACCCAAGCTTTCACGGTGAGATGGTTACAGAATCACACGGCAGTTCTGAACAGTGCAAGGCAAGTAAGGTATTCATTAAATTGATAAAAACTAACATTTATTGGGTTATTAAGATCTTTATTTTATATTTTTAAGCAATGATTTAAGCCTGTTATGCAATAATTTGGCCTGGCTTCCAATCTAGAAGCTTTACACCTAATAATTAAAAAAAATACTAGTTCCTATTTAGCTTCATCTGGTAAGAATGGAAGCCAACCAACTAAATAAGTAAGTAGCTACAGAAGCCCCATTATAGTAGGTGACCAGCTTCGCTATTCACAACGATCCGACAGGTTCATATCGAAAACGACACATTTCGATAACCTGCAGGGTAATTGCGTAACCCACTACTCGTATCAGTGGCAATGGGTTTCATTTTGACAGTTCAACAACATTCATTGCGTTATTTACGTTGTTGAGCAGACACATTTTTCGAACATATGGAGCAATGGATTAGCAATTTAAAAAAAATGATTCAAATTGACAGTAATAGTGTGTTACGCAATTAGGGTGCTGATTTGCCTTGCCCCCGACAGCAAACAGCTGTCAGAAGACGGTACGGAAGCGTATCGAGTGGTTGTGAAAGCACTAGGAAGTGGTGAAGGGCGGGCGTTTTGGGGGACTGTCTTTTGTAATTTTGACGTTCGAAAAGTGCTGATTGTCAGCCTAATTTGAATAAATGACTTTTGATTTTGATTTTGATTTGTGAATGGTTATGCAGGAGATCTTTAAGAAGACAATAATTAAAATACTTAAGAAATTACGAAACAAAAGATCAGTTTCAAAACAAACTAGTTACCAACAACTAAACAAAGCGAACCCGTTAGCACTTAAACTAATAAATAAGCTACATATCAGAAAGGTAACAGAATTACAACCTCTCCTAATGGATGGAGCTAGTACCTAATACGCGTTCAGTCGCCACTACACAACAGCCCACAGCTAATCCACGCGCATGTACAGACGCCACTTGAAGCTACCCGAAACTGTCAAATTTTCCCAATCAACATTGAACCTTATACTTTAGCGATAAAGTTTGCAATTTCGGGTAGCCTGATGTGGCGTCTGTACTTTGACAGTGTTGCCACATTGGATATTATAATTCGCACAGAACAGATACAAGAGGTTGTATCTGTTCTGTGATAATTCGTAACTAAAATAATAATTTTTTTTAAACTAAATCATATAAATCACGACACTACACGTAGCTTTAGTTAGACTACTAGAGAAAGTGGGAACTAAGTAGGTACTCGTAGTAATAGGTAGATAACTAATCCCCGCTTTCACTAACACTAGATGACACCTAAAGGGTTGCCCAAATAAAACTACCGTACTTACGAAAAGTGCAATAACTAGGTTCAAGCTACTTTCGAGCAGGGCTCGGAAACCGGTTGAAATTCTTAACCGGTTACGGTCATTGACCCCAAACCGAAATCGATTTAGGTTAAGGTTTGCACTTTACCGGTTTTTACCGGTTTTTGCGGGAAACCGGTTTTTCATGAGTTTTGGTTTTGAAAGTGAAAATTAACCGGTTAAACACCCCCCGCCCCCTAACTAAGCAAGTCGCAACATGAATCTACCCGCACCATTTAAGTTCTCCGGTTGTATTTGACGTCCTCAGATCAAACATTTTTTTTCCTAATGTTTTCTGGGGTACTAAACGTACTAATGTCACTATAACTTGTTGGAAGTGTTAAAAAAGTAGACGAAAAATATTTACGACTTACGGAATTAACCGGTTAATTTGGGTGTCAAAACCGTTTGTGCTTATGTAACCGGTAACCTTTGTCATTTGGGTTACATATGAACAGTTCACTTGTTTAACCGGTTAATGAGGGAACGATATATTTACCGGTATTTCATCGAAATTAACCGCTCTTTTTAAACCGGTTCAGAGCCCTGCTTTCGAGAAAAAAGCGGTTAAAGATTTTATTTTTGATTTCTTTGTATCTTCATTACTATACATGTTATCGATTTATTTATTTATTTATTTAAACTTCTCGCACAAAAGGTACAAAGGCGGACTTAATGCCTTAGGCATTCTCTACCAGTCAACCAAGGGTGGTGAAGAGATAAGATGGCAGGTGCTTTGGATGACACGACGATGATAAAAATAAAAAAAAATAAAACACTAGACAAATACATAAATAGGTTATAAACACATACATAAGATTTACTATAATATATATTTATGTGTATATATATATCTATAATATATAAATATATACAAATTCAAAGAAGAGAGGTGTTGAGATGACTCTACACTATTTATTTTGAAAATAACTCTGCAATTTCCGCTTAAATGCATACCGACTAGTGGCCGTCCTGATATCAAGAGGAAGCGCATTCCAAAGAAGAATGGACTGAATATGAAAGGAAGAATGAACAAAGTCAGAAGTATGAGAAGGACAAAGTAGGAGAAGGTTGTTAGAAGAACGCAGATTCTTAGCATGAGAAGAACATAGATATTGGAAGTGAGACACGAGATAAGAAGGAGGAGTAGGAGAGTTGAGAAGGGAGAAAAGCGTGGTCAAAGCGCGCAAATTTCTTCTTTGGCGAATGGACATCCATTTGAGCTCAGACCTATAACTCGACACATGGTCATATTTCCTAAGATTGAATATGAACCGGATACCATTGTTGAGCAATCTGTCAAGCTTATCCAATAAAACCGCATTCAAGTCAAAGTAGCACACGTCACCATAGTCGATTATAGGGAAAATCAAAGTCTGCACAAGCATCGTTTTCGTTTTAGCGGGCAAAAAGTTTCTCAGACGATACAGGGATCGCAGAGTACCATTGACCCTTTGACAAACACTAGCGACCTGGCGTTGCCAGCTAAGTGTCGAGTCAAGATGCAAACCGAGATCTTTCACAGTAGGGGTGATGGGTATGACGGTACCATTGAAAATAAGGGGAGGAAGAGAGCTAAGCGTCACTCTACCCATCATGCGTGAGCTTCCAATTACAATGGCCTGACACTTTGAGGGGTTTACTGACACCCCGAAACTATCAGACCACTTCTTGATAGCATCTAAGTCTCGGTTTACATCTGCTATAGCGTCCGATAAACCTTCTACCCGCTCAGCTGAATACAACTGAAGATCATCAGCATACAGATGATACGAACACCGAAGACATTGAGTTATAAAATTGATGAAGATGGAGAATAACAATGGAGAAAGAATACCGCCTTGTGGCACACCAGCATCCAGGTCACGCCAACTCGACGAGCTATCATCAAGGCGGACGGACTGCTGACGTCCCCGAAGATAAGAAGTGAACCATTCCAGAGCCTCGGACGAAACCATAAGGTGAGAAAGGATAGAAAGGAGAATATCGTGGCTGACGGCGTTAAAGGCATTAGAGAAATCGATTAATACCAAAACGATCGATTCGTGATAGATACGTAAAACTGTCCAAGAAGAAAATGTAGAACTCGTTTTGTTGATTAAGGATATGTATATAGCCCTGACAGGCCCAAAGTCCGAGTCATTGCACTTTTCGTAAGGGCGGCAGAAAAGCGCACTGTTGGATTTTCAAATTTCAGCCGAGCCGAAAATCCAAGAGCGCGCATATTAAGAGCGGTTTCGCACTATGTCCGATCCGAATCCGTGAAAATACAGATCTAGAAAACTCGGACCGAATCAGGATATTGCTTTTCGCACTACCTCCGATCCAAATCCGTGATTCAGACGTCACTTTACGCAAAACCACAGCAGAGCGTTCACATTCGGCGGAATGCAACTCGGATTCATACAAATAATAGTTACTATGGCTACTTCGGTCCGTTAATAATCTCTGAAATGGAGATTCACGGATGACGGAGACAAATCGGATGACGGAAATCGGATCTAGTGCGTAAACTACGATATAAATAGTTCTACGACTACTCCGGACCGTATTTTCACGGATTCTGATCGGATTTGGATCGGACGTAGTGCGAAAGCGCTCTTACTGTATCATAATGGTTGTAGTTTATGGTCCACCGTTCATTGTTTGTAGTAGCGTGAAGTACGTCCAGGCGGAGCTTAGGACCTGTTGATAAATACCAATTTTTAATCGTCAACACAAAAACTTAGTAATTTCTAAATATGTGGCAAGTACAGACGCCAGCACATCAAGCTACTACAATCAGTCAAGTTCAGTTTATAGATTTTCAACTTTATCGCCAAAACATAAGGTTTAAAGTTGATCGGGAAAATTTGACAGTTTCGGTTAGCTTGATGTGCTGGCGTCTGTACATCGACGCACAACCTGTTACCATGGATTCGGCACATGATTCTAGACACACAAGCGTTGATTTTTTTTTTCGGTTAAAAAAGTCTGCTTTTCCATACATTTTGACCGTGTAGCTAGCAATTTTTTTATAACCTTCGAAAACATTCAACTTACACAGGTTTCCGTCGATGTCCCTATCACCCTATATTGATGACGTCATTCAGCACATAATTTTATAGATTTTTCGTCGCTTAAGATAAAAAATCAGATGTTACATACACAGACCTACGCGGTAAGAATGTAAGGAACAGCAGATTTTTGAAGTGAAAACTTCTTTAGCGGCGTTGTACACTTTTTTTGTAACGGGTAAAAAATGTAAAACTCGCGTCAGGACACGTGACCCTGATCGAAAATTCGTAAGACTGATGGTGAGTACACAGCCGGCGGCACGGCGTAGGCGAGGAAGTATCCCCCTCTCTTTCTACGGCGCGGCGAAAATGTATGCCTGCGCCTGTTGTTTAGTTTAGGTGGGGCAGGGTGCTTGCACGAATGTTCGTGTGTTTATGTTACAGAAACAAACTTAACTTAAATGAATGAATTAATTAGAACTGTAGTTAGAATGTATTGATAGACTTGAAGGTACATCTCTCGACAATAAATCTGCAATTTGGGAACTACAGATAACTGGTGGAACATATGGCACACCTCCGGTGGACGTGAAAAAATTAATAAAATAATGGTTCTGGTAATAATGATGGTGAAAAAGTCGTCGAAATTATGGATGGAAGTTGATTTTTCTGAGAGATAAACTTTTTAATGTAATATAAATTGTCATGTTTGTGCAAGATAGCGCAATAAATAAATATTGTATTCTACGACATAAATGATAGTACTTTTATACTGATAATTAAAGCAATTCGTGCAAAATGATTCCCTAACCATTCCAAAATATAAAAAATGCACAACGTTAATATTTAAGTTTTCACTTCTGCCGGCATCGGCACTCCCGGAGTGCAACCCGTCGTTTTTTTTTTTTTCTGTCGATTTAAAATCAGCCCCTAGTATTATAAACAATTAGGAGGATTAGCAACATCTACTGCCAACCCTCCTAATTTGTAACGAAACATTTTTTTTTTCAAGAGTCCAATCGAAAAAGTACTTACTCTCATAAATGCATTGAGGTTGACATCAGCAAATCCTGCGGCTGTCAGTTTGCACGGCTTCTGTGCCCTGCAAATGTATTACAGTCCGTTCATAGTTACTTTTCCTCTGACAACAACACCCTAACAGCAACCCTAACCGAACGTCAATAAAGATCACAATGATTTTGACAGACCTGCCAGTGGGCAACCCAAAAGCAACCGTAATATTAAAATCAGCCGACGTTGAGAGTGATGTGAAATCAGAGTTGAAATAACTGTGAAAGGACTGAGTTCAGAAGGTACCAAAAGTCAGTAAGCAGTAGTCAGTAACTAAGATTTTAACTAGTTTCGTTAGCTCATGTTTGAATTATAGAAAATTTTCATGCTAGAATTGAATGAGATTATGTTGCACGTGCGATTTTATTGTACGTGCTGTGGGGTAATTGCGACACACTATCAGTAGCAATAGCTTTCATTTTGAAAGTTCAACAACATTCATAAACAAACTTCTAATACTAAACAAACTAAAAATTATTGAAATAAAAACTTGTCTTACCAAGAGGTATCGTATTACCCAGTAACTGGGCTGTGGAGGTCAGATAGGCAGTCGCTGCATGTAAAATACTGATATTCAGCTGCATCTGGTTAGACCGGAAGCCGACTCCAAAATAGTTGGGAAAATTCTAGAAAATTCTATCCAATGATGACTAATCCCCATGGATTCATATGTTTAAAAAAGTCTACTCAACTACGTAAACAACGCAATGAATGTTGTTGAACTTACAATAAAAGCCATGTTACTGACAGTGTGTTACGAAACCACCCCGCAGGTGACAGTTCACTTCAAGCTCACTTCTGGTTAATTTTCACGGAGAGATTTTTACAGAATAGACCGGCTGTGTCCTGTTAGTGCTAAATAGGCGGAGACACGGACAGGAAAGTGCACTTAAGTCTCCGCCGCCGCCGCCGGCAGTCCTTATGCAGACAAAAGGAATGCGATTACGTTTTCATTAACTAAGGGAAAGTTACGTGTAAATGTGTTTGAACTTTTTAATTTTTCAACAGGTTTACTGTCTAGCTGCTAGAAAGTAGTTAATAATAATAATTATTTATTTAAATCAGACAGTGATCCATACTGATTTTATGTTAGTATACTTAAAAATTATGTTAGTCACCAAAGAATAAAATATATGCCACAACAATACTATTTTAACTTAATTGAATAATTCAAACACATACAATCAGATTGTAAAATAAATTCATAACTTAAACATTTACATCTTTACATTAAAATCAACTAAAATCAAGAAATTCATTAATAAAGGAAATAATAAATATTACAAAAAAAAAATATAAAAATAAAAGGAAACAATAATCACTTAACAAATGGTGGCGAACTGGCTTGCAGGTGCATCCACCTCTCCAACACCACCGAGTCCCATCGCTCGGACAATACGCTCAGTTAATGTTGTTATAAGCCACATGAAGATAGATGTTTTACAATCAGCCTATAACGTTCCCACTGCTGGGACACAGGCCTCCTTTCAGTGAGAAGAAGTGGGCCGTAATCCACCACGCGGGCCCAGTGCGGGTTGATAGATGTCACATGTCTTAATTTTTTTTTTTGTTCTAGTACATGGCGGTTTCCTCACGATGTTTTCCTTCATCATTTTGAGAGCAGCCGGTCGATTCTGCAAAAATCTCACCGTGAAATCATAAGTGAAGTGAGCACTTAATAGTGTTAGTCCCTAGCGAATGACAGCTCACTCCACGCTCACTTCACACAAGCTTTCACGGTGAGAGGGTTACAGAATCGCACCGCAGTAGTGATGAAAATATAACACAAAGTAAACTGTCTGCTTGCCTGGGTTCGAACTTTCGACCTACTACTCGTAAGTGGGTACTAATACCACTGGCCCACTACTTATCGCTCTGCGCTGTTTGCTAAAATGTCATATACGACGTGTAACGTTAAATGCGCAAAACCTGAAAATAGTTTGATCAGTATAACGAGCAGAATTAATTGAACCACTTTTTAATATAGGTCACATTTTTCCAAAGATATTCATTAAAAACGTTGCCGTGTCTATTTATTAATAGGTCAAGCAACCCAATGTCAGCGTGGTGCAGCGGCCCGGTGACGACTCCTGCCTTGATAAAGCGTCGTCGCAGACGCAAGAAACGATCAGAATGGCCAGTAAAACTAAAACAACACATCAAACCTTTACTTTTTTTTAATGACTTATTTTCTCTGTGAAATAGGTCAATTGAATTAAAAATCAGTTGCGGTGTCTGAGGTTTTGCACATTTAACGTTACACGTTGTATAATTGTGTCACATCTAATTTCTTAAATAATGAAAAACAGGTTGCTGGTTGTCTCCAGATTGCAGAGTTGGCCGAAGGTATTAACTAGTTCCGCAGAAGCACTATTTATAAAGGAACCGAGCTGTTACTACATATCTAAAGTGGATCTCATGCTGTAACGCATCACGCGACGGGCCGCGCGTGATTTTCTACATACTAATTCAATGAAAAAGCGCTACCGGGCGGTGTATTTGGCTCCGTTTCCCGCGTCCCGTCTCGTGGCGCGTTGTAGAGTGGGATCCGCCTAAATACGTGGGTGGAACAAATATAAACCGGACTTAAGTAAATACTCGTAAAAAAAAGGAATAAGTATATTTTATTTTTCTACATAATCTCCCCTTCTATTAACACATTTTTCCCAGCGCAGCGGATGTTTCTTGATGCCAGTATCGAAGAATGTAGTCGGTCGTGCCTTATTGCACACAAATGATTCCACTATCTGGTCAGTGTGAAAACGGCGTCCTCCACTTGAATTTTTTTTGTGCCATTCCTACACTTGAGTTCTTGAAAGCGTATTCTTATCGAACTGTAGAGTCAATGGATGCAAAATTTCGGAAGGTTTTATGTCCCGTGTTAAAAAAAATATGATAAGTCGTTGCTCAACAGACTTATATACCTCCTGCTCATACATGATGCTACTGGCGCGCAATAAACTAAAGTGAGCCGGAGCAGTATACCCCCCTCCCCTAGATGATCCCCCCTAACACATACAACAGCACCAAGCGCGTCACTTCACTCAGCGACCAGTAATAAAAAAAGTCCTGTTTATATTTGCTTCACCTAATAATTATGATAGAATGTATAAATAAGCAATTAATTCGATGGCGATATTACATCTTACTAATTGTTGATGGCCATTTATGAAACATAAAATGTTGGCCAAAGCTTAGATCTTCTGGTAAAATTTACCTGGTTTGCACCAAGAGCAGTTGCTTGCCGACTTCGGGGTTCCGAAAATACCACTTACAACTGTAGACCGCATTGCTTATCTCGAGACTCTGAAATGATTATCGAATCTGTAGTCTGTACGTCTGTAGATGACTGTTGAGACCGCTCCACTCAACATCGCCGCGCGCTAGCGGCAGTGAACGAGGGGTGCGGGGACAGCGGGGAGTCAGCCGGCCGACGGCCGAGCGCGGGCCCCCGCGCCACACCGCCACGACAGTCAGCTGTTGCTCGCCTTAATGCACGGCTGCGCTTGCGCGTCTTACATCTCATAATCATACATTGTCATTTCTTCAACCGACCGTTGTAATTTCTTTACTTTCCTTCTTTATTATACTTACTTCTTGTTGTACAGTCCGCTATCTTTCCATTTCACCCATTCACGAGCTATCGTCGCGTACAATGACCATTTCAAACATGTATTACACCAATAGCATGATGATACAGCATGATGCAGCCTGTAATGTTCCCACTTCTGGTACACAGGCCTCCTCTCATTGCGAGGTTGTGAACCGTAATCCAACACCCGGACCCAGCACGGGTTGGTAGATGTCACATGTCTTCGAAGTTTTGGTTCTAGAACATGCCGGTTTCCTCACGATGTTTTTCTTCACCGTTTCGAGAGCAGTGGTGATGCAATAATTTATACAAAGTAAAGCGCTGGTCTGGGTTACTACGAGGAAATACTCCCTCAAATGGATTTGAAGCCATCATCATCATCTGCCTAGCCTTTTCCCAATTATATTGGAGTTGGCTTCCACCCTAAGGTTTTTGAAGTATGTATGCTTTCTCAAAGAAAATGTCGTTCAAGTGTTAACCGTGCGGTTCTAAAATTAATGCCCAAATAATACGTACTGCACTCATCATCAAATCAGCGAAGAAACACAAGAAGAAAACTTGCATTAGAGCCATGGACAGGAACGTCAAAAATGTTACGATGATGACAATATCATCCACAATCTGAAAGCGCCAATAAAATTATAGAAATCTACAAAATAAATCAAGCGTTGAAGCTTTTGAAGAACATTGTATTAATAAGAGTGGTGAAGTAAGTGGAAGAGAGGTTCCTCCACTCTTACAAATACTTGCTAGTACCTATTAATAATCTTGAAAATACTGATAACATTCATGATGAAAAAAAAAAAACAAGGTATAAAATACATTTAGGGCCGTAAGATCTAAAGCAGTTTAAACTATGGATATCGGAATCTACGATAAAATATAATCAATGTTTTCATCTACTGTCCTAAGATCTAATGGAAAATATGAACAGATTAGATAAATTTCGATTAGTCTTTTACACGTGGCAACATTCTCTAGTTTATACGAAGCGAAGTTCGTTCATCCGTTCATTAAAATAATGGCAACAAAAAATCCATTTGACATTGTCATTGATATTTGACGTTTGTGTGACGTTTTATTATTATTGTTATAATAAATTTCTTCGAACCTTTGGAGACACGAATACATGTAGTATAATTAACATTTTTTTTTCTAGTTTTTTTCAGTGTAAAATAGAATAGAATAGACACGAAAACTATATATGAATTCTATATCATCCCATTGATTTCAATGAATGCATCTTGATCTAACGACATACTGTCTACTATAATAACTATTTCTATCATTCAACTCGCAAATTCAACTCGAAATGTTTGAAGCAGGCATGTTTGTAGTTTTTACTAACATGTATTTCTCATGATAAGTGAATTGTATTCTTTTTGAGAAAATAAATGTCTTAAACCGTAAAAAAATCCTTAATATACTTTTATTTCTATCACTCGTCATGACGTGCACAAAATTTTAGAAATAAGGTCACAGATTCATCCATAACACAATATTCAAGAGTATCATACACAGCAATGAACAAATGCATTCAATAAAGACATGATAATGATGATGCAAGTGGCACGGCTAAGAAAAATTGAAATTACCGTAACATTGAATCCAGTCAAGCAAATCACTAACGAACTGGACAAGAAGTTGAACAGCGTTGACTTTGAGTACATTGTTTCTAGTATGTTTGTTGAGCTGCAAATAAAATCATAGTAATCATTATCACAATACCGCGTTACCGCGTTTGACCACGTAGGTATTGTACTTTTCTTAGAAACAGCAGTTTTTTTTTAAATAACCGACGAAAAATTGCAACCCAGGGAGCGTTGAATTTTTTCGTCAATCAGGTTCAGTATTATGTACTGAATTCATGGCAACAGATTACGCATCGATGTTACTGTACTCGTATAAGTCAGCCGGATAATTGCGAAACACACATACAACGGCAATCAATGGTAATACAATTTCATTTTGACAGTTCAGCCACGTTCTTTGCGTTATTTAAGTCGTTGATTAGACACATTTTTCATGGATAAGAAAGGAAAGAACATGGATAAGAAAGGAAATTTCCTTTAAAACTCTCGGATTGTGACTTTCGAATGTGTCTTACGCAATTAGGATGCTGATTTTCTATAAACAAATTGCATTTGTAAAATCTATTAGACTTGCTGCAATTTCTTACATTGATTTTACATTGCTTTTAATTTTAATCTATCATACTTGATAATCAAGTCAAAATCATTATATTATACCATTACTCACTGTAATAAATCTTGATGCCATTTCACTAACTCAGCAAATTGGTCCCGAAATTCATCTTCTTCATACCTTTCTCCTTTAGAGATACTTCTGTCGGGTATGACCCTTTCGAAATCATACTGCAGCAGTTTGAACTGTACACGAATGTAAGTGCAGCAAGTAAAAAACAAATAATCTGCTGCAGCCATCTCCAAAAGGACTACGCATTCTGAAAGTTTTTCAACCACATTAAAGATTTTCTTTTGTTTTTCGACGATATGTTTAAAAATCTCACTAACCTGACCAAATTTGATGGATATACGCAAACAGCCAGTATATCAATTCGCAAGGAATGAACGAAAACACGTCCAAATACGGTAGCAGCATCTCAAACTCCTTCGTCTTATAATACTTCACGGCTATCAATACCATCGGAGACAGGTCAAACACGACTATCATTGAACAATTTAGCACATACAGCACATTAATTACTTTATTTAAGAACCCTATTTCGTCTTCTATAATATCTTCTTTCTCAACGCACTTCTCTCTATTATTCTCTTTGATTTCTAGATCTCTTAAAAGATCGATTAGCTCTTTAGCGTGCTTCTCATACATCAGATGGTAAATAGATTTGATCATTGAAAGTATTGAGAATGTTAGGCAAGGAGCAACACTAGTGACTTCTATAAAGGTTTTTCCAGTAACAATGCCGAGTATAATGTAGTATACGCTGGCGATTACTGCTGAAAACACCACCAAAAAGTTTAAGAAGTATAGCCATCTGTGTTTGATCATGTCCATTGGTGTGACGATCTTTTTTTGAAGATTCATTCCCGAATATCGGAATAGAACGCCTAGTTTGTCAAGTGACTGGTCGAAGAGCAGTGATTTAGACATTTTTCAATATATAGATATTTTGAAGTTGAGTCACTTGAGGATAAATTAAAAATTAAAGAGTAGGATGGTTCTTAAGATTATGTTTAAAACTATAGCTGAAGTTTAGCAATGTCGCCGGTAGAAGAGAACTGTATGAACTGAACTTTGCCATGTGAATGTTAAGGTCGTAGCAGCTACGACAAACATAACGTTGGTTTAGGGTAAACAATAGCACAGTCTAGCCATCGGTATCGCATACACGCTCCGCTTCATATTGCGTGATTGGATTTTCCTTAGAATCAACATTTTGTCTTCTTCTTTCTGGGACGTATCCATATATTGTTTTAAATGCTCTATACACAATGTTCAGTATCCTCATTTAATTAATGTATATTTCAATCATTTTCTTTAACTTTCTTATTTTCTGTTTTTGCTTCCATTCTACACCTTTTTTCAATCGACCTTCAGTCATCTTCATTGACATTGACATAAGTCTCATTAATTAAGTTGCATTTTGAGATCTATTTACTTCGGTTCCTGTATCCTGCCGGTCGATTCTGTAAAAATCTCACCGTGAAATCATAAGTGAAGTGAGCTTGAAGTGAGCAGTGTCAATAGTGTTAATCCCTAATAACAGCTCTCTTCCCGCTCACTTCACCTAATTTCTCACAGTGAGATTTTTATAGAATAGCACTGCTGCTTAGCATAATCAGCCAGCATTGTTCCCACTTCTGGGACACCGGCCTCCTCTTCGAAAGCTGTAATCTGCCACACGGGCCCAGTGCGGGTTGTATCCCCTTTCTTCTTAGTAATTACACCTTCTTTCTGTCCATGTTCTTCTTCAATCGACTTTCAGTCACCTTCATTGACATTAGTTTCACTAAATACAGTCCGTTCACAGTTATTTTACCTCTGATAACACCAACTTTATTGTAACGAGAATAAAGATCGCAATGATTTTGACAGACTTGACAGTAGCAGCAACCCAACAGCAACCTTATTATAATGATAATAAAGATCAATGTGATTTGGACAGTGCTGCAAAATCAAAGATAAAATAACTGAAAACGGACTGTATAAGCATTTTGAGCTTTATTGACTTCATTTTCATCAACATCCCGTATCCCCGTTATTCTTAGTACCTAATGACTCCTGTGTTACTTTAATTTAAGGTTCAATTCAAAAGTTGGCACCTTCATTTTCTTTTAAAGTCTATATCACCTTCATAGAGGATTCCTTCGGTAAATATGGCTATAATTTCTGTTTTTTGTTACACGTAATATCACATAAATAATTTATTCGTTAATAGGTTCGGTTGGCTCGTCGGTATAATTAATACTAATACTTTACTTAATTCACTTACGGTTTGCAGCGAAAGTTAGCACAAAATTGTTTATAGTTCGTTTTTTTAATCCCAGAGACTAATCTGACAGGTGTAATATCAAACTTCTTCTAAAAAATGCAAACACAAAAGACTTAAATGTCTGATTAGTCTCTGGGATTAAAAACGAACCTTAGTTAGTTATTTGTTTGTAAATCCGAATTTGCCCACATTCGCACGGACGTAAAAATATCGCGGGAAGTTATCGCGCACTCGATATCCAACTGTCGGTGTTGAGCCGAGCATTGAGAATACGACAGAGTGCATCCCAGTGTCAAAATAACACACTGTTAAATTTTCAAATCTCAGCGCTAATATTTATTTATTTATACTCCTACTGGAACGCCATGCAGCAATTACACCAACTGGGCAAAAATTACTTAATGTGCTGCTTCCCATCCATCTTGTGCGTGGTGGACATCGAACGGGCGGCGATGGAACACGCACGCTCGCAAAGTGTCAGCTTAATAGTGCCATTACTCCATCCAAATTGCGCACATTCTTTGCGATTTTTGGGACACAGTTAATTTTTCAAAATAAATGCATTGAAACTGTAAAAACGGAATATTTTGATGTAAATTTTAATTATGATTTTAATTTTAATATATTTTTTTAATTATTTAAAATTTAAGCTAAGCAGCGTGTTGAAAATCGAGTGCGCAAAAAAAGATCGCCACGGGAAAAACGATCCCGTTCGAACCCGGGCTTATCGTGCGATTAATAATCATGGCTCATGAATATAAAATCATCATCATCAAATGAATCAGCGGTTTCTAGTTTTAAGTGTTGAAAAATGTATTCTGTGTCTATTTTAAAAAGGCAGGCTAATTTTTAACTGCATACCTATTCTAAAACCAGAAAAAAAGGTATTTGTCTATTAAAAAGAAAACAAAGACAGCAGATTTAATATTTGTCAAGCTTCAGCACATTCTCAGTCCTTAGCTTTGCCTGCTCGTGCGTAAAAAAAAATATTGTAAAGAAACTGATATACTGCAATGAATGATGTCAGTCTCACATTACATCATCAACAATTGACTCAGTTGTCTTAGGTACTTATACGGGAAGAGGCATCTGGTACACTCTGTTTTGATTTCATTCCCGATTAGATTTAAAACAAACAATAAGTATGTTCTTTTTGATATTGTAGGAATATGTAGCTTCGACTTTTTTATTAAATTAGTTTTTTTTTTTTTAATTTTGTATTAGATAAATAGGTACAGAGTTATAAAAGGAATATTTTTTGAGTTTTTAGAGTTACAATAAATATAATCAGATTTTTAGTAACTAGCAAAAGCGTGCTTGATCCCTAGACACTTCTGATGTGAGTCATTACTGTGGCCGTAAACGAATAAGCAGTATCGTCATGGGATGTATCAATATGTATGTATGTAGGGGAAACAGTATAATTATTGGGCATTTAATTTTAGTTATTGGCACTAGTTTTATGTCACTCTAAGTCACGTCATTTCCATTTACAATGCCAATTACCATGAGGAGGCCAACAACTGTATGGTTTCCCCTATTAGCATTCTGAACAAATACCTAAGTAATCTATACCATTTTTGTACTATACTATAACAGTCTTTTTAATGAACTTTTTGTTATTAATCTTAAGTTTAAGAAGCATTTTCCCATAAGTATTTAAGTTCTATCCTTAAGTTTTATTAACGTGTGATCAATTATTTCTGAGATTGCTGATCATATAATGGCGACTGTGTAAGACCGAGACTATTGTAATCAATAGTACTTAAATTATACCATGCCTTAGTAAATAAATAAAATGAAATTCGTTTCCTTTTACATTTTGCTTTGTAACAAATCCCTATTAAGTAAATACTTTTGGCTTCCTGTAACTTTTTTGCCAACATATCTTGCATCAAACAGTCGTCCTAGTAATTATAAAACGAGTGGAGTTATTAAAATGCAAGCCGATCGCAAAACTATAACATAAATAAGTTCAGAAGGTGAAGTCAACTCCATTCAACGAGAGAAAATAGTACTCCAATTGCGTAGCGTAACACAGTTTGTTTCATAATCAGAAGGATTTTTAAAGAAATTCCCAGGCTAAGAAATTGCTTCTCATTTTTGAAAAGTTCGTCTGCTCAATAAAATAACGTAATCAGTGTTGTCGAAGTTGAAATTGTAATTGTTAGTGTATTACGCAATTACCCCACTGGTGAACGCACCGGACATGACAGGCGGCGTAAGGCAGTGCCCGAGTGGCGTTTAAAGTCTGGAAGACAAAGTGTCGGTCGCCCGGCGGCGCGGCGAATTGGGCGGACGACGCTGTTACCATCGTGGATAGAATCTGGATGAGGCTAGCACAGGAGCGTGGATCAGCAGTGGGTGAAGTCAGGCTGTGGATGATACTGAGCGCAGTGATAGATTTGTACGCACGGCGATCTCAAACCATGCCAAACAAATGACAGTCGCGAGTGCGCTTGCACTCGCTGTACCTGAAGCGTGTCTATGTATGCGTGTATTCACTTGTTATGTGTAGTCATTTGTTATAGTGTAGAGTTATAGTGTTGGCTCAGTGGTAATGGCTGCGACTTAAGACTTGAAACTCGTAGGTTCCGACCCAGACCGGCGTTTTACTTTGTGTAAATTGTTTCATCACCATTGCTCTGAAAACGGTGAAGGAAAACATTGTGAGTAAACGGGCATGTTCTAGAACCAAAAATTCGAAGACATGTGACATCTACCACCCCACACTGGCTCCGCGTGGTGGATTACGGCATTTACGGCCCACTCCTTCTCACAGAGAGGAGGCCTGTGTCCCAGAAGTAGGGGCATTATTAGCTGAGTATATGGAGTTGAGCTTCTGTACCTATCTATGTTGTGGCAGCACCACACTGAAATTCTGATAACAAAATTACAGTTCAACCCACTAATTACTGACAAACGCTACGTTCCCATATGAGTTTTTAATCATTCGCTATATCAGTTTGACACCGTAATTATTGCGAAATATTTTGTTAATTTCCCGCTGGTGGATTCGTAACTGGAAACTGTATTTATCTCCATTTAATGATGAAGTATCTATGATTTCATCTATTTTGTAATCAAATAGGTAGGGGACCATTTACCGATCTCGCAAAAAAAACCTGCATTTGCAAATTTTCTTTTTTTTTCTAGATTATACAACGTGTAACGTTAAATGCACAAAACCTCAGACACCCCAACTGATTTTTAATTCAATTGACCTATTTCAGAGAGACAATAAGTCATCAAAAAAATTGTAAAGGTTTTAGGTGCTGTTTTAGTTTTACTGGCCATTCTGATCGTTTCTTGCGTCTGCGACGACGCTTTATCGAGGGAGGAGTCGTCACCGGGCCGCTTCGCCGCGCTGACATTGGCTTGCTTGACCTATTAATAAATAGACACGGCAACGTTTTTAATGAAGATTTTTTTAAAAATGTGACCTATATTAAAAAGTGGTTCAATTAATTCTGCTCGTTATTCTGATCAAACTATTTTCAGGTTTTGCGCATTTAACGTTACACGTTATATAACAAACTAAAGCTCTGGTGGACCTACGTTCTCATACACACGAGCGACAAGTGTCAATGGCAGAGCCAACTGCAGCCGACGACATGTTGCTCAATTAAGTGAGCATCGTACAGACGCCAGCACATCAAGCTACTACAATCTGTCAGATTTCTTTAATAGATTTTCAACTTTATCGCTAAAGTATAAGGTTTAAAGTTGATTGGGAAAATCTGACAGTTTCGGGTAGCTTGATGTGCTGGCGTCTGTACACCATACACGAGTGGCATGTTGTCGACACGTGTCGACGGCTGCAGTTGCCTCTGCCTTTGACGTGTGCCACTCGTGTGTATGCACAGACGCCAGCACATCAAGGTACTACAATCTGTCAGATTTCTTTAATAGATTTTCAATTTTATCGCTAAAGCATAAGGTTCAAAGTTGATTGGGAAAATCTGACAGTTTCGGGTAGCTTGATGTGCTGGCGTCTGTACACAAGCCATTTCCAAGTTGGGTCACGCCACTTGAGCTCCTTTGCCCACTTTGTATCAGTGTGTTTTTCAGTTACCTTCTCCAGATTTAGATTTAAATCACCTTAGCTTATCAGAACTTCATAGTAATTTACGAATACAGTATCCCCATCTCTTCAATCAGAGATCTCAATCACCATCTGATTGTCAATCAGAAATCTGTTCGCACGGTTTCAACATGACAAAACATCGAGATTTCTGTATTAATTTATTATACACCATCTCAAACAAATTCTCTAAATGACGAACTGCATCAAAATCCGTTGCGCAGTTTTGAAGAAAAACACGGTGACACACACAGACACTAAAAGCTACTTCATTTTATACAGTTTACAGATCATACGGTCTACAGCACCCTAATTGCGTAACTCGCTATTATTCTCAATTCGAATAATTTTGAAGGATATTGCTAATCCATTGCTCCAAATGTTGGAAAAATTGTCTGCTCAACAACGCAAATAACGCAATGAACGTTGTTGAATTGTCAAAATGAAACCCATTGCTACTGATAGTGTGTTACGCAATTACCCTACTGCTGCTGTAATACTGCTAACCAAATTACTTGTTCAATAACTCCACCGCAACCTCGTGCAACGGTCATCAACCCCACTGATTACAGTCTTATCTCCCCACATCATCCGCTGTAGTGATCTATGGTACAGGCTGATTCATCCGTGGACCACTATGGGTTGATAATAATCTGCATGTCGATTCTGTAAAAATCTCACCGTGAAAACTTGCGTGGAGTGAGCTATCAGTGTCATCCCACTGATGCTAGGGATTATAGGACCAAGCATACATTTACAATCACAATCGAGGTTTTAGTAATATTTTTTATGCTCATTCTATTGATCATTTTATATAATTTCAAAGCTAGTATTTTAGTTGCCAAAACATCGGTATATAAGGATTAGTCTAGAAAAAAAAAGAAACAACATTGAGATTCTAATGTTCTGCTTTACTATTTTATTTTAAATCCCACAAAATACTCGTAGTAATGTTTTTGCATCTAAAATACTAGCTTTGAAATTATATAAAATGATCAATAGAATTAGCATAAAAAACATTAATAAAATCTCGATTATGATTGTAAATGTTCGCATGTTCAATCCCTAGTATCAGGTGGGATGACACTGACAGCTCACTCAACGCTCACTTCACCTAAGTATTCACGGTGAGATGGTTACAGAATCGCACTGCTGATATACATACATTTTGTATGGTCTGGCTGGTGGCATCCGTTCACGAGTTTGATGATTGAGTCAGCGTTGTTGAACTTTTGGTTGAACTGGAATCTACCCATAGCAGGGAATAGCATAATTAGCCTATAATGTTCTCACTGCAGGGACACAGGCAGGGCTTGAAATACCGGTATTTTGGGAGCTAGTACCTTTGACCTTGGTGTGATACCGGTACCAGAGTAATAATAATAATAATAAAATTTATTCAATAATATAAGGACTAACGCTAAATACAGTTTTTCTTAAATATATCTACAGTTCACCCTTGATTTGTGACGTAGTATCTATTTAGTCCAGTCACTTTAGGCAAAAAAAGGGGTCAACCTCGGAATTTGAGATAATAAGCTGGAAACTCGTATACAGCTTTATTTTGGTGTTCTAAAAGTTGTCTCAAAAGTCTCATATTATCTCGTGTCTGCGTCGTAAGTTATTCGAGGTCAAAGGTCACGAAAATCGGTTTTTTGCAATTATCTCCGTTTCTATTGCTCCAATGATGTTAGCATCCATTATCAAAATTGTAGAGCATAAAATTTGCGACAAATTTTGTTCTAAACATTTTTCATAGAGTCAACCGTTTCATAGAGTCAACCGTTTTTGAGATAGAGAGCGGAGAGCACCCAGCGCTCAGGCATATAATATATAAGGTCAACTTTTATCAAGTACAAAAATTTAAACAGAACGTCTATCTATACGATAGAAATACGGTCCTAGCATTTTTTTTCAAATAATCAGGCTAGTTTTTTTTTTCAGTTTTTCTAACACATAAATTATAATATTTTTAAAAGCATACTGTATACCGACTCAATTGTTCTGGGTCTGCACCCCCAAAAAACCCACGGTCATTAAACCCGGTATTACGTCATCGCTCGGACTTGTGGTCGAATCTCCATCCCTAGCTATGCTACTCGAAGCTATGATACCTAATTAATGTAGACTATAAGAAACGATATTAACTTAAAAATTTGCGCTAATCTATCGTATTTTAATTTTCCATCACACTTTTTCAGGCTTTGGACTGACAAGTTAATACTTACAATTTGTTATTTTGTTTTAGTAAGTATTGAATTAATGTAAAACTGTTAACAACTTACCTTACGTTTTGCATTAACTTGGCGTGTTAAAAATAATCAAAATTCATTAACAGATTTACACTTATTTACACAATTTACTAGTTATTTACACATATCACATCAATTGCTGGACGTGACGCCCTTGTTGTCGCACACACTGTCCAGCGCGATTGAGACAATGACTCCGCACTTCAGTAAGCACTTGATGTTCACTGGACAACACGACAAATGCACTCACAATTCGCGCACGTAATTCTTCCACTGTACGGATTGTATGACCGTCGTTCCCATACACTAGGTCTTTGGCCCTACCCCACACGTGGAAGTCCATTGGCGTCAAGTCAGGTGAAAGTGGCGGCCAGCGGATAACGCTACCACGCCCAATCCATCGCCCTTGGAACGCCTCGTCCAAGTAGGTGAGAAGCATGTACCTGCGGCACCACACAAGCACATCCAGCAGCAGCTCTGAGCCGAGTGAAATGGAAGGTATGGTACCCTTCACTGAGCAGGAGCTGCCACTCCTCTTCAAGCTGCACTGGGTGTCGTGGCCTCCCCGAGTCAATAAGACGAGGCTGGAAGTTCTCACTCTCTCTGAAGCGCTGCACGGCTCGAAGAATGGTACGAATATTGACCACTCGTCCAAATCTCTGGGCGTACAGTTCTTGTGTCCGCAACATTATTTCACCTGCGTCGTGAGAGCACATAGCCATATTCATGTATTCTCGGGATGAATACCGATACGGCATTTCGAAAATTTTCGCACAGACAACACGCACAATTCAGTAACTTGATTTTAGCGAACTGAAAGAATCTCCCGTGCTCAATATTGGCCGCGCCAGGCGGTGGCAGCGGGGCGAAGACGGGGACATGCCGCCGCCGCACGTGTGCCATTGTTATCAACACACAAGAAACCATTGTTATCTGCTTAGAGTACGTTAGCCATTAATACACAGGATGTTGAATTTTACTTTTTTAACAAAATGGTTTTTGGTGTTTTTCTTGGAAACTAGCGTATAGAAATGTATTATTTTTTCAAGAAATGTCTATCTTAAGTTATTGAATCTATCCTTAAAATATTTGTACTTAATAAAAGTTGACCTTATATACTGTAATACAAGGTCAACCGTGAATCTCGGTGAAAGAAAAATAAGATTATACATTTTAAACTTTAAAATCTGTAAATTTTTAAATTTTAAAATCTTTAAAATTGAAAGAGCAAATACTTAATATTTTTTTATATTTATAATCTATAAATACATATATATATATAAAACATCATTCAATACAATGTATTAACTAATAAATAATACTAATTATTTATTGTTGATAATATTGTAATGATTTAGTAACTATATACAAGGTATTATTCACCGAGATTCACGGTTGACCTTGTATTACAGTATATGCCTGAGCGCTGGGTGCTCTCCGCTCTCTATCTCAAAAACGGTTGACTCTATGAAAAAATGTTTAGAACAAAATTTGTCGCAAATTTTATGCTCTACAATTTTGATAATGGATGCTAACATCATTGGAGCAATAGAAACGGAGATAATTGCAAAAAACCGATTTTCGTGACCTTTGACCTCGAATAACTTACGACGCAGACACGAGATAATATGAGACTTTTGAGACAACTTGTAGAATGCCAAAATAAAGCTGTATACGAGTTTCCAGGTTATTATCTCAAATTCCGAGGTGAATCCCTAAAGTGACTGGACTAATTGGTTCCAGACGTAGTACCTGTACTATTGGTATTTCAACAAAAAATTCCCTATGTTACAGTGAGAAAATAGATAAAGTATGTAAAAAGGATACTTATGGTGAGTCCACACGATACAAACTTCATACAGACTTCTATAGAATTTTGTCTGTGCAACAAAGCAGTACATACAATTGTAGGTGCGCTACGCACCGGTATTTGTTTTTTTTTTACTCGGACTTCATAGTCTGTACAGACAAAAGTCTGTATCGTGTGGACTCACCATTAATAAGTACTAGTAATTATTAAATAAAAATTGTTCCGTATATTTTGACCGCGAAGATATTTCACTTTTCAATGAAACGGCAGTTTTTTTTTTTAATAACCAGCGACAAATTTATACGCTAGTCTAGTCTCCTAGTCTAGAAACTGTGCTAAATTTATGGTTATAGTTTGCGCATTGATGTCCCTGTCACCTTGTATACCTCTTGTAGACAAAAGAAATTCATCTACCTGTCCCCTGATCAAAGTCATGCCCATCATGATGGGACACAAGCCTCTTCTATGTGAGAGGAACTGGGCCATAATCCACCACGCGAGCCCTAATTGCGTAACACACTCACCTGCCTAGACTTTTCTCAATTATGTTGGGGTCGGCTTCCAGTCTAACCGGATACAGCTGAATATCAGTATTTTACATGGAGCGACTGCCTATCTGATCTCCACAACCCAGTTACTGGGTAATACGATACCCCTAGGTAAGACTGGTTGTCAGACTTTCGGTCTTCTGACTACCCGTAACGACTGTCAAAGATCTACGAATGACAGCCGGGACCAACGGCTTAACGTGCTTTCCGAGGCACGGAGGGGTCTCTGTATGTAAATATGGTCACCCATCCACAGACCAACCGCGGGAAGCGTAGCTTAACCTGATTGATCGACCTGTGCGGCTGTTATTATTTAGCCACGCGCTCCTCTCAATTGCGTAACGCATTATTACACTCAATTTGAAAAATTTTGAAGCATATTGCTAATCCATTGCTCCATATGTTCGAAAAATGCGTCTGCACGACAACATAAATAACGCAATGAATATTGTGGAACTGTCAAAATTAACCCCATTGCTACTGATAGTATGTTACGAAATTACCCTGCAGGTTGGTGGATGATGCCCATCACAAACATATTCGTATCGAAATCTACATAGTTGGATTGCGATACATTAACAAACCTGTAGAGGTAGAAAAATCCAGTGCATTTGGAACAGAGAGCTGGAACCATTAGTCATACGATACAGGAGTACAACGATCTGCGCGGGACGGTTGCACGCAAAACTGTCAGTTTTGTACTGGGATGTATTTCTTGCGGGGACGATCAATTGCGGTCGACAAGTTTTGTGGGATTGAGATGTAGGATTTTCGTGAAAGTATCTTGTAGAGGCAAGGGTTTTCTTAATGTATGAAAATAAAATGATCAGGTAATTTATCAAGGTATTTTATTTAGATATATTGAGTAAGCTGAAGAGGCAGTGGGCCGGCCACATTAGCCTTAGAACCGATGACTGTTCGAGTAGACGTGTTCTACTTCGTGAGTGGAGATTGTGAATCGGCAAACGTAAGGTAGGACGCCTCAGGCTGGGTGGGGCGACGATCCTTGCAGGCTGGCTGGTAGCATTTGGATGAAAGATGCCGAGAATTGAGCTGGATGGCATGCAATAAGAGAGCCTTATGCCCACCAGTGGAAGCTGTAGGCTGAGAATGAAGGAATTTATCAATAAGAACGCGAATTTTTATATTGAAAGTAAAGAGAAAGCTAATACAGTAGTTTAGTAGAATTGAATAGACAGTGATAACTATTTTAAAGAAGCAATACAAGATTACAATAACAATAAAAGCGTAGGCCGGATAGCACGGCACGCCAGCATCAATGACATCATCCGTCGTGCTCTTGTCACCGCTGTTCTAGAACCCAATGGCTTGGCGCGCGACGATGGGAATTGACCAGACGGAATGATCATAATGCCTTGGAAGGTAGGTAGGCCTTTGGTGTGGGATGCAACGTGTGTTGACACCCTTGCGGCATCCCATCTGCCAAGCACGGTGGGCTGTGCTGCGGCAGCTACTGCAGGTGCGGAAAACCTTAATCGGCGTAAATACTTCAACCTCTTTGGAACTTTTACAACGTGTAACGTTATATGCGCAAAACCTCAGACACCCCAACTAATTTTTAATTCAATTTCAGAGAGAAAATAAGTCATTAAAAAAATTGTAAAGGTTTTATGTGCTGTTTTAGTTTTACTGGCCATTCTGATCGTTTCTTGCGTCTGCGACGACGCTTTATCGAGGGAGGAGTGGTCACCGGGCCGCTGCGCCGCGCTGATATTGGCTTGCTTGACCTATTAATAAATAGACACGGCAACGTTCTTAAAGAAGATTTTTTGAAAAAGTGACCTATATTAAAAAGTGGTTCAATAAATTCTGCTCGTTATTCTGAGCAAACTATTTTCAGGTTTTGCGCATTTAACTTTACACGTTGTATATCCGAGTCGTTTGGGGAGGAAACACTAGGGCCATGGGGTCCGAGTGTCCACCTAGTATTTCGAGACATCGCCAAGCGGTTGGTCGCCCCTTCATGTGACCAGAGGGCTGGCCTATTTTTTGGCCAAAGAATTTTCAGAATTGCCATACAACGTGGCAATACTGCCAGCCTTTTGGGCACGTTTCCTATTGACAGCGATACGGACGAATGTTTTGATGCCCTTTGATTATTTGCCCTCCTTTTTATATACTTGTACATATTATTAGTTTTATTTTGTGACTGTAAGCTTGTAAGATAAAATTTACAATAATTCGTAAAGATGCATTAATTTTAATTTATATTTAAGGTGGTGATCCGTATAGTGTTTGCAACAGAGCGAAGTAGGACCACGCTGTGCTTAAAATCTGAAAAAAGAAAATACAGAATCAATCATCTTTCCTGTTTCAGCTGCTTCCATTGCCTAATCGATATTTATTAGGGTACCTTCATAAAAGCCTTGAGATTAACTTCTGCAAAATCAGAAGCCGTCAGTTTGCATGGAGTTTGTGCTCTGAAAATGAAATAACTATTTATAACAAGTTGGCAGGGACATTGATACAAAACCTGTTGCCATGGATTCAGCAGTGCGATTCTGTAACCATCTCACCGTGAAAACTTAGGTGAAGTGAGCGTGGAGTGAGCTGTCAGTGGCGTCCCACCTGATACTAGGGATTGACCAAGCATACATTTACAATCATAATCCTATATCCTATTAAGAACTAGTTTAGGAAAAAAAACAACATTGAGATTCTGACTGAATTTCTGTTTTGCTTTTTTATTTTTTTTATACCCCACAAAATATTAATGTTTTGACAACTAAAATACTAGCTTTGAAATTATATAAAATGATCAGTAGAATTAGCATACATTTTTTAAAATTAAAATCTCGATTATGATTTTAGTTAAATGTTTGCTTAGTCAATCCCTAGCATCAGTGGGATGACACTGACAGCTCACTCCACGCAAGTTTTCACGGTGAGATTTTTACAGAATGGACCGACGATACATGATTCTGGATCCCTTGCGTTGAAATGTAACGTTGGTTATTAAAAAAATAAATAAATAGATCAATACATTCTGACCGCGTAGGCATTGCACTTTTGTATGGATTAGCAGATTTTTTTTCTGTTTTTTTTTTGCAGCTGAATTCATGGTTACAATTTTTACGTCAATGTACCTGCCCTCTATAGTAATGCAATCTTACTTGCTGCATAAAGTACTTTGATTTTACAATATACAACATGTAACGTTAAATGCGCAAAACCTCAGACACCCCAACTGTTTTGAATTCAATTGAAGAATGAAGATTTTTTGAAAAATGTGACCTATTTAAAAAGTGGTTCAATTAATTCTGCTCGTTATCCTGATGAAACTATTTTCAGGTTTTGTGCATTTAACGTTACACGTTATGTTTTGTAAAATTACCTTGTTTGCACCAAGAGTAAATCCTTCCCAAGACGCGTGTCAGCTAAATACCAACGACAATTGTATACCGCATCGCTTACTTCCGTACTCTACAATAACATAATAATGATTTAGTTGCACAATCAGCATATAATTTTCCCACTGCTGGGACACAGGCCTCCTCTATTCAAGTACGAGTGGTCTTTAATTTACAACGCGGACCCAGTATGACTTGGTAAATAGCAGATTTATTCAAATTTTGGTTCTAGAACATCCTTACGATGTTTTCCTTCGCCGTTTTGAGAGCATTGGTGATGAAAATGTGGTTCGACCCACACCTACAACTTGTAAGTCGGGGTCATTAACACTGGGCCACCACTTCTCTGATTTAGCAGGCACTTATTTTATTAAACAAAAGAGAAAAGAGTAGGTAACAATATTTACCGATGTCAACAGCAGATCGCCGAAGAAACACAGAAAGAAGATTTGCAGTAGACTCATGAAGAGGAAAGATAGAAAAGTGACCACAAAAACAATGTCACTGATAGCCTAAAAATTAAAAACAGTATTTTTATTCCATAGGTTCAGCGATAAAACACAAAGACTAGTACATTAAATCAAAATACAATTTTCCAGGTCAGCGATCCACCTTGGGGAGCCTTCCAACGCTACGTCTTCCGGTACTCGGTCGCCACTTCAGAAACCTTCGGCCATCTGTTCTGCGAACAATGTGCCCTCCTCACTGCCACTTCAGTTTGGCAATCCTGGGGTCTATGTCGATTCTTCTGCGAATCTCTTCCCACAAGGCCTCCCACAAGGTGGACCGCTGACCTGCAGGGTAATTGCGTAACACACTATCAGTAGCGATGGGTTTCATTTTGACAGTTCAACAACATTCATTGTGTTATTTACGTTGTTGAGCAGACACATTTTTCGAACATATATAGAGCAATGGATTAGCAATATGCTTCAAAATGATTCAAATTGATAGTAATAGTGTGTTACGCAATTAGGGGGCTGGTGAAGGCCGCAGGAATCAATTAGATGCGACAGAGTTGGACGAGTCGAAGTGGCTGTGCCAGGGGGAGGCCTATGTATAGCAGTAGACGTCTTTGACACACACGATGATGATGACAATTTCCCAGTAATATAACAAAAAGTTTTTAACTGATTATTCCACGAATGTGTAGGAGTAGTTCTCTTAAGATTTTTGAAACAGTCAATTCAATATTTACCATAACATTGAATCCGGTTAGACAGATGAGAACGGAACTTGAAACGAAGTTTAATAAGGTTGATCTCGTGTAGACCGTCTCCAACATATTTGCAGAACTGTTAGAAAATATGCACGTATTAGTAACTATTGATGGTTAGCCACACGGAACCGGGAATTAAGGCAAAAGAAAGGGGAGGGTTATACCCATCAGGGGGTGATTCCGAGCTGAAATGATGGTGATGATGATGGTTGCATCAAGATCTAAGAGAACTTGATATAATGGTTTTCAAAACGATCATCATCTTTCTCAGACTCACTCTTATACGAATCCTTGCTACTGATCGTGACATTCGTAACCGTATCAACATCACCACCAGTCTCTCACAAAGGTGGAATACAACTGAGACATTTTTTGTACACATTAAATCAGCTTTGTGAAGAGAAAATAAAATGATAAATTACTATTATCATCAGCATCAAAGCCATTATTAAAAAAATCTTCTTCTATCTATATTTTTCTTTTTTATTATTAAAAAAAATCGTCTTTAAACATCATTCTTAGCGTTAAGGCCGCCCATTGTGTCACCCTTTGTAAAATTTCTATATTTATGTCTGTAATTTATGTGGTTTACATAATAAAGAGTATTCTATTCTATTCTATTTATATTCACATATATTCCATCTAGTTATTAGTGTCAAAATGTACCAAATAATACTAACCTTATTAAATCTTGATGCCATTTAATCAAAAGCACAAACTCAGCTCTTACTTCTTCAATGTTGCGTAATCTTCCAGCAACCACATCATCAGGAATAAACCTTTCAATATTATGCTTCAAAAGACGAAATTGCATCCGTAAGTATGTGCAAAAAGTGTAGAATATGTAGTCAGCAGTGCAGATATCAGCGACCACGACGATTTCTATGAAAATACCAACCATAATGATTATTCTATGGAAGAAAATTTATAATATTAGAAAGAGAGAGAGAGATAATAGAAAAGAAAAAGAGGAGAGTAGAGGAGAGAGGATAGATTTTATGGACAAAATAATTAAACATAGTTAAAAGTTTAAACACTGAACTCATGCCATTACTAACCTGACCAAATCTGTCGAAGATACACCAACGGCCAATATCTAATATCATAAGGATCAAAAGGATAAACAATTAAGAAAGGCAAAAGAAGTTCTATCTCATTGGTTGTATAATATTTCAGAGCAACCAAAGTCACAGGACTCAGCGCAAACGCCACTACCAAGACAAAATAGAATACGTTTAAAACTGATATGACTGTAGTCACAAAATTGTGCTCATATTTTATTATTGCATCCTTTTCTTCATGTCTAATGCGACCTCTCTCATTGAATTCTAAATCTCTTAGAACTTGTATAAGTTTATCAACATAATTTTCTCGAAAAATAAGGTAAAGAGATTTCAAATTGCCGAGAAAACTCAAAGTGATGCAGGGGGAGACGTATGTTAGCTCTGTGAAACTTTTAGAGTTTGCAATGCCCATGAAGAACCAAGCAACTGCACCACCGAGGTCTATATTGAGCCAAATGAAGTTTATGATATATACGGTGCGACTTTTTATAGTGTCCATGCGCGTTTTTGGGCCGGATTTTATATTTACTCCGGTGCAGCGAAATAGGAATTCAATCTTTTTTATTGTTTTGTCAATGAGCAGTGGTTCCTCTTCCATGTCGACAGTTTTTATAAGATTGTTCGTGAATGGAAACGAAGGTCTTTCCACAATTCAATAGTGTGACTGATCGAAAAAACTACAACTGTTGAAATGAAATTTTCTTTAACACTACAAAATGCAAAATAGTTTTTCTTTGAAAATAATTTTCTAAGCCGCAGAACTAGAAAGTGTGCGATATGACTATTTATACCGAAGTCAATTTTTGAAATAGTTTTAGTGTGACACTTTTTGAAACCGTTTCCATGTTAACATGAAATCGCACTTTTGCGACATCTTTATTATTTTTAACATGTTCAAATTCTTACGATTTTGGATCACAAGAACTTTGAAAACACGTTATATCATTTCGACATTTCAAATTAAAATTACGAGATATGCCGGTCGATTCTATAAAAATCTCACCGTGAAATCATAAGTGAAGTGAGCACTTAATAGTGTTAATCCTTAGCGAATGACAGCTCACTCCACGCTCACTTCACCCAAGCTTTCACGGTGAGATGGTTACAGAATCGCACGGCTGGGGGGCAATTCTCGTAATTTTAAGAACGTTCACAGCCTGATCTCAGTCTAAATCTGTCAAAAAGACTTACCTCTAATTTCCCTACATTTTTGACAAGTTTTTGACATTTGTTTCTCGCCGAGATGAAAGTGTGACTAGATTTTGAACGATTTAATTGAATTAGCCTTCTGATCTCAGTCTCAATCTGTCAAAAATATATCTAATTTCCCTACATTTTTGACAGGATTTTTCCATTTATTTTCGCTGAGATGAGATTTTGAACGTTTTTCATTCTTCTGATTCGTTCTTCATGCCTTCTGATTCTGGTCAAATATTTTATTATTTCACATTCATCTTTCAATTCCCTCCAAAAGATTTTTGCTTCTACACTACCGTCTGTGTAAAAAGTAATTATGGTTTAAATGCAAGAAAACTACAAGACAATTATCTGTGACAGCCAAAAGACAGGCGAGGTTGAAGTGAAACTATTTTCCAAGATTCTTTGTTTCATTTTAATTGTTTTAACGCGATCAATTTTGCATTGTTAATGTCATCCATTTTATTTTTCACACGCAAGTACTATTTTAATATAAATGATGAAAATTTTACCTAAATTATTTTTAATTAAAAATATATTTTATTTGACTCTTTAACTTACTCTGTAGTCATTTGGATTGAAAAACCTATACCTAGGTCAAAATTTTCGTATATTATGTAAAAAAAGAATTCTGTGCAGTACATTTTGACCGGCTAGGTAAAAAAAAAAAACTGGTGTTTCATAGAAGATTGCATAATCTTTTATGAAACACCAGTTTTTTTTTTTTATATATAACAGTTGAAAACTATCTACGCAGGGGGATCAGAATCATGTACTGAAACCATGGTAACAGGATGTGCGTCCACGTCCCTGCCAGCCTGTAATTTACATGTAAAGGATATCGAGGAATATACAACGTGTAACGTTAAATGCGCAAAACCTGAAAATAGTTTGATCAGAATAACGAGCAGAATTAATTGAAACACTTTTTAATGTAGGTCACATTTTTCAAAAAATCTTCATTAAAAACGTTGCCGTGTCTATTTATTTTTAGGTCAAGCAAGCCAATGTCAGTGCGGCGCAGCAGCCCGGTGACGACTCCTCCCTCGATAAAGCGTCGTCGCAGACGCAAGAAACGATCAGAATGGCCAGTAAAACTAAAACAGCACATAAAACCTTTACAATTTTTTAATGACTTATTTTCTCTGAAATAGGTCAATTGAATTAAAAATCAGTTGGGGTGTCTGAGGTTTTGCGCATTTAACGTTACACGTTGTATATGATTATTGTCAACAGTAATTAAACACCTTTTGTTAGTATAAAACACATGGTATTGAAAAAAGGTAGTTCATAAAACAAAGATGACGATAAAAATCTTTTACCAATTCCGCTTTGTTATTTTTTATGTGATCTAGTAATAACGGGAAATGTGGTACTTTGCTGCAACAAAACCACATCTTTTATATTTAACATTTAGGGAGTGGTTCTGCCAAAAAATTCTTGCTATAATCCAATACGTAATCTGTTTTAGAGTACGAAATCGTAGGACATTCATTTTACTTACATAGTTACTAGATCACATAAAGAATAACAAAGCGGAATTGGGAATCTTCATGAAAACCACTTTACATTTTACTAACTTCAATAACATTAAATAAAATATTTTCATAAAAAGTCATAACACAACAATACACCCAATTCATCTTCCCCAAACAAATCTCTTGTTCGCAATTGATCGGCCCTCGCACCCCTAACACTTGTTGCTGGGTCGCACTGTACCTACGACTGTACCTACCTACGATTCCTGTACGATTGTGTGCGAGTGTACGGGTATTGTCGGGACGCCTGTGTGCCTCTTGTTCTGTCAAACGATACTGTTCAGCGTTCAGGCTCTTGTCGTGTTTCGTGTTCAGGCCTTTGTTGGTTTGTTCCGAAGTTGGATGTTGAGGTTTTTGTGTGCCAATCGGGGGGTTTGTACAAGTACTGTCTTATCACCTGCCGTGCGATTCTGTAACCATCTCACCGTGAAAGCTTGGGTGAAGTGAGCGTGGAGTAAGCTGTCATTCGCTAGGGATTAACACTATTAAGTGCTCACTTCACTTATGATTTCACGGTGAGATTTTTACAGAATCGACCGGCTGAAAAGTCATTTGTTTAGAGTGTTGCTTCTGATAACCCAACGTTTATAATACTAGCGGTTGCCAATAGGCATTTCAGTTCATCGTGCTCGTACACACGACACGAGCGACACTCACCAACTGCAAAGGCAACTGCTGCCTTCACCGAGCATATTGTACAGACGCCAGCACATCAAGTTACCTGAAACTGTCAGATTTTCCCAATCATCTTTGAACCTTATGCTTTAGCGCTAAAGTTGAAAATCTATTAAAGAAATCTGACAGATTGTAGTAGCTTGATGTGCTGGCGTCTGTACATACAAAGACCTCCTGTGTTTCGGAAAGCACGTTGAACCGCTGGTCCCGGCTGTCATTCGTACATACGCCAGCACATCAAGCTACCCGAAACTGTCACATTTTCCCAATCAACTTTTAACCGTATGCTTTAGCGATAAAGTTGAAAATCTATTAAAGAAATTTGACAGATAGTAGTAGCTTGATGTGCTGGCATTTGTACATTATTGACAGTCGTTACGGGTCGTTTGAAGGCCGAAAGTCTGACAACCAATCTTACCAAGGGGTATCATATTACCTAGTAACTAGCTAGCGGAGGTCAGATATGCAGTCGCTCTTTGTAAAGCGCTGGTATTCAGCTGCATCCAGTTAGACTGGAAGCTGACCCTAACATAGTTGAGAAAAGGCTAGGTAGATGATGGTTAGTGTGACATCTGGATGTAACCAAGGGATGAATTAGTTCTGTTGTGGATTCTGTAAAAATCTCACCGTGAAATCATAAGTGAAGTGAGCTTGAAGTGAGCAGTGTCAATAGTGTTAATCCCTAATGACAGCTCACTCCACGCACACTTCACCCAAGTTTTCACGGTTACAGAATCGCACGGGAGGGCTTGTCGAACGTGGATATCTGCCCAGTTAATGTCCATAGGTTCGCCCCCCCATTTATTAAGGATCTCCAACAAAGGATACACATATAAAATATAAATGTACAATAATAAAAAAAAGGTTGTTTTACGTGTGCTCCTTCAATTACAGGAGACCACAGCATGCATATACAACTAAGTGTAAACACGATAAAAATTGGGAAAATTAATTATGAATGATGAGAACAAGTTATAAAAATAAAATTAAACTGTCAAGATTGATCATTCATATTACAAATGGTGTAGGCAGGGAAAAAAATAAAAATTGAGGAAAAACATTGAATATATATGAGGAAAATAATAAATAATTAAAAATTAACATGCCAAGATGGTTTGATTTAATAATATTTACAATTATTTCGCATATCGGAGAGAAGTAACTTAGTTACGTGCTTAGTTATTTTGCGGTGGCTAAATTGTTTTTGTATTTTGAAATGGGCAGGGTTATGTCCAACACCCTAATTGCGTATATTACTCTCAATTTGAATCATTTTGATGCATATTGCTAATCCATTGCTCCGTCAAAAAAATGTGTCTGCTCAACAACGTAAATAACCCAATGAATGTTGTTGAACTGTCAAAATGAAACCCATTGCTACTGAGTGTGTTACGCAATTGCGTAGCACACTATCAGTAGCAATGTGTTTAGCATGAATTCCGCAAAAATAACATCAAACAAGATAAATCCAAAGAGACGACTTTGACCAACAATGCGAGATAACCCAACTTCCCGCGATGCCCGGCGCATGTAAACTTTTGTGTCGTTTTCCCACAGCCGCCGAGTGAATGATTAATGCTGTGAATGCATTCGTTCACCGTTCTTATTTTTTTCATTCGTGCAACAGGTCTTTTGCGAGGTTTTGCGTCGATTTGGCAACATTAAATCTTTTCGTTCATTGAGACTGTAATTCGGGTAAAATGTTTTTTATTCTGCGTGTAGAATGGGGATAATCTATCACTTTAATGTTGGGTGTTTTATTCAGTTGTCTCTCGGTTTATCTTCGTGAGCCTTCTGGCCACAGTATTTTGTTCATTCAATTGAGATAGACTGTGTCCCAAACACGATACTACGATTACTAATCTAACAGTCCTGATTTTTCAATTGGCCTGACTGACCATTCGTCAAACGATTCAGTCTGGTTCTGGTTCAACCCAACACGCTGCTGCGTCCAGCAATCCCGACGACGCTGCTGTACGTGTCCAGACTGCACTACTCCACGAAGGTTGAGGAGATCGTGGAGTACCTGCGTGTGAAGACCAACTGTACTTTGATGGTCGAGAAGTTGGAGCCGCGTCACAACACGAACTTCAAGTCGTTCGTGGTGCGTGTTCGCTCGAGAAATTCCTCAAGGAAGAGTTGGCCGAAGGGCGAAATGTTGTGTATCGCCGGTTTCGTGGCCGGCTACATGACACCAGTCAGCGAAACACGACGCCGACACTTCGTGTGCAGTAGTTTTAGTTTGTTATGTTGTATGTATTTATAGTATTTTTTAAATTATATTGTATGTATTTGTGATATTTTTTTATGTATTAGTTTATAAATATTGTTATGTTTGTAGTATTAGGTTGTCTCATAAATTATTTCCAGTTAAAAGACAAATTATTAAATTATATTAATATTTTTTACTAATAAAAAATACATTTAATCAATTATATAGTCTCCCTCGTTATCAACAACAGTCAGCCTTGGCAAAATTTGAATACCCTTCTCCCAAAATGAAACAGGCTAGGACTCGAAAAAAATTTTCAAGTTCAATTTTAATACTTCCAGAATTTTCGAATTTTTTTCCTAGTAAATGAAATTTGGGAGCTTGAAATAAATCAAAGTCTGAAGGCGCAAGATCCGGGCTATACGGTGGATGTGGAACAGTCAGCCATCCTAGCTCCTCCAGCTGTTTATGTGTTAACTTGGCGCAATGAGGTCGTGCGTTGTCATGCAAAAGTTGGACTCCAAGTCGTTTTGGGCGCTTAATTTTTAACATCTCTGCTAGTTTGCGAAGCTGCTGCGTATACAGATTTGCGTTAATAGTCTGATGAGACTCGAGGAGTTCCCAGAAAATCATTCCTTGCGAATCCCAGAAAACAGACAACATAATCTCGACGGCACGGTTGGCGCAGTGGTTAAGCGATTGACTGCTGCGCTGCGTGTCGCGGGTTCGATTCCCGCACGGAACAAATATTTGTATGACCTACATGTATTTGTTCCGAGTCTGGGTGTTTTTCTATCTATAATATGTATGTATTTACAAAAAAAAAAAAAAAAAATTGTATATAAGTAGTTTATCAGCCATCTTGTTACCATAACACAAGCATTAGGTTGCTTAGCTTGGGACAAATGGTGCTGTGTGAAATGTCCAGGGATTTATTATTATTATTTATTTATTATTATAATCTTACGACCGTGTTCATTAAGTTTAGGCTGGGCTGGTGGGTTTTCCCGCGAGGAATCCAATAGGCATGACGCGTGTTATTTTCATAATGTATCCAGCTCTCGTCACATGTAATAATGTCCTTGAGAAAGTCTCGTCTGTGCGGACGAAGTAACAAACTTTGACAAATAGCCACACGAACGGCGCGGTCATGGTCCGTTAACGCATGAGGTGTCCAACGTGACATCACTTTGCGTTATCCCATCGATTTGAGATAACGATCTATAGTTGCGTGGGATTGTCCAAGCGCCTTCTCTAAATCGCGCGTACTATAGTCTGGATGTAGCTCAAGTTCTTGACGCAAAGCATCTTCATCGAAGCTGGTGGGTCGGCCTGGGCGAGGTTGATCTTCGCAGCTTATATCACCGGTGTCAAAACGCTTGTACCAGAAACGAACAGTCCGATCGCTAGTAGTACCCGGTCCAAATGCAGTGTTAATCTTTTTAGCCGTTTCTGTTGAAGAGACTTTAAGTCGATGCTCATATAGCATAATAGCTTGCAGTTGACGCTGATCCATTTTCACTAAAGACTAATTATTGCGTTGCGTCCGCGCCTATTTATACCCTCACTATAAAAGATACTCATCCTTACTAGAAAGATCTAGAACTTTCTTGAATTCACTGTAGTTCAAAAACGAGAAAATTCGAGAAAAATAAAACATGGCCAGAACTTATGAGACAACCTAATACTACCTATGTATTGTTTTTTTCTATGGGCCCTAGTTGCCGCAAATAAATAAATAAAATAATAAATTACTTGCATAGTTTGAGTCATACTTTTTATTCTTTAAAGCACAAATAAATACGGACTAACATTTCAAAATATAGTCCTCCTCTAGACCGTAGTTTGGCCATGGCGGCATTTCTTAACGGAGGCTACCCTTCAGCGCGGGAGATATTATAGTGCACAAGTGTGTTCCACAGACACAGGCGCACTCTCTCTTCTATTACTCTCATAGTCCAATGGGACCGCAATCTAACTAGATCGGAGAGATATCAGGCGCAGGACGAACTGCTTAACGTACTTTCCGTGGCACGGGGGTGTCACACCACCAACTTCCAAACCTGCTGTTAATAAGGAATTTCTAATGGAAAAACCCAAAAACACTTTGCCCGACCCAGGAATCGAGAAGCGTGGGGCTCAGCAGTCGCGCTTGTGGCCACAAGACCAACGGGGCAGTTCAAAACACAAAGAAAGGCAAAATACAAATTTCGTAGCAAATCTCAAATTCGTGAACGTAGCATGTGAACGCCCTGCGTAGCCTACGAACGCTACGATTGCTACGAAGGTTCCCGGTGAGCTACGCTATATTCTCACGTTATTGCTTGGCATTTTTGACATACCACGCATTGCGTGTAAGCCCAAGCTAAACCATATGGATATGTCAGCTGTTGAATATCGACTTGGGAAAAGAGACTGATAGTAAGGAATTCTGTAATAGTGGTGGGAAATTTCTTGTCACCTTAAAAAATGTTCAGCCAAGTTTTTTGAAGTTTCGCTAATTTCGAAAGATACATGGAGAGAAAATTCTTAGAAAAATTACTGTGCTCGTAAAAGTGACATCCGCAGAAAATTTTATGAGTGAGATTGGGAAAAGTTCAATATTTGTCCAACTGTACAGTATAAGAATTTTTACTGTGCATGGTAATTTTTGCATTACCACTCAAATGCACTCAGATTATGAGACAGCACAGTAATTTTTCTAAGATTTTTCTCTCCGTTTAGGGTCTCAACTTGTTCAGGTTAAATTCTTACGCAATAACTAACTAAATGGAATTAGTAACACATCTGTATTTGGAAGGTTTCAACGTTTTAACTCACCACCTTTTCCACTAATTATTTATAGAATAACTTTATAAAATTGTAATTGAAAAATCATCGACGAAAATTGAGGGTATACAATTAACCTCAATTGTCAACTGAAAAACATCTTGAAGGTGATTAAAATGATAGATTTTCGGGGTTAAGTATTCAAATAAACATATTAAAGTACTCAATTTGTAAGAGCCGGTGGCCCCACAGATTAAATTAATGTAACCGCTGGATCTTCCACCGGTACAGATAGTGCCATCTACGAAGACACGCCCCACTCTTCAAACTAATGGACTCACCTACTCTTAAACGCGTTTGTGTTGCGCATACCAACTGTCTACCTGCATCAGGTGATGGACGAGAGCTTTTGGCCACAGGATGTGGTATTCCGCCGCTTTCGCGGACAAGTGCCATCGGAGCGCACAAAGACTTAGTGCAACCAAGTGATACTAACATGGTTTTTAAGCTTTATTTACTAACACAATTGTTATATTATTTACTAGCGACCCGCCCCGGCTTCGCACGGGTGCAATGGAGAAACACTGATAATTTTAGAGCCATTATTTCTCGTAAAAAGTATAGGATAAAAAATGGTTATTGTGGGTTATCCCTAAGAGATAGACATATACCATCGCGGACTTTTTTGTAGACCTTTTTAAGGTGTACAATACTGTAGTACATTATTTTGATCTATCTCGACGGGTTCAGCCAGCGTTTACAATGTAAGCGCAAAAAAATGTGTTTATTTACGACATCACATTAGAAACCTCTAAAATTATCAGTGTTGCTCCACTATATTATGCATGTATTATAGATATAAACCTTCCTCTTGAATCACTCTATCTATTAAAAAAAACCCCATCAAAATCCATTGCGGAGTTTTAAAGATCTAAGCATATATAGGGACAGACAGACAGGGAAGCGACTTTGTTTTATACTATGTGGTGATACTTAAGTTAAGGTATTTGTCTATGGGTCTTTGTTACCTGAAAATAAATGGTTTTATTTTATTTTTCTTATTAAACCTTACAAGTGTGCAACACTCCGCTAGTGTTTTAGTTTGGTCGATACACATTGGCGCTGATTACCTTGTTCACGAACTAAACTAAATTTAAGTTCAGCCGCCCGATTCTGTAAAAATCTCACCATGAAATCATAAGTGAAGTGAGCACTTAATAGTGTTAACCCCTAGCGAATGACAGCTCACTCCACGCTCACTTCACCCAAGCTTTCACGGTGAGATGGTTACAGAATCGCACGGCAGTGCATCTTTTTCTTTCTATTTCATTAAGAAAAGGACAGAAGAAAAATATTAGTTTAGTCCTGTCAAATTAAGATACTCCATAGACTAGTTTAGACGTGATTAAAAAATTGACTACTAAAAATACGTCACTTTTCGTCAGGCGCTGAAAAAATCAACTGACCCCCACATTTATGTTTGCATGACTCGTCAAAATGTAGGGAACAGGTGATTATTTTTCGCGATTTCAGGTTTGTTCCCAGTGTTAAAGTTGTTCATAATGATGAGTACAATGACCCCTTTAGAGGTTATGCGTTAATTCTAGGACATGTTGTAAATCCAGATTTTCTTCACGATGTTTTCCGTCGCCGAAGGAATAAATAAACAAATTATTATTATGTCACTTAAACTCAACCTGTCCACAACAAAGGCAACAAATACAATTAATTAATTATTTACGTAACCGATTCATTAGAAATTCTCATCGTTACATTTTACAGTCAATTTACTAAGTTTTACATTACGTTCGTAAAGCTACCGGTAATTACGTAAAATTACCGGTTTTGTGTTAGCGCTAAGAGTTAATTTTAATTGTGGACTTAAGGTTTAAGAAAAGTCAGGGAAATTAATCGATAAGAAAATTTATACCTAACATAGCTGTGTTACATCCTGAGGGGCTTGTGACTAAATAATAACAGCCACAATGGTCGATCGATCAGGTTAAGCTACGCTTCACGCGGTTGGTCCGTGGATGGGTGACCATCTTCACATATCAAGACCCCTCCGAGCCTCGGAAAGCACGTTAAGCCGTTGGTCCCGGCTGTCATTCGTGGATCTTTGACAGTCGTTACGGGTCGTCAGCAGCCCGAAAGTCTGACAACCAGTCCTACCCAGGGGGTATCGTGTTACCCAGTAACTGGGTTGTGGAGGTCAGATAGGCAGTCGCTCCATGTAAAATACTCGTATTCAGCTGCACCCGGTTAGACTGGAAGACGACCCCAACATAGTTGGGAAAAGGCTAGGCAGATTATGACATGGGCATGTTATATCAATTTTTACAATTGTCAAAGAAGTTGTGATTTGAAAATACGGATAATTTGAGTAGGTAGCCAATTTGTTCAACAATCAATTCCTCTCACTATACCTACATGAAGTTTTTGAGGGAACCATTGTTGTATTGTTTCATAAAATAGATTCCAGGTTCAATACTTGACAAATGTAGCATTTCCAAACAGACACGTACTTTCTCTATTAATATCGAACTCCATGAAGAAAACCCAGGGAATAAGTTGAGGTAATCAATGGTCCTTCTTTGATATGAGAATGATGTAAGTACGAAGCATTAAACGAACATTAGATTTACGCTATCATTCATAAACGTTGCTTAAACTTTAATAATGATTAACGACTATTTCGACTGCCGCAACAAACACTATCGAAACTGCAAATCACGTACTTCAAAGGAGAGCAATTCAAAGTTGTAATTCGATGCAAAATATTTTGTATTATTAACTTCAGTAAAATTATATACTATATAACTTTACTGAATCTATCTATTTTTATCTGATATTTTGCATCGCATTACAACTTTGAATTGCTCTCCTTTGAAGTACGTGATTTGCAGTTTCGATAGTGTTTGTTGCGGCAGTCGATTTAACCATATATTTTTGACATTAAAGCGTCTCTTAACTTTAAGTAACGTTTTTAAATAAACCTTATGCTAAAATCCGGCTTAGTGCGTGTCGGACCACGCACAAAGTATAGCCTTATGTCATCCAGATGAATATTTACGCATGCACAGTATTCATGTTATCGGCCGTAAAAATATATTTGTACTAGTTGCGCCCCGGGGTTTCACCCGCATAAGTGTCGATCCCGTAGGAATATCGAGATAAACAGTATCCTATGTGTCAATCCTGGTTATAAACTATCTTTGTGCCAAATTTCATCCAAATCCGTTTAGCCGTTTGAGCGTGAAGAAGTAACAAACATATAAGCACACTCACAAACTTTCGCCTTTATAATACGTATCAGTGTGATTTCAGACGGAGAGGTGAGAATGACGAATATATTATACCTAAGGGTTCAGTTTTTGCCATTTCACTGTGGAACTAGTATCAATGCATGAATTTCTCTAAATTATCTAGTTGCATTATGAAATAACCCTCTGCCCGCTGAGGTCCTCTAAAAAGGTTCTAGAGCTGTAACTTAACTATCGATTCAGCCCGTTCATTGTATTTAGGTCACTTGCAGCCTTCTTAGAAATACGACCCAAGGAGAAAACCGTCACCGTGGGATTTAAATTTCTTCAGTGTACTGTGAGCTAAAAGATAAATATACTAGCTTCGTTAATTTAATGAAGAAATAGCACATTTTTAACCGACTTCAAAAAGGAGGACATTATCAATTCGGATGTTTCTATTTTTTTTTTTTATGTATGTTCGGGCATAACTCCGTCATATATGGACGGATTTGCAAAATTATTTATTATATTATATTAAAATTATTTATTATTTATAATTATTTTGTTGAATAGAGGTTTATCCCGAAATGGTCCCGTTTAAATTTCGTAAAGATGTGGTGATGAGTTTCTGAGACAGAAAACGGAACTCTTCAGTAAATACCAGTAAAACAACCGCGATTGCTGCTATCGCATATGTATGCATTTTTTACTCAATCGCACAACATAACATCACGTCTGTACCCTATAAACGCAGATGCAGTACGCAGATGCGTTCAGTATACCACCGTACACCCTCATTTCTGTCAAAGTTGTTATTGGGGTACCTCTAATCTTACAAGTAAATTCTGGCATTACTTAGATATAACTAAAAAGTGAAAAATAAAAACATTTTTATAAAAAAAAACAGCCCACTTCCAAAAAACACTACAAAGTGAAAAATAACTTTAATTTCGGAAGTCGGTGTCAAAAAACGAAAATGCGGAACCAACGACACCGACTTCCAAAATTAACGTTATTTTTCACTTTGTAATGTTTTTTGGAAGTCGGTTGTTTTTATATTTTTTAAGTTTCGTAATTTCAATTTTGGGATATAGTTTTCAAGGGTGTATGAACAATGGTAGCCCATTAGAAACGGCCGCGACTTACGAGTTGTAGGTCGTAGGTTCGAACCCAGACAGGCGATTTGTGTAAATTATTTCATCACCACAGCTCTCAAAACGGTGAAGAAAATCGGCATGTCCTAGAACCAATTCGAAGACATGTGACATCCACCAACCCGCACTGGGCCCGCTTGGTGGATTACGGCTCCCTTTAACGCCCGTCCTTCACCACTTCCCAGTGCTTTTGCTGGGAAGAAGAAGTGACGCAACAAACTCCCCAGCAGCGCAGCTATCTGTTCAGTTAGAAGATACTTGATTGAATACAATACAAGGTATGCAAAGTAATTAACATTACAAGACACAGAGCGCTAAATTAAATTATTTGCCATATATCGGCTGTCCAAAATCAAAACCTAGCAAGTACATCTGAGTTAATTTTACAGGAGAAGACATGAAACATTTTCAGCTGCCATTTAGAATATAATTCCTTTTTTAAACATATCTTGTTTTCATGGCAATAATTATGATTTGTTTTATTTTACGAAATAGATAAATTAAATGAAAATGCATTTGGACAAGTTTTATGTGCCTTACTAATGACTTCTTTGGATACTTCAAGATATGTATGATACTAAACCAATAGCAAAAACCTAGTTAGATCTCTACCTAGGTTTGTTAATTGGTTTCTCTATACATTAGTTTTTGGATCTAACATTGAAAACCTAGCAAAAACACTTACTAGGTTTTTGAATTGGATTTTTTATTATTTTTAATACCTTATGTCGTATTTCAACCAAGTAAGTAGCATAATTATAGTAAAAAAAAACAGTTGACTTAATATAAAATGGTTTAATTAAATTATTGAGGAACATAAGGTACATAATCAACTTAACAAAATATCAACTTAAAAAAATCAAATTTCTTCAGCTACTTCGCCTCCAGTTTGGAGATCAACTGATTCATTGTTTACGGGTATTTGAACCCAAAACGCACGCTTTGTTTCTGGCATTAAGGGTACCAGCTTTGCCACAATCACATCCTTTTTTTGACCAGGAATGCCTCGAGGAGCTGATTTTTTTTCAGGCAGCCCAACTACTTGAATTTTTTTTGGTAGGAAGTCTAACTCCACAAATGGTTCATCAAAGCTGAAAATTCCATAGTCATTAATCAAAGGGTTTAACTTTAAACTCACTACTACATATATCTACTATTAATAACTACCTTGTCATGTAAAGAATCTTCCTCGATCCAGTAACGAATTTTACTTGGACAACTTGGCTGAGCAAGAAAGATTTCATCAAGACTTCATTATCCGTTTTCCTTGGTGCTCTTTTTTTCTTCGGCCAGCTCCTACAATCACTTAAATCTATGACCTTTATTTTTTGTCTTGAACTGTTTACAAAAAAGCTTAAAAGCTTTAAAGTCTTCGAAATCCAAAACGTCTCCTTGTCTTTTAATTTTTCTTTCAATATTTCCATGCACCGAATCTGCAGTCATATGAGTATGTCCTTTTGTTAAGTAACTCAAAGTCACAGTCTCGATCGTTGTTTCTGTATTTACTATAGTAGTTAAAGCCGTAAACAGAGTTCAGTTTTTATTTTGGGCTGTACAGTTATCAGCCCAAATATGAAAATGTTGGCAATCTCTTTCATTCTTCATAAATGTTAAAATAGCATCAACTATGTTGGAAGCTTCTCGACCGGCGTAACCTTCCTGCCAAACTATGCAAGTAGCTGGATCAGGAGACTGCTTACTTATAGGTGCAAAAGTTAGATTAAATGTAATTAATCGACTTATAAAAACAGCTTCTTTAATTTGGGGCATTATAGGCAGCAAAATTACTTTTTGCAAATTTGCATAATCTCTTCGTCCTGCACGCCTAGTTCTCATCGACTTACTATTATTTATTATAGACATTATTTGATAATCGTGTTCAACACTTCAGTGATATTGTAAATCAAAAACCTAGTAAGGGACAATTCCAACTTCAAAAACTTAGTAAAAAGACTAATTTCAAATTCAAAACCCTAGTAAGTCCATTCACAAATTCAAAAACCTAGCATGTACCGTACTTAATAGGTTTTTGTATTTGGAAATGTTACTTACTAGCTTTTTCACTTTGTAAACACCGAGTACGAAGTGCACTTGCTAGGTTCATACATGTTCATATCTCCGATTCTATTTAAGATAGAAATACAGTTGTTTTTGCTATAGACGCAGCAAAAAATTTTGGGAATATTGGTTGAAGAAAACGTGTTTCATCAAAAATGTCCCTTGCTAGGTTTTGATTTTGGACAGCCGATATGTCAGCTAGCTACGCCAATATACCAACAAATACAATAAAAAACGATACGTACCTACTCAAGCAAAATAAAAAAAAACATGTCCAACAATAGCCTTCCTAAATTGTTCATGAATAGCAAGTGTAATAAGTCATCACAAACAAAACATCAATTACTGTTCCCTGCGTAGTGCATTAACTAAAGCCGTGTCCTAATCTAAAGCAATTGTCGCGCGAGTATTTGATTGTCGCGTTCGTTTATATGAATATGACGTAATGCCGTGCGATTCTGTAACCATCTCACCGTGAAAGCTTGGGTGAAGTGAGCGTGGAGTGAGTTATCATTCGATAGGGATTAACACTATTAAGTGCTCACTTCACTTATGATTTCACGGTGAGATTTTTACAGAATCGACCGGCAGCACTTTACTTTGTATTTTTTTTCATCACCACTACTCCTAAAACGGAGAAGGAAGACATCGTGAGGAAACCGGCATGTGTGTTACCAAAAATTGGAAGAACTGTGACATTCACCAACCAGCACTGGGCCCGCTGGTGGATTGTGGCCTGTGGATGATTTCACGGTGAGATTTTTACAGAATCGACCGGCTAGTGCAATCATTCAAGTTGCGTTTGTATGTCATTATTCATATATAATAGTAAATAATAATACCAGCCGATTATTGTTTTACTGCAGGATTTGTCCCGCAGTGAACACATTTCTCACATCTTCTTTTCACACATTTTATTTTAAGGGCTTTACCGCTAAGCGATAACGTCCCTGTAACATCAGCACAATCAACTAAACCTAAAAACAGATAACTCTTGTTTTAAAACAAAGAATGCCAGTTTGTACAGACGCCAGCACATCAAGCTACCCGAAACTGTCAGATTTTCCCAATCAACTTTGAACCTTATACTTTAGCGATAAAGTTGAAAATCTATTAAAGAAATCTGACAGATTGTAGTAGCTTGATGTGCTGGCGTCTGTACAATATCCTAGCTTGTACCGATAAAGGACATGCCAGGATAGCATTACTCTCTCCAATATCATACATATTTATATTCTCATACAAATCAGGTTGGCGATTTCAGACTTATATTAACAAAAGTTCAGGTTTCCTCACGATGTTTTCCTTAACCGATGCCAGTAATGTCCAAAATAAACTAAGAAATTACATATAATTAAATAAGCCACATTGGTGCTTGCCCGGGTTTCAACCATTACCTCGTGTATGAGAGGCGAGACCTTAGCCACCGTGCATGAGAGGCGAGGCCACCACTGAGCCATCACGACATTCATAACGACACGACACAATAAATGATCGCGTGATTACGCACTCGCGCGGCAATTGCTTTTAGTTGGGATTAGAACACAGGGTAATCGTGGCTTGTTTTGCTATTTTATTTTAAAACCCCACAAAATAGTAATGTTTTGACAACTAAATTACTAGCTTTGAAATACTATAAAATGATCAATACAATTAGCATAAAAAATATTATTACAATCTCGATTATGATTGTAAATGTATTCTTTGTCAATCCCTAGTATCAGGTGGGATGCCACTGACAGCTCACTCCACGCTCACTTCACTTAAGTTTTGACGGTGAGATGGTTACAGAATCGCACTGCAGGACTATATTACATGGCAAGGATACATCGCCCAAAGGTTGACTGGTAGAAAATGCCTATGGCATTAAGTCCGCCTCTGTATATTTATGTGCTTGAAGTATTAAATAAATAAATATAAAGCAGAAGCATAAAGTTTTTTAATTTATGTAGTTAGTAGGTGTCGTACAGAGGGGTAATTGCGTAACACAAGTTAATATACTACTAATACTACAATAATACTAATACTATAATAATGTAATAATAATAATATAATAATAATACTACAATATGCATAATACAGGGGCCCGTGGCTAAATAATAACAGCCGCACAAGTCGATCGATCATGTTAAGCTACGCTTGCTGCGGTTGGTCTGTGGATGGGTGACCATCTTTACATACCGAGATCCCTCCGTGCCTCGGAAAGCACGTTAAGCCGTTGGTCCCGGCTGTCATTCGTAGATCTCTGACTGTCGTTACGGGTAGTCAGAAGCCCGAAAATCTGACAACCAGTCTTACCTAGGGGTACCGTTATTACCCAGTAACTGGGTTGTGGAGGTCAGACAGGCAGTCGCTCCATGTAAAATACTGGTATTCAGCTGCATCTGGTTAGACTGGAAGCCGACCTCAACATAGTTGGGAAAAGGCTCGGCAGATGATGATGCATAATACAATAATAAACAAAAGTTATTTACGTTTTTTAGCAGACACATTATTTGAACATATGACACAATGAATTAGCAATATCCTTTGAATATGAGTCAGATTGTGATTCGGATGTTCTTCTAGATAAGTTACGAAATAACCTGTGCTTAGGTGATTTTTATGTTATGTAGATCCAGACAGGAGTTTATTTGATTTATGGTAAAGGTTTGTGTGCTCATTATAATTAGGTACTTTTGCTGTAAAAAACAGTGAGCTTGAAGAAAAATAGACATGAGACAGACCCATAAAAAGCGGCCAAGTGCGAGACACTTACTCGCTTGCATGGGGACTTCCCTTTAATTACAAGCTTTTATTTAGTTTCACCTGTCCCGTTGTCTGTCTGTCTGTTTGTAATCATATCTTGCAAGTTAAATTTGATCCACTTCCCGGTGTCCGATTGAGCTGAAATTTTGCATGCATGCATAAATCGGATGACAATGCAATATTATTATGACATAGAGCTGATCTGATGATGGAGCTGGAAGGTGGCCATAGGAACTCCGTAATTAAACGACACAACCCCATCGAGTTTGGGCTCGTTTAATTCGTCTTGACGAGTACTTTGATACCACATGGTAACCAGGGTCTGATGATGGAGCTGGAAGGTGGCCATAGGAACTCCGTAATTAACCGACGCAACCCCATCGAGTTTGGGCTCGTTTGATTTTTTTTGACGAGTACTTTGATACTATGTAGTAACACGCTTTTATTTATAAAATCGGGACTGTGATAAAAACGGGAAGATTTAATAATTAAGGTGTAAAGTTTTAGTGTTAAAAATATATACTTAGGTACGATATGGAATTATTTTGTCGTAGACGAAGAAGCTTAATTATCGTTAAAGGTTACAATTAACTTATTAAGTGTTATATTTCTTTTTAGAGTTATTTTATTTTTAACTTTTTAGTTAATTTTACTAACAAATAATAAAAGCTTGTTTTTAAAAAAGGCTTTTTTTTCTTTAATTTTTTTTTACTTTATTTTATTTTTATTAAAGCGGTTACAGTAGTACACACGGTGAACATTTCAAATGTCTACCTATTACGGTTCATAAGATGGTCAGGCACACGGATGGACGGACGGAGAGAGGAGCCTTAGGAATAGGGTCTCATTGGCACTCTTTGGGCACGGAGCCCGAAAAACTAATGTCGTTATGTTTTGGTGATGAGTGTTATGACAGAATTTAAGTATGTAAATAAGTACTGTACCTACTAATAGCCACAAGGTTCGATAGATCTGGTTAAGCTACTCTTACCGCGGTTGGTCCGTGGATGGGTGACCATCTTTACGTGACAAGACCCCTCCGTAGAAAGCGAGCTAAGCCGTTGGTCCCGGCTGTCATTCGTGTATCTTTGACAGTCGTTACGGGTAGTCAGAAGCCTGAAAGTTCGATAACCCGTCTTACCAAGGGGTATCGTATTACCAAATAACTGGATTGTGGAAAACAGATAGGCGACTGACTATTTGTTCTCCATAATATGTACTACGCGTATTATGTACTACGCTGTATTATGTTATGTTGTATTACGAGTATGTACTGGTATTCAGCTGCATCCGGTTAGACTGGAAGCCGACCCCAATATAGTTAGGACAAGGCTAGGCAGATGTTATACTACCAATATTGCAATTAATCGTTTATTCAAAACATAACTATACACACTACCCATACAAAACAATGTAGGTACATAAAACACACAAGATAATCTTATGCAACCCATTTTTGATAATTAAATCAAACATCATTTACATACAAACTTGTCTACCTAACTGTACCGCACCAGTATGCAAAAATTCCTAAAAAATGCGTCGTTCCTCTCCACTTGTTCGACACATGCCCACAGTCCAAAGCTGGGCATCGGTATGTGCGCGCACAGGCACGGTTCGTGTACGTACAGTGCCTGTGTGTGTGGTGTGACGTATGGGCCGACAACCCCTGCTGTGCTTGCCGTAGCGAGGCTGATTAGGGTTGGCGCTAATATCAGTTCGATCATTTTCTTTTTTTTTTTGAATCATGGACTTTTTCTTCATTGTTTAAAATTATTTCATCACCACTGCTCTCAAAATGGAAAACAGCGTACGAAAACTGATATGTTCTAGAACCAAAGAATCGAAGACCCGTACTGGGGTCGCGTGGTGTAGCTATTACGCCATCTTACAGAGAAAAGGTCTGTATCCCAGCAGTGCGCAGTGAGAACATTATGGGCTATTTTTTCACGACCGCGACGTAAAACAAAGCTGCACGTTACAAAAGTAGGTACAGCCATTTTACAAGCTGTGTAATGCCTGTACAATCACACTAATATTATGAAGGCGAAAGTTTGTGAGTGTGTGTGTTTGTATGTTTGTTACTTCTTCACGCTCAAACGGCCAAACGGATTTGGATGAAATTTGGTACACAGATAGTTTGTAACTTGGATTAACATATAGGATACTTTTTATCCCGATATTCCCAAGGGATCGACATTTATGCGGGTAAAACCGCGGGGCGCAGCTAGTAAAAAATAATCAGCTGTTCCCTACATTTTGACGAGGTATGCGTATATGAATGTAGGGAACAGCTGATTTTTTTTCGCGGTTTCAGGTTTGGTCCCATAGTAAAAGTTGTTCATAATAATGAGTACAATCACACCTTATGAGGTTGTGCGTTATTAAAGTTACACCTTGTATATTTCGTAGTAATTGATCTGTGTTTTTTTTTAATTTTTATTAGGTATGTATTTTCGTGGTACAGACGCCAGCACATCAAGCTACTACAATCTGTCAGATTTCTTTAATAGATTTTGAACTTCATCGCAGCATAAGGTTCAAAGTTGATTGGGAAAATCTGACAGTTTCGGGTAGCTTGATGTGCTGGCGACTGACAATAAAGTTTTTACAAATAAATAAATAAATAAAATACCGCTGGGAGTTTCTAAAAATCGAAAGTCAGAAAAACGCGCTTATTAATAGATAATAGGTAATACGGGCTGGTGTCCGCAACTCCACGTATGCGCGTATATTGCGTACGGAACGCGCTTATTAAGAAAATCCAACTTCCCATAATGTCACCTTTTTAAAAAAACGTTAAATAAGTAACTAATGAGAATCCAGATAGTATAAAATCGTTTAAAACGACCCTAGATTTCCCCACGATGTTTTCCTTCACCGTTTTTGAGAGCTGCGCTGATGAAATTATTTATATAAAGTAAAGTGCCTAGGATGATAGGATAGAAAATATGTGTAGGTTATTTGTAAATGTTAGCCAAAGAGCTCTTATTATACCGAGATACCTTGTATTGTCACGATTAGGTACTCACTGCTTTTTACAGATTTTCACTATTATTGGGCTAGCGTTCCTCACGTTTCTATTCTTCATCATTGGAAATTACAAACATACGAGTATACAAGGTGGAGACGACATCATCATCTGCCTAACCTTTTCCCAACTATGTTGGGGTCGGCTTCCAGTCTAACCGGATGCAGCTGAATACCAGTATTTTACATGGAGCGACTGCCTATCTGACCTCCACAACCCAGTTACTGGGTAATACGATACCCCTAGGTGAGACTGGTTGTCAGATTTTCGGGCTTCTGACTACCCGTAACGTCTGTCAAAGATCTACAAATGACAGCCGGGACCAAAGGCTTAACGTGCTTTCCGAGGAACGGAGGGATCTCGGTATGTAAAGATGGTCACCCATCCACAGACCAACCGCGGCAAGCGTAGCTTAACCTGATCGATCGACCTGTGCGGCTGTTATTATTTAGCCACGAGCCGACAATACAACAATAAATGAAAACACTAGGAATACTAATGCATAATTATGAGTATTTAGGAACTATCAAATAAATCCTAAAGTTGAAATTAAAAAGTGTTTTTTCTTACATATTAAATAGCATAAACGTGTAAAGAAAAAAGAACACCATTTAAATATTGGTTCAATAACCATGAGAAGAGCGACAGTAGCACGGTGTCATTGACGCAACGACCATATGGTCGAAACCTGCACAAAATGGTATACAACGTGTAACGTTAAATGCGCAAAACCTGAAAATAGTTTGATCAGAATAACGAGCACAATCCACTGAACCACTTTTTAATATAGGTCACATTTTTCAAAAAATCTTTATTAAAAACGTTGCCGTGTCTATTTATTATTAGGTCAAGCTATCGCGGTGCAGCGGCCCGGTGACGACTCTTCCTTCGATAGAGCGTCGTCGCAGACGCAAGAAACGATCAGAATTGCCAGTAAAACTAAAACAGCACATAAAACCTCTACAGTTTGTTTAATGATTTATTTTCTCTCTGAAATAGGTCAATTGAATTAAAAATCAGTTGGGGTGTCTGTGGTTTTGCGCATTTAACGTTACACGTTGTATATCCCTTTTTTGCAGGTTTCAGCAACAAAGCGAAGTAGGAATAAACGAACTATTGCCATCCGTCCCTTTCGCACATACTAAATTTTCGACTGACATGAGTGCGTAACATTTGTAGTAATAACTTCCGCATGCATTATTTTCTTATCTAATTCTGATGTCAAGCTTTATGACTCTTATTTCTCAAGTATAAGGTATAATATGTATTAGTTCACATTGGGAAATAAAATTTAAGAACTAATTTGGCGAAGGTTATTGAAGTAGCGAACTAGCATCATGTTGTGTTTATATACAGGTGCTGTTAACAGATACATCATGTAGAAAATGTTAAAAATCAAAAATAATGTCTAGTGACTAAACTATTGGATATAATTATTTGGTTAAATTTTTGTATGCAGACTGGGAACGCCATTAGGTATGCGAAGTTTAGTTTATTTTTGTATTGTCATCTACACTTTGTATTGTAAAAGACACAATGAATTTTCAACTTTCCTAGGTAGAACACGGGTCGTTTAGTTAAGACATTTTAATGATTGATTTATTTACCGTTTATGTACACACATGCATATAAACAGACAAGAAAAAAACAGAACAGAGAAATAGGTACACAGGTGATGTTTGTGTTATAAGAAATCTCTTCCAGCATACCACTTTTTTTTTTAGCCTATTCTGTCCCACTGCTGGGCAAATGCCTCCACCAAGTACTTCCAGAAACTTCTTTCCCGCGCCACCTCAAACCAGCCCTCGCGGTACGTGTATCATATAATATTGATCTAATTGCTTGGTTTATTTTGTACCTAGAATGCTCCTTTTCTTGTCAAATTGTAAAACGGGAATTTAAATTACAAAACTATAAGTATAATATTAAGCTTTCTGGTTCTAATGTACATTTAATATTATTGTGAATGCAAATGAGGATGGGCGCTGATACCTATATCACAAGATATTAATTAGTTATCTTAGGTTAGGTATTAGCAGCAACTCTAGCACGTAAAATAATGTAAATGCCTTTTGGCCTTTATTGTAAACCTGTTTCCTTGTGTGAATTTTGAAGGTGCAAATAAACATTTTATTATATTATTATAATTATTATATTTAATTTATTTCGGACAGCCCTACCAAACTAGCTCATCACACCCCTTGCATGTCATAGCCCCCTGCAGTGTTTGGCAAGTGTGCACACGTACAAACATACAGACACACACGCACACAAAATTGACAACCCATAAATTAAAAGAACCTGTTTCACGAGGGTAGTTCTTTGTCACTTAGAACTTCGTATTTTATTTATAGTCTGTACTTACAAAATTAATACACCCTAATCCTATTCGAAAACAGATCTTTTAACACACAAAATAAGGTTCTTATTGATAGCAAAGAGTGTTTGGTAAGGATTAGAATATGAACTTCGTAATATAAACCTTATGATTTATGGCACAGAAATTAAAATCGTCTTATTAAAGGGCCTGACTACTTTAACTTACTTTTTTTCAACAAATATCAGAAAAGGTCGGATATAGAGTTCATTTGAAGTAGTTCTGAGAAGAATGGCAACACGCTGAGATTTTTAGTAGCTGGAACTTGTCACTGGACGAAGTTATAACTTGATTCTTTGAATTAAAACCACTTTTATGAAGTGGGATACTTATTTCGGGCATCTGTTGTATCCGGTGGAGAAATAGAGAGGCGACGCTTCTGAGGTCAAGCCACCGACGTAGACTATATTGTGTGGCATTGTAACACTGAAACTCTTTAATTTTTTTAATCTGTGGTTCCCGGGAAATATTAGGCCGCCTTGGAAGTTTTAAAATTCTCAGTAGCTTGGATTTGTGCCCGAATATTGGCAATAGAGCAGTGGCCCAGTCATATCGAACGAGCTGTAGGTATGAGTTCAAACGCATACCGGCCGTGCGATTCTGTAACCATCTCACCGTGAAAGCTTGGGTGAAGTGAGCGTGGAGTGAGCTGTCATTTGCTAGGGATTAACACTATTAAGTGCTCACTTCACTTATGATTTCACGGTGAGATTTTTACAGAATCGACCGGCAGCACTTTACTTTGTATTTTTTTTTCATCACCACTGCTCCTAAAACGGAGAAGGAAGACATCGTGAGGAAACTGGCATGTGTGTTACCAAAAATTGGAAGAACTGTGACATTCACCAACCAGCACTGGGCCCGCTGGTGGATTGTGGCCCACTCCCTCTCATAGAGAAGAGGTCTGTGTCCCAGCGGTGGGAATATTAAAGGCTGATCATACGTGCTTATGCTAATGATAATAGGGTCACCCCCGTTAACGTTTATTTCTTTAGCCTTTGCTATCCCACTTCGAGGCAAAGGCCTCCCTCTCCCCTTTAACGTCATCATCATCTGCCTAGCCTTTTCCCAACTGTTGGGGTCGGCTTCCAGTCTAACCGGATGCAGCTGAATACCAGTACTTTACATGGAGCGACCGCCTATCTGACCTTCACAACCCAGTTACTGGGTAATACGATACCCCTTGGTAAGACTGGTTGTCAGACTTTCAGGCTCCCGTAATGACTGTCAAAGATCGGGACCAACGGCTTAACATGCTTTTCGAGGCAAGGAGGAGTCTCGGTATGTAAAGATGGTCACCCATCCAAAGACCAACCGCGGCAAGCGTGGCTTAACCTATTCGATCGACCCGTGCGGCTGTTATTATTTAGCCACGGGCCCCTCTTCCCTTCATATTATTCTCAATTTGAATCATTTTGAAGCATATTACTAATCCATTGCTCCATATGTTCAAAAAATGTGTCTGCTCAATAACGTAAATAACGCAATGAATGTTGTGGAACTGTCAACATGAAAGCCATTGCTACTAATAGTGTGTTACGCAATTACCCTGCCGTTCACAGTTATTTCACCTCTGATTTTGAATGACTGTGAAAATCTTAATGATCTTTATCGTCGTGGCAATAAGGTTGCTATTAGGTTGCTGCCATTGCCAAGTCTGTCAAAATTATAATGATCTTTATTTTTGTTGCAATAAGGTTGCTATTCGGTTGCTACTGTCAGAGGTAAAATCGCTGTGAACGGACTGTACTACAGTGAAACGTCATTCGTTTTGCTGTAAGTTATGATAGCTTTATAAGTGAACTAGGGAAGAAATATACGATTAAATTCAAAATTGGACCTTCAAAATTAGGACTTGACTGAAACGGTAGTAAATTCTCTTGCATTCAGCACTTTTTATGGATATCTTTTAACTTGGCTTAATAACATCTTACCTGTCACTAGGATTTCAGTATAATTATACTGGGTGTTTTTTTCAGGCTCCAAATTTTTACAGGGTGTTCTACTCATGAATATGAACAACTTTCACTATGGGACCAACTCTGAAATCACGAAAACAAAATCAGCTGTTTAATACAAAAGTTCAATACCTACTTGACCAAAATGTATGAAACAGCAGATTTTTTTTTCGTGATCTCAGAGTTGGTTAAATAGTGAAAGTTACTCATATTCATGGATGGAACACCCTGTAAAAATTTGGAGCCGGTTAAAAAAAGCATGTTGTATAAAGGTGGCCCAGTGCTACGGCCCCGACTTACGAGTTGTAGGTCGTGGGTTCGAACTCCGGTAGGCGCTTTAGTTTGTGTAAGTTATTTCACCACCACTGCTCTCAAAACGGTAAAGGAAAATATCGTGAGGAAACCAGCATGTCCTAAAAAAAAATTCAAAGACATGTGACATCTGCCAACTCGCACCGATTCCTGTGGTGGATGACGGCCCACTCCCTCTCAAAAGGAGAGGAAGTCTGTGTCCCAGCAGTGGGTACATTATAGGCTAATCATACTATAGAAAGGTTTTTGGTCAGACTTTGTACAAACACCAGCACATCAAGCTACCCGAAACTGTCAGATTTTCCCAATCAACTTTGAACCTTATGCTCTAGCGATAAAGTTGAAAATCTATTAAAGAAATCTGACAGATTGTAGTAGCTTGATGTGCTGGCGCCTGTACAATCCGTTGCTATATACGACGTGTAACGTTAAATGCGCAAAACCTGAAAATAGTTTGATCAGAATAACGAGCAGAATCCATTGAACCCTTTAAAAAAAAATATTAAAAAATCTTCATTACACACTTTGCCGTGTCTATTTATTCATAGGTCAAGCCATCGCGGTGCAGCGGCCCGGTGACGACTCCTCCTTCGATAGAGCGTCGTCGCAGACGCAAGAAACGATTAGAATTGCCAGTAAAACTAAAACAGCACATAAAACCTCTACAATTTGTTTAATGATTTATTTTCTCTCTGAAATAGGTCAATTGAATTAAAAATCAGTTGGGGTGTCTAAGCTTTTGCGCATTTAACGTTACACGTTGTATAAATACTTGCCCGTTTACAGTATCACAAGTCGACATCTAAGTGCCAAGCGTTTAAAATTCAACAGTGTGCTTTTATTTAGGCATTACATTACAATGTTGCCTAGTGTTGGTGTCCACGGGTATTATTGCAAAATACAATAGCGAAGAAGATACATTTTATACTTTTATGTTATGTTAATTTCTATTCAGGACCTACAGATGAGGAGACGAAAACGATGACTCATCATCAGAATAATGTAATAGGCCAGTCCTATTCTTCTCGTTAACGTAGCATACTTACAGACATCGAACTTCATTCTCTTTAAACAGTCAAAACCTTCGTAGAGTTTGACAAGATATTTTTGGCGCCTGGCCAAAATTGAATTAACGCCGCCATCTTATTTTTCAATACAATAGTGCTATGGAATTTGAATGTGCTATTACAAATAGTACATACTAATTCCATGCAGTTTCCATTAACAATTTCACAAATGTTTACCAACAACGCCCCCCGTCAAATGTCATCGAGGCGCTAAAAGAGCCTTGCACCACTGTAGTTTCGTCAACGCCCCACAGGAAGTGATAGGGTGGTCTGTTCCACCCGAAGCATGACGTAAAGTACCGACAAACAGATCACGAAATATCGTGACTTTTGCCTCTGAGGGAGCTTAAACAACGCCTGTTAACTTTCCACACGAACTAGTATTGGAAAGAATGGATTAAAATCGTTTTGTAACATGTTTAATTGTTGTTCGATATAAATTTCAATGGTTGTTGTATTTCAGATTTATCAAATTTATTAAGTACTTAATTATGATTTTTTTTTTAAAACGTCTCAATCCCATTAAAGTACAAGATCCAGGTCCTTCAAGATACAGGATTTTCCTAGTTTGAAGTTTGAAGGACAGACCTTATTGAAACAACACTGTAAAACAACACTGGGCTCTAATACATTATGACCACTCAATGATTCCTTACTTCGAAACCACGTCACCGATTGCGCGTTCATTTCGCGCGTTTTCGTTCATAAACGATTATTTACTTCCGTTTTCATTCAAACGTTTTGACCATTTTATTCTAAAAACCATTATCACCTGTAGTGAAAAGAAGATTTAAGTAGAAGTTTTACACTTTTGTCGTGTCATACTTGCGTCCTATAAGCCCTCCAAAGTCATCGAGTGAAGCGGATAAGACTATCTAAAGATTAACTGAGGTGTTAGGATGATCTTACCAATTGTTCTAGCCTTAACCCACTACTGTATAATATAATATAATAAGCACCATTATCATCATCCCAGCTGCAAGAAATCTACTGCAGGAGGCTTTCCGTCTCTCATCATTGTCACACCAACCGCTTCTGCGCTTCCATCTAATGGATTCCTTTGACCTTCACCAGGTGGTCTCTCCAACATGTGGGCCAGCATATTAATTTTCTCATCATTATCATCTACACTGCCTTCACCCAGTCCTGGGCATATGTCTCTCTTTGCTTGTGCATGTTATTATGAATTAACCCTTAATTGCATGATTTTTACTTTTTAAGCAAATTAAATTTATTTGGACAAAACATTAGCTCTATAGTAAGGAAAATTAAAAAAAAAAATTATATTCATATTTTTTTTTTTTTTTGTAAATGGCCTGGTGGGAATTTACATCTTTATGTACCTAGGTAATCAGAACGAATCTACTGTGAACAAAATGAATTGAATATCTCTAACAATTGGGTACTCCCCGTGCTCTGTGGAAATGAAAATATGGCATTGGATTGTTTGATGGAAGTTTTCATCACGATGCAGTTAAGGGTTAAAAATCATTTATGACAACAGTGATCCATATTGTGTTAGTATTATATATAAAACAATATACATATATTATTCTAGTGTTAGTAGTACTGAGCAACCCCCGCATAAAAAGCTCAATATTTGGAGTAGGTTAATTAATTTCTAGGTGACCTAACCTTATCTTCGCTATACGTTTGCGGTAGCTGCCAACCTACTATTTTTGCTACCAGTTTTAACTATTAATCCCAAATTAAGATTAATTTGTCGCCGCGTTAAATAACCTTTGGAGTAACTATAGCTCTCCGCCACAGCTTTATTAGCGATAGATAATTTCCCCTACAAAAATATAATGTTCTCTCGTTATGAATCTTATATCAACATTGCAGAAGCCAATCATTCAGCCACTGCACCAATTTACCCATCATTATCCAATCATCATCATCATCATCTGCCTAGCCTTTTCCCAACTATGTTGGGGTCGGCTTCCAGTCTAACCGGATGCAGCTGAATACCAGTATTTTACATGGAGCGACTGCCTATCTGACCTCCACAACCCAGTTACTGGGTTAAACGATACCCCTAGGTAAGACTGGTTGTCAGACTTTCGGGCTTCTGACTACCCGTAACGACTGTCAAAAATCCACGAATGACAGCCGGGACCAACGGCTTAACGTGCTTTCCGAAGCACGGAGGGGTCTCGGTATGTAAAGATGGTCACCCATCCACAGACCAACCGCGGCAAGCGTAGCTTAACCTGATCGATCGACCTGTGCGGCTGTTATTATTTAGCCACGGGCCCCTCATTTACCCATCATTATCCAATCAGCCTCACTAAAAACAAAATAACATACTAACTGTTTTAACTACCAATACAAACACGAACAAAGTAGGTAACAAATTAATATACAGCATGAATATTCACGTGGCCACGAGTGGCCATATATTAGCATATAATTGTGTTTGTCACAATTATTGCAAAACAATGACGGTAAGTCTAATAAAATTCCGAACAAATTTGGTAGTGGGGATAAACATTGTTATGTACAGACGCCAGCACATCAAGCTACCCGAAACTGTCAGATTTTCCCAATCAACTTTGAACCTTAATACTTTAGCGATAAAGTTGAAAATCTATTAAAGAAATCTGACAGACTGTAGTAGCTTGATGTGCTGGCGTCTGTACGATAGCTTTGTCTTTTGTTGTGGGGTTTTATTGCATATTATAAGCCTGCATTCTTACCCCCTTACTAATAAACGTATTATATCAGATGAACAGTTACACCGATTTCTCTCTTTCAGTCATCAGTAATTTGACTTTCGAAAGAAGAAGACAGAGCGTTGTGTAGGTTGCTATACAGACGCTATACAACGTTTATTAGTAAGGGGGTAATTCTGGCGGCAAAACCATGAGACGATTGCTGATACAACGGAATTTCCATCATCTGCCTAGCCTTTTCCCAACTATGTTGGGGTCGGCTTCCAGTCTAACCGGATGCAGCTGAATAACAGTATTTTACATGGAGCGACTGTCTATCTGACCTCTACAACCCAATTACTGGGTAATACGATACCCCTTGGTAAGACTGGTTGTCAGACTTTCGGGCTACTGACGACCCGTAACGACTGTCAAAGATGCACGAATGACAGCCGGAACCAACGGCTTATCGTGCTTTCCGAGGCACGGAGGGGTCTTGGTATGTGAAGATGGTCACCCATCCACGGACCAACCGCGGCAAGCGTAGCTTAACCTGATCGATGGACCCGTGCGGCTGTTATTACTTAGCCACAAGCCCCTGATACAACGGAATTTTTAGGTCCGATAATTTTCATAACTGCCGGTCGATTCTGTAAAAATCTCACCGTGAAATCATAAGTGAAGTGAGCTTGAAGTGAGCAGTATCAATAGTGTTAATCCCTAATGACAGCTCACTTCCCGCTGACTTCACTTAAGTTCCCACGGTGAGATTTTTACAGAATAGCACTGCTGTAAAGACGAAAACTATACACGGTGACAAGGACATCGACACGCAATCGCAATCGATTTACAAATGATTTAATTAATTACATTAATGCAATATTTCCCGACATACAGTTGACAGTTTTTGCGGATGACACTAACGCAATAGTTGAAGCTAATGACATACAGGAGCTTTCCGCTAAGGTTAATGCAGTGTTAACAGATTTTAATTCTTGGTTTGAAAGTAACAAGCTCATAATTAACACTGAAAAAACCAAAGTAATGTTATTTAGTACAACAGCCCGTAATAAAGACAGTATGACGATCGCACTTAATGAAGTTAAAATTGACATAGTTAATGAGGTAAAGTTTCTAGGGGTATACATTGACAAATTTTTAAATTGGAAAAGAATTCCCTTTTCTAATTTAAAAATTTGTCAATGTATACCCCTAGAAACTTTACCTCATTAACTATGTCAATTTTATGCATGCCATTGATTCGTATATTTCTTCAGCGTGTTATGCCTTACGCAGTCTTAGGGATGAAATAGATATAAAAAACCTCAAAATGGTATACTATGCTCTAATAGAATCAAGGTTGACATATAGTGTTCAGTTTTGGGGGAATAGTTTTAAATATAACTGCTAGAGAGCTTTTGTACTCCAAAAGAGAGCCATACGAACCATGGTTCGGAAATCACAAATAGAGAGCTGTCGGCCACACTTTATACATTTAAAAATTCTTACTGTACCCACCCTCTATGTTTTAGTATTGTTGGTGAATTTTAAAAAATACCTGCATATGTATGAAACAGATGAGGAGAGACATTTGAGGGAAAGTACACGCAGGAAAGATTTTAAAAACAATATAATACCCCAACTTAATATTGTTCAACATAGTCCTCAATATCAAGCAGTGCGGATTTTTAACAGGTTGCCATTGGACTTAAAAACTATAATTTACACGAGCTCTTTTAAGTCAAGACTTAAAGCGTTCCTATTGGAGAAATGTCTGTATTCGATAGACGATGACATATCCACGTAATCATTTTTTTTGTTTTGTTTTTCTAAATATTAGTTAATGGGACTGATATTAGTTTGTAGTGCATGCTGTGTAATGTTAGTAATATTGGCTTGTAATGTTTGTAATATTACTTTTTTTTATGTTTTTGTTATTATTTCCTTTTTTTCAATAAATACATATAAATTACATTTTTAAATAGTACAATATAAATATGAAAGCATTTAAAAAAATATAAAAAATAGTGGCCCATATTATTATTATTACCTATTATTATTATTTCTTTTTTGTAATTTGCTATGATTTTTTGTAATGATTAATTTTTTATGATTTCAAACACAATGTGAATTGTTCCTGAATAAATTGAATTGAATTGAATCTGTTACCAAGGACTCAGTACACACGGCAACACATCAAGCTATATATTTCCAGTTTTAGCTGACCTAGCATTGTATAGATTTTTCGGAGAATCATATGTCTGCTTATACTGGTTATTATAGCTTGATGGGTAATCCTTGCGTACATGATTCTGAAATCCCCTGCGTAGTTTCGACAGCGTTTTTTCGTGAACTACATACTTATTAAAAAAAAAATGCTGCTGCATTGACCGCGTGGGTATTGCAGTTTTCTATGAAATAGCAGTTTATTTTTTTTATAACTGACGAAAAATCTTTACGCTACGTCTTGAATCATGTGCTGAATTCATAGTTTGCGCGTCGATGTCCCTAACTGCCCTGTATTTGTAAGAGTATACATATTGTCTATGTATGTCAACTGCCCCGTAGCTCTAGTGGTGGCAACAGTAGCAGCCCGGAGTTCGAATGTATGCCCAAATAATGGAAATAGGGCTGCCTCCCCCCCCCGGCCCCCCCTTTATATAAGAGTGTACTTATTATCCCTACTTACACCTCTGTCTAACCATGTGAGTAATACAAGGCGTGGTGTTGCGTGTACTCGTATTATGTTAGCTGTAATTTGATATAAAAACCAAATTTCATACATATTCAAGATCTGCTTGTTAGTAAGCAGTTTATACTGGCCATGTTTCTCTTAAAGTTACAACTATTTTACAGTTCATGCATATCAAATACCAATAACCAATACTCATCGAAAAATACAGTTCAACTGGGCACCTAAAATTTTATAGCCCTGACTCATAGTGGCTCCCAGATCTGAATCATCGTATTCCGAAAAAAATACCAAGTTTCACCAACTCAAAACTGCCTAGTCTGATCCGTGTAAAACTTTTTGTTGCAACTAGAGTCCCACGCACGAATGCTTTTTTTTTATAGAAACACGTAAAAAGACTTCGTGTATCGTGCGATACAGATTTCACGAAGAAAAAACTGTTTTAAAAAAAACGTCAAGGAAAAAAGAGTGGACGGCCCCGCCTGCCTCGTGTCGCGACCGACTGACGCAAATGGGAGAAATTTCACGAGATATCGACACTTTGAGATAGAAAAATGAATTCTATTGGTAACAGCGTTAACAGCGATGGTACTTAAGGTATAGAACTTTAGAAGATTGATATTCGCAAAGAAAATTGTTTCCCTAGCAACAAATAATTGAGGATATGTGACATCCACGGAATCCAGACTTGGTCCACGTGGTAGAACAGCCCACTCCCTCTCACAGAAAGGAGACCAAGTGCCAGCAGTGAGAACATTATAGGCAGGATTATGCTATGTATTGTGTTCATCATCCAGAGTAATAGTTCAGGAAAGACAGACACATGTCATTAGGCTAATGGAGAACTAAGCATGATAAGGCTAGACGTTATTGTTTGTAGACTCCATCCATTTCCATAAGTAGCAGCGTAATCTGCCTATAACGAAATACCCACCACGCGGGGCCAATGCGGGTTGATGTCGATTGGTATGGTCTATCACATTTATTCCCAAAGTGGTCCAGGAGGACCCCCAGGGGTCCACAGATCTAATCTTCACATTTTGTGTAGAGTTTTGGGAATATGATAGAAATGTAACTGCAGGGGGTCCACCGGAACCAGCAAAATTTTTAAAGTGGTCTATGAGAAAAAAAAAGTTTGGGAAACTCTGGTCTATCACATGGCTGTGAGCATGATATTCATAAACATCCCGTCTGTATTCCCTGAAGGGACGCAGAAGTGAACATATACACACATAGAAATATTTCTTATATCTATGACTACACGCAATAAGATTATATTCATCCAAATAATTTCATTGAAAACAATTACTTAAGAATATTAACGCGATTTATTAACATATCAATGACCCCGAATAAAAGTAAAATCAGCAAAGTCATGCAAAATGCTACTAGCTAAAATGAAATACAGTAGTTAAAGAAATTACACTTGATGGCATGTTTGGAATTTTTATAGGGGTTAATAGCAACTGGCTCCAATATTTCATTGTCTAGACTGGCTATTGTACCTGAATCATTATCATACACTAGTGTATGAGTTGATACTTGCTCTATTATGACTTTGGCACCTATTGTTGTCTATGACAAAACTGTGGAATTATTAAAAAAGTGAATGAACTGTTTAGTCATAATATTAGAATTCTTTATCAAAATTCGTGTCTGGTATCAGCTTGATAAAATCATAATAAAATCGTTAGAATTGCATTTTTTTTTGGTACATCCAAGTCCCTCAACCGTCTTCGGACACAAGTGGAAAGGTTAAACGCCAACCTGGTAAAGTGGGGCTGCCTCGAGGGAACGGCAGTAGGGTGTGGTTGTGGAGGTATGTCGCAAACCATGCTCCAGCTCCTACCCTGCCCTCTGTGTCAAAACATGCAGTCAAAGTAACCTCTGCACTGCCACCGACATCACCGTGGAAGTGGCAAAGTTTTGAACCAACAAGTTCTGAAATTCAGTCGTGTCAGCGATACGAAGAGAAAGAAGGTACAGATGCCAGCACGTCAAGCTACTACAATCTGTCAAATTTCTTTAATAGATTTTCAGCTTTATGTCTAAAACATTAGGTTCAAGGTTGATTGGGAACATTTGACAGTTTCGGGTAGCTTGATGTGCTGGCGTCTGTACATCCAAGATTTTCTTTCTTTCGACTTAGTTCCCTCTTTGATCAAATGTCATTTATTCAAACTATGCTGAAAATCAGCACTTTTCGAACGTCAAAATTACAAGAGACAGCCCCCGAAAACGCCCGCCCTTCACCACTTCCTAGTGCTTTCGCTGGGAAGAAGAAGTGGCGCAACAAACTCCCCAGCAGCACAGCTATCTAGTAGTTTTTAAATTGGTATTTATTTATTTGTATTTAGTACCTAATATAAGTAGGATAGTATTATTTAAAACAATAATGACTAACTGAGGACAAATAATCAGCTGATCGCTTAGTATGGGGATGGCCTGAAACACAGGTTTTTATTAACCTAGCTCAGGCAGGTCGCCACAAGTTATAATGTCAGTACCAACGCACGTTTCATAGAAATTATAAAATATAAATTAAACTAGTTTTTAAATAAGTATTTAAGTCAATGTGTTAAGAACCTGGTACTACTAAGTATTTATAAGTTTGTAAATTTATTACTTTGTAAAAACCTAAATAATTTTTTTTATTTTTTTTTATAGCTGTTCACTGTTCAGTAAGAAAATACTTGATTGAATACTATACAAGATATGCAAAGTACGACTAATTATCATTACAAGACACTGAAAAAAAAAATCCAGTATTAGAAAGAAAGAAAGAAAGAAAAAATAATTTTAATACGTTCACAGTCTAATCACATTCTGAATCTGTCAAAAATACCTCTAAAATCCCTACCTACATTTTTGACAAGTTTTTGACGTTGAGCGTCGCTGAGGTGAGATTGCAACTAGATTTTGAACGTTTTTAATAACGGGAATTGGCCGTCTGCACTATGGACAACCTTCTCGAGGCCAAAGATAACGCTGTCGAAGTGACCGAATTCTGGTCGAAGCTTATTTAATAATAATAATAATAATAATAATAATAATAAATCCCTGGTCATTTCACACAGCACCATCTGTCCCAAGCTAAGCAACCTAATGCTTGTGTTATGGTAACAAGATGGCTGATAAACTACTTATATACAATTTTTTTTTTGTAAATACATACATATTATAGATAGAAAAACACCCAGACTCGGAACAAATACATGTAGGTCATACAAATATTTGTTCCGTGCGGGAATCGAACCCGCGACACGCAGCGCAGCAGTCAATCGCTTAACCACTGCGCCAACCGTGCCGTCAAAAAAACGTGCCGTTAAAACAAATAAATGGAAACATCTATACGACGAAGAAAAAGAAGAAGATCATCATCATGGAATCTTCTTCCAGTTCCTTAGTTGTGAGCTTCAAGTCCTCATTTAGATATTACTAGCTAAGCAAGATCCTATTGTTACCAACTCCAAAACCGCTATTTTCGAAAACTATAACTAAGTTTACATTAAAAATCCTACGTTTATACAGTAAAGGGTTTATCTCTCCGTCCCAATCTCGTGTACAGCACAGAATCCGGTATCGTTGCATGCCGTCGCACACGGGTTGCCGCTGTCGTGTCTCTCCACCACGTTATCATTTACATCCCTGCTCAGTAAATCTGCACTTTAATACTCCGAGATAAGGTGATGAAAACTGCAGCGACAATTTTGTGCACCGTCGCTGTCCCGCCATTTTAACAGTTCCGTTAATACATCCAAAAAGCAGCTTTAGCATGTTGTGATAAGGTTTGTATTGGTCGAAATTGTAATTTTGTAGTTGAATGCCTTTGCATTTGCTCTATATCGCTTCAAAAATGGCCGTTAGTACATCGTATTAGGGACGTAAACAACAGCATTGATATTTAGGCAGAATGAGTAGCTGTAGATGTGTTTTTCTTTATATCCAAAGCAATTTAACCTCTATTTGTATAAAGATAAGGTTTATGTATTATGAAAGAGTAGGTTCGTTGTATGAATAGCCACTTACCTGAGTTTTTACCGAGACACCCGTGCATTGTCTATTAGAAACATTCTTATGCATGTCTTGTGAGTTAGCGTGATCATAATTTCATATTAATATATTCAATCATTTACTAAATTATAGTTTATTTCGTCCTAAGTATAGGGGTCACGGGATGAGGTAGTGTTTGGATTTGTACCTATGTTTGTCTCTCTCTCACCTATGGGTTTGACTAGGATATAACATCAGGGAGGGTAATAGCTGCATTCATACACCTGCACCCTAATTGTGTATCACACTATTACTCTCAATTTAAACCATTTTGAAGCATATTGCTAATCCGTTGCTCCATATGTACCTACGAAAAATGTGTCTGCTCAACAACGTAAATAACGCAATGAATCTTGTTGAACTGTCAAAAAGATACCCATTGCTAGTGATTGTGTTACGCAATTACCCTGCTGTACGTTAGTAGCATCTGTATGGTACGTTTCCAAAGTCAGCGCCCTAATCTTATGTTAAAAAAAAAATGTCTACTCAACAACGTAGGTAAATAACGCAATGAATGTTGCTGAACTGTCAAAATGAAAGCGATTGCTACTGATAGTGTGTTACGCAATTACCCTGGCGTTGATTGTATGAGAAACAGGGTGTAAACTTCACTAATCCTCCATAGAAAAGGGACGGTTCCTCCGACCAGACGGGTGTTGTGTCTGGCGGGCAACTGCCCGATGATTCGTCTCAGGCCGTTGTATATTATGTATGCTAGTTGCACCGTAAACTCTGCTTGCGAGATGTATGTTTTACGTGACGTCAGTATGACGCCTTGGCGTTGGTATGTGGCGTTGTACAGACGGCAGCACATCAAGCTACCCGAAACTGTCAGATTTTCCCAATCAACTTTGAACCTTATGCTTTAGCAATAAAGTTGAAAATCTATTAAAGAAATCTGACAGATTGTAGTAGCTTGATGTGTGGCGTCTGTACATACCGCTTCAGTCCGTTGTCCTCCAAAATAACTCGTTGTCGTTAGCTGCAGTACCAAGTTGTAGACACAGGAATGCATGATAGTGCCCATGGCAAATACTTGCAAAACCATAAATTTCAGTAACATCTTGTATTCTTTTCTCAAGTGACAGCATCAGTTGCATGCTAGCTCTTACCATAATAAAACGATTTGCCAGTCAGCGAAGTTGGTAGTTAACCGTCCAGCGGGGTATTTGCGTAACACACTTAATCAGTAGCAAAAGCTTTCATTTTGACAGTTCAACAATATTGTTAACAGACAATTTTTTCGAACATATGAAGTAATGGATTTGCTATCCTTCAACATGATTCAAATTGAGAGTAATGTGTGTTACGCAATTACGGTGCAGGTTGTGCGGTACGAACTTTAGTTTCATTAGTCACGGATGCTTGAGGCTACCTGTCCATTAGAACGGAGAGCCAGACCTAGGAAAACATGATCAACAGAATTCCACAAAATTCACGGTTTAATAGCCACTGATACACCACTACACAGCTCCGCACTACTACCTCGGTCAAGCCCGCTTACTCGCTCCGCTCAAATGGACAGCCAACCTTATGCACCCTAACATCTGGTGTTTACTTGGTAAAAAACAACTGTTCAAATGTCCAGGAAAACAGCACTTTATCAAACAGTTAACATTCCTACAAATAGTAGGTATACTTACCAGGTGTGAGCAACTATTTCAATAAAATAAAAACTGCAAAGAACGCATCAGATACTAAAGCTACGCACGAAACATTAAATTATGCATGCGAAGCATTTTGTAATGTTTTAAGGTCATTATCGTAGTAAAGTAACGGTCAGTATATGTACTTTACAGAATTTTGAATAAATAACTGGATGCGTATAGGCGATGTGCCGGCCATATTGGCCGTAGAACCGATGACCATTGGGATAGACGTGTTCTTGAGTGAAGACCGCGAATCGGCAAACTTAAGGAAGGACGCCCTCACGCTAGGTGGAGCGACGATCTTCGCAGGATGGCCGGTAGCAGCTGGATGAGAGTTGCCGAGAATCGGGTTGGATAGCGTGCAATTGGAGAGGGTTATGTGCAGCAGTGGACTGCTGTAGGCTAATTTGATGAACTAATTGCGTACAATGATAAACCTATAATGTGTTCCAAACGTATCTTATGGAAATCTGAACAAATGGACCAAGAAACGAACCTGTAGATGCCAATATGTAGATTATATGATGATTTGAATACTTAAAACCGATACATATTTTAATTTTAAATAACCTCAAAGATGTTTTTGATTTGACAATTCAGGTTAATTTTACAACCTCAATTTTCGTCGATGATTTTTCTTCTTCCTCCTTCTTTGTTAAATTAATTAATGTTTCTTTTTTCACCTTCAGGTTGAACTACTACACATCATCATCTGCCTAGCCTTTTGCCAACTCTGTTGGTGTCGGCTTGCAGTCTAACCGGATGCAGCTGAATATCAGTATTTTACATAGAGCAACTGCCTATCTGACCTCCACAAACCAGTATCTAGGTAATACGATACCCCTTGGTAAGACTGGTTATCAGACTTTCGGGCTTCTGACGACCCGTAAAGACTGTCAAAGATCCACATATGACAGCTGGGACCAACAGCTTAACGTGCTATCCGAGGCACGGAGGGGCCTTGGTACGTGAAGATGGTCACCCATCCATGGACAAACCGCGGCAAGCGTAGCTTAACCTGATCGATCGACCCGTGCGGCTGTTAATGCTTAGCCACAAGCCACTCAACTACTATACACTGTCCGGCTATTCATAACTGTCCCAACCACTTATGGAGATCCTAGCTAAATGTCAAGGAAGCGTATTATTCCTTGAATACCTCTTTGTTCTAGTGGTCACAACCGCTAGTGCTGATCATGAGGTTCTGGGTTCGCTTTCGGGCCAGCGCAGACGACGGACATTTGTCCGCGGACTTTTTCGTCCGCCAAAATAGAGCGCTTACAACTGCATCAAGTAACGCACACGAGGGACTCAATATACCACGGACAAAAAGTCCGCCTCGTGTGCGTTACTTGATGCAGTTGTAAGCGCTCTATTTTGGCGGACAAAAAAGTCCGCGGACAAATGTCCGTCGTCTGCGCTGGCTCTTACCATCGGGTTTGTTAGTACCAGCACCGGAGTCCAGATTTGTGCCCGATTAATGGCAGTAAGCTCCCTCCATATAACTTGAAACATGTAAAATTTGGGTGGTAATACATTTCTGCATAATCTTTCGAGAAATACAAGCATTATTTTAATTATATTTTTCCTTTCGTCCCCATCAAAAGTTACCCAATTACAACGTTGCTTTGATTTTTCCCTATACATTCCAAACAAATATGATCACGCCAATTCTCCGAACAGTTGTGTTTCCACGACACACTTTACTGTAACTAACTCAGAAGTCACAGTCATGATACCAGTGAGTATGAAGGATGAATACTAATTCCCAACGATTGTATCGAAAGCGGTGGAAACCTAGCGTGCACAATGTCATGCTTGGTTACCCGCTGTCAGGTTATTGGCACCGATTATGTGAAAAGAGTTATGTGTTTGGTAATATAGTTAGCGGAATTAGCTGGACGGTATTGGAGTTCATCGTTCAAAGGTAATTGAGGGTAGTCAAAGTTGTCCAAAAGGACGTGGAATAGGAGAGGACTATGTCCAGCAGTGGACAGGCTGATAACGATGATGAAATTTGTTGTTGTATAAGGTCTCAAGATAATAATAATAATAAAGACTATAGACTATACTTGGTAGACTTGCATAGTACATACAGGGATAATCGTCGGATGGTGCCGCATTTCATTACAATCTCCTAAGGGGCCTCTGCGAGTTGGCTTCGGCCCCTCGTACGCCTTTCAAAGGACCGGGACCTCATGGTCCCGAGATATGTAAAAATAATAATATTCCACAACTTTCACACAACGCCATCTAGTCCCAAACTAAGCAGAGCTTGTGCTATGAGTACTAGACAACTGATAAACATACATATATATTTCTAAATACATACATATTATAGATAGGTAAATTACACCCAGACAAAGAACAAATGATCGTGCTCATCACACAAACATTTGTCCTAGGTGGGAATCGAACCCACGACCTTGCGTATAGCAGTCAGGGCCACTGACCACTAGACCAACAGGCCTGTCAATAAACAATAAAAATATACAATAAAAAGATACAATTTTATAAATTTAAATTCTTAATTGACAATGGTGCCGATTCTGTTGTTCGCAAACTAAATTAAATTTAAGTTCAGTGCATCTTTTTCTTTTTATTTCATTATGAAAAGGACAGAAGATAAATATTAGTTTAGTCCTGTCAAATTAAGATACTTCATAGACAAATGAATAGACATAATCAAAAAATTGGCTACTAAAAATACGTCAATTTACGTCAGGCGCTGAATAATTTGACAGGACTAAACTAATATTTCTGTCCTTTTCTTAATGAAACAGAAAGAAAAATATGCACTGAACTTAAATTTATCTGAGAATAAGAGAATTGGCGCCAACAACATACTTACCTAACAGTTTCTCGGCAGGTGATCTCTTATAACAATGGATTAATATAATAAATGACTAGTATAATACAAGCCATCTATTATATTAATCCATTGTTAGACGAGATCACTAACTTATAACTAATTATACTAAGTACTCTACACTAAATATACCTTCAGTCGAGATCAAAAATGTGACATTTGATAAAAAGGCATTTTCGTAAACGTGAGGTTTGTTATGAACATAACCTATGGTCACATTGAGAGACTGGTTTTTGTTGAATTCATATTTCACGTGCCGAAAGAGCAAAAAATCTATTTCGTATTGGATATCAGCATCTATAGTTTATTTTTTAGACTTCTGATACACATTATACTTGATTAAGTATTAACTTATAAATATTTTTTAAATCATTAAAATTTCAGGTTAGCAGGACTACTGCTAAGCTAACAAACCTTCTTTAAAATACAGTTGATTGATACTTATTGGATGTCAATAGATACCAAAAGCGATGACATTGACCAATATAATCCACCATCACAAAAACCACACCAGCAAAACAAACTTCCAAAGTACAAAAAAAAAAACTCACATATGTAAAATTTACATTATATTTAGTACTTAGTTACAAAAAACAAATGCCTGTATAACATTACGAAGCAGAGTGCTCTCAATTGGGTTGAAGTCAAAATGTACGAGATGGTTCACACCTGTGCCTCCATTCTATTTATAATTAGCACTCTACGAATATACAACATTATTTTTAGTATATGGCAAACCCGAAACACGTGTCTAGTATTTTTATGTAAAGAATCTATGTACAAAATTTCAAAACTGTATCATGAAAGATCACGAATTTATAATCTTGTTATGTTACCTGATTGTCCGTACAAAAAGTTGGTTACCACTTAACACGCGCCGCCGGCGACCGGCTACGCGGTTTTGACCTGTGTTGTGCGCATATGATTGCGGATATGTACTTAGTGTCGCTCGGTTTTCAACTTGTTACCTTTTAAAATATTTTTGGGGCAAAGTATAACATAGTGTAAAAACTATTGGAATCGATTCAGTTACTTATTCTGAACAAACTACATTCAGGTTTGCTGTATATTAAAAATAATGTTGTATATTTAAAATGTGTGAAATAGTAACAGCGTCATCTGTGCGAAGAGTTTTTTTTTATGAATCTGGGAGGGAAAATACCTTGTCTCCTTCTATGGGTTTTAAATTATCTCTCTTGCACCTGAATATGGTCTAAATAGTCTTGAGAACTTGGTGACCATTAGGCCCAGAATACAAGCAACTATACTTATACAGGTTGGCAGGAACATCGACGCGCAAACTGTAACCACGAATTTGGCATATGATTCTAGTGAATAGACCTAGCGTAGAAATTTTTCGTCGATTATTATCAATAAAAAAATCAGCTGTTTCAGAGAAAAGTGCAGCACCTACGCAGTCAAAATGTATGGAACTGCATTTTTTTTATAACTGACGTAAAATGGCTTCGCATCGATTTCTCTGCCACCCGGTGTATAATGTTGCAGCCACCTGGTTTAGTCAACCGCATAGCTTTTTAACTAAACGGCGGCCGTTTAACTGACATGACGGCCTGAATGATATTCAATTATAGATCAGGTTGGAACTGTAACCAATCACTCGCGAGCCAATTTGTTGTAGTAACTAAGCCAGGGCACACCGACCGAATGGGTTAGGTTAGGTTAGAACTGTGATCAACAGCGTGCGAGCGAGGCGAGCACTACTTCCAGAAGTCAGGCGGTTAACTAAATGCCTAAAATAACTAGTTGGCTGCGACATATAGACTGCCGAGTATCTCTCTGAGGGACCAGTGACAATCGCTTTCATAGCGATTCGTTTTTTTTGCAAAAACTTTTAACAAAATTGACTTTCGGTCAATCCAATACAGTTTTGACTTTTCTGTCATCGTTACCACTGATACAATGCCACTTTGTCTATGCCCGCTAGTAGATTTTGTTAAATGCAATAGGTATTGCCATAGACTTGTTTTCTGCTTTTTTAAGGGGACAGCTGTTAATAATTACGAGTTCAGAAAAACTGTTTTCTTTTGTTTTATCGAGTTTAGATATCGATATCCATCATCTCTGCGGAGTTCAGCCAATTTATTCGTAAAACAGCCCTGTATAACGAAATCCTTTCCTTCATCTGTGTAACAAAAACATACCTACAAAATATTTGAAATTTCCTATCCATCTGAAACAATCTACATACGAGTATTATTATGGAAAATAATCAACGGTGTGGTCCTCTGCACCTTGCGTTTAATTTACATGGGATCGTTGTGTTTGTGTGGTCTTGGGTTTAAAAAACTAACCCTTTACCTACTTGTAAAAAAAACTACGATTGTTCGCGCATTGTTTACAAACAATTATCTATTTTAAAGCTCTATATTATATCACCTAACTCTCTGTATTATGCTTGCTTATGGCCTATATTATATTATGCTTATGATGATATATTACTTATTATTACGTGGCATAAATTCATCACATTATTCTGAATCCGCTGCGTCGAAAATTTTCAACGGTTATTAAAAAAAAAATGCTGTTCCATACCTTTTGACCTAGTAGATATTGCTCTTTTCTATGAAAAAGCTTGATATTTTTTGATAACCGACGAAAGGTTTCCACGCGAAATGATCCTAGCGGATTTCCATTCTATGGCCTAAAATCAAGTGTTGAATCCAAGGTTACAGTTTACGCGTCGATGTTGGGTAGGTCCTATTTATTTATTTACCATTTATGTACACACATGTATAAACAGACAAGATATAAATAGAACAGAAAAATAGGTACAAAAGTGATGCTTATTTCAAAAGAAATCTCTTGCAGCATACCTGCGATAGGACATTGGATAGAGAGAATGAGAGATGTAGACAGCGTGTGAAAGACAAAAAAAGCATAAAATCGTAGACAATTATAAACTTAATACAGTGTGGTGATCCAAACTTTCATCCTGTATAAAGATCATGGCGGAATCAGGTTCACTATTAATATAATAAAGATTAAATGATTGAGATCTATTTGTAAACTGTTTTCAGAAGAGCGAAGTACGACCACGATCTGCTCATGATCTGAAAAGATAACAACAATGCGTTAAAAACAGTTAACAGACCAACCAATACATAATCTAAAAGCCCTTAAAAGCCAACTGACCAACCAAAATACGACTTACTAATTAATCAAAGACAACAAGACCTGAGTAAGCGCATGCAGGAGGCTAATGAGTTGGCAGACCTGGTCAAGTACAATGCGGAGAGGTATGAGTCTCTGACTAATAACCTCTCTTTTAGCTGTACCTGCTCCCAGGAACCCCAGCCTCAAGTTATTACACCCACACCCTCAGTAGCTCAGTCAGTAGATAGCTGTATTAAAGATGATAGCAGTAGTATGAATAAATTGTTTAACACTACTTATGTATTTTCTGACAAATTTGGTCAAGGTTTTGGTAGTATATTTAATCAGTGTTCGCCACAATATGTAATTAATCATTGTTTACCCGGTGCCAGTATTAGCCACTTAATTAGTAATATTAAATTGACAAAAATAAATCCCAATTCAACTGTTATATTATTATATGGGGATAGTTTAACTGTACGTAAAAAGGACATAATTGAATCTGTCCAGTTAATGTTACATCTCAATGAGTCCAATAATTGTAAATTTATTTTCTGTGCCTTGCCTTATTCTCATTATTTGTCTGATGAGCAAAATAGGCACATTTATAATTTAAATATGTTAATTTATAATAGGACATGTCATCACAGTGATGCTATTTTATATTTTGATTGTAATCAATTCATTACTGATTACAAACTGACAAATTATACTATGTATTTGCCACCTAGTTGTAGGAGACAAATTGCTAATCTTTTAGCATACAATATACACAGTGACACTGGTACCTGTAGGGTACCATCGATTACTGTTAGTAGTGGTACTAACACTACTTTTGATACGCCTTGTAGTTTAAACTATTAGGTGCGACAACGGGTCAGCCACATATGTTGAATGTTGTACATCAAAATATGCAGGGTCTGTCCGGCAAAGAGCTAGAGTTAAGTTTGTTTATGGAGAACTATGATGTTCAGGTGTTATGTTTGACTGAACACTGGTTGAAAGAACATGAAGTAGTGTTTATCAATGATGATAACTTTACCGTACAGAGTGCATTTGTGAGAAAAAGTGCTATTCGCGGTGGCTCTTTAGTTCTTGTTTCAAACAAGTTAAAATGTAAACAACGTTTAGATTTAGTGAATCTTTCAATCGAACGCACTATAGAGTTGTCTTGTGTTGAACTTGAGCGATACGTTATAATTTGCGTTTATCGACCCCCCTCTGGGGATTTTATTAGTTTTGAATCGGTAATGGAGGATTCTCTCAATAGGTTGAAATCAAGTAACAAAAGTATTATTTTATGCGGAGATTTCAATATTAATATTTTAGATGTTACTCCATTAAGTATTAGACTTCTCAATTTGTTTAGGTCTTATAATTTAATTAACTTGTTTTTTGAACCTACTAGGATCACGGCATCTTCGTCAACCTGTCTTGATAATATATTTAGTGTTTTTGATGCCAAAAACAAATTAGTCTTAACTGACTTAACGTCCGACCACTGTGGTTTATTAGCTAGCTTCCCCATGCCATTACATAAACAGCCGTGTAAAATTGAATGCAGGCCTTATACAGCTACCCGTTGCAAAATGTTTAAAAATAATATAGTTCATAGAATTACACCATCTATAGTAGAACACGAGAATCCTAATGAAATTTATGGTGCCCTTTTTGATGTTGTGCAAAAAGAGTACCAATCTACTTTCAAGACCAAAACTGTTAATATTAATGGATCCTCCGTTGGCTTTAACCAATGGGCTACTCCGGGTATTTATAAAAGTAGAGCGAGACTATACGAGTTATATGGTTTGAAAAAATACAGGTTTGACACTCCTTTCCTAGAGTATGTCAAAAATTATTCAAAATTATTTAAAAAGATTAGTGCTTTTGCTAAATCAAAATTTTTAAGCGATGCTATTAAAAATTCTAATAATAAAGTAAAAACAACTTGGAAAATTATTAACAATGAAACGGGTAAATCGGTTAAACAAGAAAAAGTACTTGAGATTATGGTCGATAATAAATTAGTTAATAAAGCCGCTGACGTAGCTGAAGCTTTTAATGAGTTTTTTGCCAACATACCCATAACTACGACTCGCTCCTTAAATTCGTCCCCGTCTAAAGCTGAAAACCTTTTGCATAGTAGTGTACCTCAATGTAGTCGTTTATTTAGTTTCGAACATGTAACCCCACATGATGTAGTTAATGTTTTTAACCTACTTAAGTCTAAAAACACCGGTGACTACTGGGGCATCTCCATTAAACTTTTAAGTAATATAATAGACATCGTAGCCCCCTATCTAGCTGTTACTTTTAATAAATGTGTTGATTTAGGAATTTTTCCTGACCTCATGAAGAATAGTAAAGTCATACCTTTATTTAAATCAGGTAATAAAAACGATGTTGGCAATTTTAGGCCTATTTCCATCTTACCTGCATTTAGCAAAATATTTGAAAAATTAATACTCAAGCAGTTGCTAAGACATTTTAATTTAAATAGCCTCCTTCATAATGAACAGTATGGCTTTACAAAAGGTCGTTCGACTACAGATGCGGGTGTTGCTTTGCTGAAGCACATATTTAACGCATGGGAGAGCTCGCAAAATGCTATCGGAGTTTTCTGTGATCTTTCCAAAGCCTTTGATTGCGTGCACCATGACACGATTTTGCGTAAACTACGTCATTACGGTGTCCAAAACGAAGCTCTCAACGTAATAAATTGTTATTTACATAATAGGTTCCAATGTGTAGATGTTAATGGTGTGAAATCTTCCGGGCTACCAGTTCAGTTAGGTGTGCCGCAAGGCTCAATACTGGGCCCATTCTTGTTCTTAGTTTATATCAATGATTTACCATTCCATTTAAAGGGAATCTGTGACGTTGTACTGTTTGCTGATGATACATCTCTTATTTTTAAAGTAGACAGGAATAGACTAGATTTTGACGAGGTAAACAGTGCACTCTCAATAGTTACGGATTGGTTTACGTCAAATAACCTAGTTCTCAATGCCAAGAAAACGAAATGTGTAAAGTTCGCCTTACCGAATGTTAGAAATCTAGGACCCAACATCGTCTTAGATAAAGAGGCGCTTGAGACTGTGAGCTCAGCAGTTTTTCTGGGAATAACAGTAGATGCCAAACTTCAGTGGGGACCACATATATCGAGCCTAGCAGGAAGGCTCAGTTCGGCTGCCTACGCCGTCAGGAAAGTAAGACAATACACTGACGTTGATACAGCTCGTTTAGTATATTTTAGTTATTTTCATAGCGTTATGTCCTACGGTATTCTGCTGTGGGGCAAAGCAGCTGATATACAAAATATATTCGTCCTTCAAAAACGAGCTGTTCGAGCTATTTACCAGCTAGGTGCTAGAGTTTCTCTAAGAGATTTATTTAAAGATATTGGTATTCTCACGGTTGCATCACAATTCATATTTGCCAACATCATATATATTAGGCAAAATATACACTTGTATACTAAAAACAGTGATGTTCACAATGTTAACACCAGAAATAAGGACAAACTACGTGCTCCCTTTCACCGGCTTCATAAGGTTCATAACTCATTTGTTGGGCTTGGTATAGCCTTTTATAACAAGCTACCCTCTTCTTTGCTAGATTTGCCTTTTAATGCATTTAAAGCTCAAGTAAAATCCAACCTTTGTTCAAAGGCATACTACTCCATCAACGACTACTTAAACGATAAGAATAGTTGGTCGCCCTGATTAACTCAAGACAATGTTTATGTTCTTTCTCCAGAATTAGATTACTGATAGGTTATTATACTATGAGCTCATTATACAATTGTTTTTATTGGGCTGTATAAGTCAAATCAGTTTAGTTTTATTTTTATTATATTATTGACATAATCAACCCATTTAAATGTTTTCTAATGAGTTGATTGCAATATGTGGTTAGCTAGTGACCTCGACGATTGATCATATTATTCTTACCTGAGCAACCGGCAGCAAGTTCGTCATGCTCCCTCAGATGTCACTGCTTGCGGTAGCGTCGGGGGTCGGGTTGCCTCCTTCCCTCAAATATGGCGAGGGGGGTAATGGCTGATCTTTGCGTTATGCTCGTGAACGGGTGCTGCTTGTGGTGACTGGTCGTCTTGCTGACCATGGTTTTATTATTGTTATAATTAGTAATAACTTGTTTATTTAGTTTCCTTCGATGGTCCTAGTTTATCATTTGTGACTTCAAGCGACAGCTATGTAAACAGAACCCAGCATTGCATAAATATGTTAGCGGTCACGCCCTTCATACCTGGAGGCTTTTATTTAATTTCCATTTATTAATTTTTGCTTGAGTACCTACGTATAGTTTTTTATTGTATTTCTTGGTATATTGGCGTTGCTAGCTGACATATGGCAGATAATTGAATTTAGTGTCCTGTGTCTTGTAATGTTAATTGCTTTGCATACCTTGTATTGTATTCAGTCAAGTATTTTCTAACTGAACAGACAGCTGTGCTGCTGGGGAGTTTGTTGCGCCACTTCTTCTTCCCAGCGAAAGCACTAGGAAGTGGTGAAGGGCGGGCGTTTTGGGGGACTGTCTTTTGTAATTTTGACGTTCGAAAAGTGCTGATTCTCAGCCTAGTTTGAATAAATGACTTTTGATTTTGATTTTGATTTTGAATCAATCTACCTGGTTTAAAAAACTAAGTCTTAAAATAAATGTACCTAGTCTTTTCCCAAATATGTTGGGTCGGATTCCAGTCCAACAAGAAGTAGCTGAGTACCAGTACTTTATTTGGAACGACTGCCTATCAGACCTCCTTAACCCAGTTACTGGGTAATACAATAGTCCGTGTTAAGACTGGTTATCTGACATTTCAGCTTCTGACTACCCGTAAACACTGTCACAGATCTGCGAATGAGAGTCGGGACTAACGGCGAAGCACGGAGGGGTTTCGGTATGTAATGGATGGTCACTCATTAACGAACCGACTGACAACCGTAGCTAAACCTTCGATCGACACGTGTGACTATTATTAGCCACCAGCCCCTCCCAATTTACTAACTATACTCCAAACAATAAAAGAATTGCACATAAACATCGCCAAGACACGTGCGCCAATAAGTTCAGAGACGGTAAGGTTCAAGGAAAATAACAAAAAACCTGTAACGTTAATACCATTTCTAAATAGATATTATAAATAACAAAAAACTGAACATCTTATAAAACAGGCTATAAAAGTATGGAATAACATTGTTATGACACAACACATAACATGTACAGAAGTTACACGAAGAGAGACTAAATGGAATGTAAGTAATCTGAAACTATGGGCAAACTCAGCAATGAAATTAAACGCGATCAGCACATCTAAGCCGCGTTCATCAAGAGCTGCCAGTGTCATTCATGCAAACTGTCCCTTTCCGCCCTCCCCCAGCAACGCTCTAACCCTTTCCAACCGAGTTGAAGTGATCGTGAGTTTCGACTTTACAAAATTCTAAGCACGATCGAGCGACTAGCAAATTATTCCTGAACCTCACGTATGTGAGGATCTGACTGCTGAAGACCAGGTTGCATGAGATTTTCTCCAATATTTTTCCCAGGACCTCTGAACACTTTCGAAAGGATTAATAAGTTTTTACTGATCTATGCGAAATTTTTACTCCCGGTTGCAAAGGGCTAAGCCGAGGTCCATACTACAGGATGCCCTTAGCGTGTAGTTGCTTAGATTAAAAATGTTATGCCCTGGCTGGAAGTTTTAATGTATTAAGGGATCCGGAGGATAGCCCAGTTAGGTAGCCAACAACCATCAAGGATATCTGCGAGATGCCGTTGACAAAACAAAAAAAATTGCCAGTGTCAATATACTACAACAAAGATGACACTGACAGCTGAACGCGTTCAGTATGATTTGTGAAATGTGAAATTCGGCCTTGATTGATTCTGATCGTCTAAACATCCATGGCTTTTAGTGGCCAGTCTTGCCTCAGATACAAGAATAGAATAGACGCAATGGATTTTGCAGAGGACTTTAGATTGTAGTTGACTAGAGTTTATATGCGATTAAGGACCTCATCCATACACGAATAGCTAGGGATGATGCATTTTTGTGATAATGTTATATTCAGATTTTCCTTCGAGTGTTTTATTTTGAAAAAGAATTCAATGTTAACTGCTATGATTCTCTTATCTAAAGTTCCAGTAACTGGTCCTTTTGTAAGATCCTCTACGTTATCAACGCTGCAGAGTTATGGATTGTTAATAGCTAAAAATAACTCGCTCACCGTAGTGAATGCCCCCAGGTTGAGGACCGCAAACTTCCACGCTGTCAGTCGACATGCCTTCATAGACCTACAATCATGGAACATAGCAATAAGATAAGGGTTGAAAGACGTTCATGAACTACATAATTATACAACTTTAGATTCTGGGCGTTAGGACCAAAACATTTTCTTTTCTGTATCTCTCAAATTGTTTAATCTAGTAATGTTATTAACATAATGCTAAGACAGTTTTGAACTTGCTAAGTGTTCTAGTTTCGAAAATTTTAAAGAGCTAAGACGTTGTAGGTATTTGGGGCCTCAAAAAATCTTAGTAATTTACCGGGTGAGCATGAATTGTAATTAGTTCTGTCTATACACTCCACAAGCACACTGAACTTATTTGAACTTTAGCTTGAAACATTGGATACGTACCTCATCATCACAAGTAATATGGTTCTTTTGGAGTCCTTATCAGCGTCGTACCAAGGGCAATTGTACACGAAGTCGTTTATTTCCACGCTCTGTAATGCAAAACACGTGAACCAGGAAATACAAATGTGTACGCAGCACAATACTGTGGTCAGAATTAGACCTTACCCTCATGACCTATCCATGACCTACCCTCACGAAAGACAACAAGATGGTCATTATATTTATATTATATTATATTTTATATACACATTGACATTGATGAATTTTATATAAACAATGACATGGATATTTACTCTGTAAAGTATCTTATTTTTTATTATTATTATTGTGAATGTGAAGACTATGTGGGTCATTTCTTTTTTCTGTTTTCCTTCTTAGTTAGTTTTAATCATGATCTGGCAGCTTGAGTAATTTATGCGGCCTACCCAAATGTCCTTTCATTGGTATTGTTCGTCGAATCGTGAGCCTCCTCAAGTTCTGAGTTGAGCTGCACGATTTTTGACAAATGCGTGCACTGATTGGACAGGTCCGCTCAACCTGTGTGGTTCTTTACTCAAAAGACCATTTCAGACACCAATCTACATGGTCTTCACATGATCTGACCAAGATTATGTCTGGACTTTAAAAGAGACTGTGACTTCTGAGTTTGTTTCGGCCTTTCTTCAGAGTAGTCAGATAGGAAACGACGACCTCATCTAGTTTTAAAAAAAATATGATGGACATGTAAAAGTGTTTGTACAAACCTACTTACAGAAAATAAATCATTTATTATTTTTAGCCTGTGTCGATGTGTACCTACTGCTATACTGCTGGGTCACAAGCCTCCTCGCTTTTAACTTAGGTGAAGTGAGCTGTATGTAGTTCTTCCAGCGGTGGTAGGGATTGACACTATTGAGTTCACTTCACCACAGTTTTCACGATGATATTTTTACTGAAAAGACCAGCTGACGTTGAAATTAGTTGTCACTCCACCTGATGCTAGGGATTGACACTATTGACAGCTCACTTCATCTAAGTTTTCACGGTGAGATTTCGACAAAATAGTAGATCTTGTAAATCACACTAATATTATAAAGGCTCAAACAGCTCAAACGGCTGGACCAATTTTGATGAAATTTGGCACACAGATAGTTTATAACCAGAATTAACACATAAGATATAGATTTTTATACCGATATTCCCACGGGATCGAAACTCATGCGGGTGAAACCACGGGGCGCTGCTAGTCTTACATAATTGGTACCCTATAATATACAAACGAACAAACTTGTAGATTATAACAATTCAATAACAGCTATCATTGAAGACTAACGTAAACACACTAAAACGTACGATGTCAATAACTTCTCTACATTTAGTAGCAATAGATGCCACACAATATATAATACTCCTGGACATAATGCCTCCTTTGCCAACCAATTCAATTGGAAGCAACACTAAGCCTTACTTCAGCCTCTGCATCAATAGGATCATCTGTCTGGGCTGAATTGAAAGCCTATATACGGACAGTATTAGTATTCCATACATTGACGTGTTCAACTCTATTCAATTCAAAGCATTTATTCCAAATAAATCAATTACAGGAACTTTTGAATTATCAATGGGGTCAGAAAGTCTTGTATTGATTGCCTCATGGTCTAGTGGTGACAAGTAACTACTGCGTGTGGAGTCTTGGATTTGATACCCAGGTCATGAAATTTCGTAGTAACATCTTAGCATTCGATCTCTATTACATCATAATCAGCCTAAAATGTTCCCATTGCTAGGGTACAGGCTTCTTTTCTGTGAGAGGGAGTGGGCCATAATTCACCACCGTCTAGCCAAGGTAATTTCCCGTCCTTGGGTCACGGGAAGCGTCAACCAGCCAAGCCGAGGCACCCTATAGTGATTAAAGAGGGGATAAAAGATTGTATGAAAGTTCGCCATTTTTGCACACGGCTTGTAAACTTACCGATTTCATCAATAAATCCCCGAAGTAACACATCAATGATATTTGTGATAGACTCATCAACAGGAAGCTGATGAATGCGACGATAATGCTGGTCCTGTCAGATACCTGAATCAACATGAAATATTAGAACAACCACATCTTAGCTGATATCGTTCCATAGTACAATTTGTGTTTCTTCTAAAACTAAATAAACGGCATATTATGACTGAAATTGATTTCGTCTTTAGTTTGAAGATATCTGCTAACATCTTTCAAGACTTATCTTTTTCGTGATGTATAATAATCAGTGATCGGAATAGGCTGAGTATATTTACCTAAAGTTTAAAGAACAGAGACGGAAATCGGAGACTTCCTTATGACACACATTTTTTTTTTACCGATAAATTTACCGGATCTTTAATTGTACGGACACCAGCATGCTAATTGCGTAATACTAGTGATAGCTCAGTAGCAATGGGTTTCATTTTGACAGTTCAACAACATTCATTGCGTTATTTACGTCGTCGAGCAGACGCATTTTTCGAACATATGGAGCAATGGATTAGCAATATGCTTCAAAATTATTCAAATTGAGAGTAATAGTGTGATACGCAATTAGGGTGCTGTTCCCTAATTGCATAACTACTATCAATCACAATCTGAATTGCTTTGAAGGAATCCATTGCTTTATATATTCGATAAATTTGTCTGCTTAACAACGTAAAAAACGCAATGTATGTTGTTGAACTGTCAAAATGAAAGCCATTCCTACTGTTAGTGTGTTACGCAATTAATCCTCTGAATCGAGCCACTCTAATTTTTTTTTTGTATAAGGTCTTTAACTTTTTAGGCGTTCGTAAATTCATATTTGGAACTATGGTGACATCAAAATGATGGCCAGTATGTTGGTTTCAAAACAGCTGCATAAAGTCTTTTTAAAACTCGTTGTTGTTTTGATATTTTAGACCTTTATTACCTACACGTAAATATGCACTTACTCTGTTGAAAATCTATACTACGGCCCGCTAAAGATCAGTCATACCACCGAGGTGAGGTCGTCTGATCCTCCATTACTTTCATTCTGTTGGTCAATGTATCAAGATCTTTTTTCTTTCTCCTACATTGGTTAATCATCACCATCTCTCTCCCTCTCTTCTTCATTCATTGCATCATGTAACACGTCATCACTCATCAACAAAGCCTCGTTCCATTTTATATTGTGAACACACTTACGGTGACTTTAACACAGGTGTTAAAAGTGAACTAATGACAGTAATATATTTACTGTAATATTGAAGGCACTGAGGCAAATGAGTAAAGAGCTGGTCACGAAGTTAAATAGCGATGATTTTGAATATAAAATCTCTGACTGGTCCACGAGTCTGAAAAGTGAGAAAAAAAAATGTATAGCTACGGTTTCCTAGAAGAGCGGTGGCCATTATACAGGGTGTCCCAGAAATCGACTTCAAGCTGGAATCGGGTAGTAGGCCAAGTTATAATAGTTATCCCAAAAGTATTTAAAAAAAATGTAAGTTACGGATTTTAAATATTATTGGCATTTAAAAAAAATCGGGAATATCTGCACTGACTTTCACTCCTGTTACTATAAATCCTAACTTTTTTTTTTTTTTTTTTTGTTTTGGTATCCTGAATAATGTTTCTGTAAACTTTTGCCTAATATGTAAATCCTCCAGCTTGGAAGAAAAGTCACTTTTTGCCCAACCAAATATTCAAAACGAATAAATTAATTTCTTAATTGTTTTTTTTTTCATAATTAAGTAAGGACGTTCGCGTGGATGTCGGGTATCAATAATGATCTGCTTAGAGAAAAAGTAAGATTTTTTTTTTCTATTTATAAGTTTTTTTGCGCCGAACCATAATTCTTTTTCTAAAATAAAAATTGGCTAATATATAGCATTCGCTATCTGCCAGTTAAAGTCACATCAAAATCGGTACAGCCGTTTCGGAGATTGAGGGGAACAGCTAGACAGACAAGTTTTTTTTTTCCTTTTAAGTACCGTACTTAAAGCAAAAAAAACTACTTTCAAATGCATTTAAGTAAATACCTGTTATGTTGACATTATAAACAGACAAATTTCATTTATTTGAATAGATATATCATAACATTAAAAAAAATCTCCGGTAAAACATATCTAATCGTTTTGATTTATTGAAATGCTCTTTGGTGATTATCTATCAATGATATCTTCTTGTACATAAAAAGGAAGATTGTATACATATTTATCTAGCATTAAGTTTCCTACCAGTAGCTATGGTTCTTAGAGAATAATTCTCAGAATATAATTGCCTTTGCAGTCACTCAAAGCCTCATAAACGCAGTAATGATGAAATTTTATGGTCTTTTCTCAGTATACCCATTAAATGCTAGTAAACGCATTGCCTAAGAAAGCTTATTTTATTTTGTTTTGACTGGCTTCAAACTGACTTTCTCCATTTGTTTTATTTACTATACAAGTATTGTGTTTGCTCATTGCAATAATCTAATTTGTTATAAAAAAAAAACTTGATGGTGTAATCTACAGCTAACATAGAACTATTATTTGCAGTCTTTTTCACTGTCGTATCCTTCCCAAATCCCCTATGTATTTCTGTTCTAAAATTGACTCCCTTAAAGTCAAAGACAGACGTCTCTTCTCTATGATCAAAACTCTTTATGTTTAAAGCTTTATGCCTCATCCCTAGTTCGAATTTAAACTATGTAGGTATATCTATTAAAAGGACCATAATTTCTCAGATTCCCACTTTCAGTGGAAGAGCTAGGGTGGCGTAACCCAAAGGACCACACGGCTTAATGGCGTCAGCGCCAGTTAGGCGTTATTAATTATTATTCGTCACACTTTCGCCTAGGCAAAACGATGGGCCTAGCTAAAATTTATTTATTCAAATCACAACAAGTTTGCAATTCATTTTACGTTTTATGCTTAGCTACTGCATGAATAAGTTACAAGTATGCACATCTAGGTTATTAGGTAACGCTAACTTTCGCGTTTATGACATTGTCAAGGTTGAACGCGGTGTGAAAATGACTCGGACTCTAGATGAAGACAATTATGGGGTAACTATACTCAGCAGTGGTTGAAACAAAGTTGTCAATGATGATAATGATGATAAGCTAACTGTGTGGTTGATGGCAGCAAATGTTGGAGAATAGTAGATACGCACGCGGATGCTGCAAGGAGCAAGGGAATCAGGGAATTAATAATGTTAAATTGAGTGAGGAGTGAATGATAATGTGACAGCTAGTATTTTGTGTCGTCCTTTTATAGGTTACCACGTTGAGGAACTACCAGTGTCAATATTCCACAACAATAATGACACACTCACAGCATAGCTGTATTAGCGCTGTTTACATATGCTGATCACATTAAGTTTCTTTTGTGAAAGTCACCTTAATTCACTTTAAACCAAATCAAAATCGGCAAATCTAGACTATCACTCAGTCACGAATCTTGATTCAAAGATTCATATCAAACAGTCAGTCTACATGATGATGCATGCCGATGATTCTTAAGCTCTACTAACTTCTTAAGAAGTATGTAAGGGTCGTAACAGAAGTAGCGTCTGTAGTTTCTGCCTACGCTCATGAGAAAAACGCGTGAGTTAATGTATGTATGCATATATGTACATATATACTTACTCTATAAGCTCCCTGTGTCTCATCACAGCCGTCGCCAAGTTCCTCCGAGTTTCATGCTTCGAGGCTGACACTACATTCTCAAATCGTAGACCCAGTAAATGAAAGTGCATTTTGAGGCACACGCAGAGTGCGAAGAAGAGAGTGTCACATCCAAACACGTTGAGTATAACTATGGCTGCTGAAAGATCAAGGTTCTTTTCAAATTCTGTATCGCTGGACTCATATATTTTGCCGCTGGTTGGGTTTACAACTTTTTTTATGACTCCATAGTAACTTAGGGACACCCATTAGATTTGCAGTGGTGGCCCAGAAGAGCAGTAGTGAACCAGCCAGTGGAGTAGTGGGTCGTGAGTTCTAACCCAGGTAGACACTTTACTTTGTGTATTTCGTTTCATCACCACTGCTCTCAAAATGGTGAAGGAAAACATCGTGAGGAAACCGGCATATCCTAGAGCCAAAAATTCGAAGACAAATGACCGCACCCGATTCACGTGGTGGGTTATAGCCCACTCCCTCTCACAGAGAGATCTGTGTCTCAACAATGGGAACAGCATAGGCTGGTTATGATTTAGTTATGACCCATTAGATTTATATAGTTTTTCATGTGAGGTTTGTCATCGGGTTGACTTACTGGTAGTATATCAAATGTAGCAACAATATGAAGGATTAGCAATTTTTTTAATTACGTAACGTAATGTTCTACGAATTCAATACTTAAACAAAAATTCATTTATCGTCATGTTTACAACAATACCCATTAAATTCTCAGAAACGATCTAGAAAAAGTATTCTTACAGTATAATTCAATACAGTGAATGCAAGGTTTTGCATTACAATGGATATTGTAACACAGCAAGTAGTAACGCGAGTAATTCATAAATACTTTATTGTAAGTGAATCATCTAACTGTTTCTATCATAGTTTGCTATGATCTGCATCTACAACGTGTAACGTTAAATGCGCAAAACCAGAAAATAGTTTGATCAGAATAACGAGCAGAATTAGTTGAACCACTTTTTAATATAGGTCACATTTTTCAAAAAATCTTCATTAAATACGTTGACGTGTCTATTTATTAATATATCAATCAAGCCAATGTCAGCCCGGCGCAGCGGCTCGGTAACGACTCCTACCTCGATAAAGCGTCGTCGCAGACACAAGAAACGATCAGAATGGCCAGTAAAACGAAAACAGCACATAAATCCTTTACAATTTTTTAATGACTTATTTTCTCTCTGAAATAGGTCAATTTAATTAACAATCAGTTGGGGTGTCTGAGGTTTTGCGCATTTAACGTTACACGTTGTATATCAACCTCTTTATTGAAATTATGTGATTTAACGGCTTCATAATAACTAGCATTACATAATCGATGTAATTTTACTTTAACAGCATAATCAGTCTCTTATTTTTCCATTGCTGATGCTCAAGCCTCTGTGAGAGGCTGTAATTTACCACGTTGGTCCAGTTCGGGTTGCTAAAAGTTTTTGTGTGTCTTAATTTTTTCGATTTAGCTAAGAAATGTCAGTTTCTTCTCTCGATGTTTTCTTTCACGGCTTTACGTTATTATTTTAAATATCCATTAAACAGGAGTTTTACTTACTTGCCCAAACTTGATGAACGTAAATCAACGGCCAAAACGAAGACTTGTAAACATCAAACGGGTATTTTACCTCAAAAGGATAAGCTATCACAAACTCCCCAGTTTTGTGGTAATTATATACTGAGATTAAAACAGGAATAAAACAGAAAGTCATGAAGACGAGTACATATATACTCATTAGTAAAACTTGAACGAATTTCAACAATTTCATTGACTTCTTTATAATCCTGCGTTTGATTCCGACAGATTCGTTTGCTTCATTCTCATCAAACATCGGGTGTATTTCTTTAAATTTTTTCACTACTTGTACCAGTATTCCTTCATTCAAGTAGAGGAACCAGGATTTGATTGTGCCCAACATACTAATTGTTATGCAGGGCGATATTAAGGACAGTTCCACGAACGGCTTCCCGTTTCGTATGCCATCTATTATCCAATAGGTTTCGCCGAAGATAACTGTGTATAAAGCAATAAAGTTACAATAATATAAATGGTGTTTTATGAAGTAGTCTATGGCTTTATTCTTATCCTCGTGCGAGGTTTTGATTCCAGAAATTAAGAGCGCGTAATTTGTCAGTGTTATTGTCTTTTCAAATTCTTTGTCAAACATAGTACTAGACTTAGTTTCTGTTCGGCTGACTGTTTGGTTTAATATCTTCTAGTTATGTTTCAGAACACTAATGACTGTTGACTGATTAAAAGAGTGTTGCTTCTTCAACATTCTCACTTTAAATGAACTTTTTGATACAGACTTCTTTGTCAATGAAACTGGTTACAGAATCTCTTTGAAGTTAAAATATAGGTGTCCCATATCGATAATTACCAACTCATTATTAACTCCGAATGTCCACTTAGTAGTTCTGTATTTAGTATTTTAATTAAAGAGCACAAATTCCTTTGCCCCTGCTTTTGGTGCTCTGGTCTGTAATTTATTTCTATGTATTTTGAATACACCTATGTCTTACTAGAAGCAATTCCATTGCTTTTTAATACAACGTGTAACGTTAAATGCGCAAAACCTCAGATACCCCAACTGATTTTTAATTCAATTTACCTATTTCAGAGAGAAAATAAGTCATTAAAAAACATTGTAAAGGTTTTATGTGCTGTTTTAGTTTTACTGGCCATTCTGATCGTTTCTTGCGTCTGGCGACGACGCTTTATCGAGGGAGGAGTCGTCACTGGGCCGCTGCGCCGCGCTGACATTGGCTTGCTTGACCTATTAATAAAAAAAAGACACGGCAACGTTTTTAATTAATATTTTTGTAAAATGTGACCTATATTAAAAAGTGGTTCAATTAATTCTCCTCGTTATTCTGATCAAACTATTTTCAGGTTTTGCGCATTTAACGTTACACGTTGTATACAAACATACATAAAGGTATAGGTTTTGAAGAAGAAGACGAAATATTAATTATACAGTAAATGAGAACAAAAATCACAACAATACTAGTAAAACAGAAAAATGTCGCCATTTCATACAATTTAATGAACTATGAAATGTCTGGCTTACCACACTTGTTGAAACCTAATTACTAGTGTGTAATTATGTAATTTTAACGGTTATGTTAATTTCCTTTTATTACGCGTTTGTGTAATTGAAAACAAAAGGCAAACGCGTAGTAAACACGTCTGTGGGAATGATGATGTATAGTGAAAGCTAGGTTTAACTATAAGTCTGGACCAAAAGACGTGCATCCCAGTTGCGTAACACACACCCACAATCCGAAGGGTTTTGAAGGAAATTACTAATCATTACTTCATAATTTATGATGTTTGAATAAATAGTCTGCTCCTCAATGTAGATGACGCAATTTTGTTGGATTTTTAAAAAGAAAGACAGTGCCAGTAACAGTTTGTTACGCTTACGCAATTACTCCGTTGCGCCCTAATTGCATAAAACACTATAATAATCTCAATCATCATCTGCCTAGCCTTTTCCCAACTATGTTGGGGTCGGCTTCCAGTCTAACCGGATGCAGCTGAATACCAGTATTTTACGTGGAGTGACTGCCTATCTGGCCTCCACAACCCAGTTACTGGGTAATACGATACCCCTTGGTAAGACTGGTTGTCAGATTTTCGGGCTACTGACGACCCGTAACGACTGTCAAAGATCCACGAATGACAGCCGGGACCATAACGGCTTTCCGAAGCACGGAGGGGTCTTGTTAGGTGAAGATAGTCACCCATCCACGGACCAACCGCGGCAAGCGTAGCTTAACCTGCTCGATCGACCCGTGCGGCTGTTATTACTTAGCCACAAGAACCTCCTATAAATTTCAGTCAGGATCATTTTAAAGGATATTCCTTAATCCATTGCTTCATAAGATCGAAAACTTGTCTGCTCACGCAAATAACGCAATGAATGTTGTTGAACTGTCAAAATGAAAGCCGTTGCTACTGGTAGTGTGTTACGCAACTACCCCACAAGTCTATGCGGAGACCAGGAATGAACACCTACAGTTCATTTTCAGATCAGGAGTCAAGAATCGGATAAGAAAATGTATGTACGAGTAGTTCAGCATCTTTGTGGTCTGCAAGAAGGTGGTGAGGAGCATTGATACCAGGAAGAGAGAGAACGGAATCTGCAAACTGGATAGTGACGACATCATCATCATCATCTGCCTAGCCTTTTCCCAACTTTGTTGGGGTATGCTTCCAGTCTAACCTGATGCTGCGGATGGCCAGTATTTTACATGGAGCGACTGCCTATCTGACCTCCACAACCCAGTTATCGGGTAATACGAAAGTCCTTGGTAAGACTGGTTGTCAGACTTTCGGGCTTCTAACGACCGTGACGACATCATTACTGACATTATGTTGCTGTTCTTCTGCCAAATGTGGTGTTTTTGGCATCTCTTTAACGAGTTGTTCCCAAAAATAGCCAGCATAATACAATGATTATCGGTTACAATTCATAAAAATCATCGATGCCAATTATGACTATTTCATTTTTTGTCCGACCATTGAAAGTCGCAAACCCATTTTCAAAGAACAAAAAATCTGTCCCTAATTAAATAGCACAATTCCCTCCATTTTTTGAACAAACGTCAGACTATTAAGTATGATCGATTGCCAACAATAACCATAATAATCTCTTTCCAGAAACTTGGCACTTTTGATCCGCCGTCTGAAAGTGACCGACGGGAAAAAATTCTAGTTTCATACTTTTGTTGGTCCTTTGTTTGTTTGTCCGTCGTCTGGCCGAAACGTTGGAAAAAAATCGTCGGCATTGACAAAGGCTTGGCTTTATCCGTTCGGAGGACGTGGCTCATGAATATGTAAGATGACTTCACCGTTATGTCTACCTGCGATTGGTTTTCGAAGTAAACTTTGTTTGGATCTAAGTTCAGTCTTGGTTTCTGTCAGTCATTCAAATCGCTGGAATTTCTATTATGGTGTAAATCTGGATGAGTTTGAAGAGAGGGATTATGATTGTTCCGTTATGTTTTTGGTATAAACCTCCTAGGTGATTTAAAAGTCCGGTGGCTGTTGTCATTGAAAGGCAAAGTTATTAAATCACCAGGATAGATTACGTCATTAGCCTGTGACCTGCTAAGCACCACTGATAATATACGTCATCAACTTCTGCAAAGCGAAGATATGAGGATATTCTTTGTCTTTTCTTCTTTTGTTTTTTTTTTTTAATGGGTACGCTCTTGACTTCGAACACGCCTGATGGAAAGCGATGGATGAGGTCTATGATGGAACGAGCGTGCCCAAAAAATGCCTGTTCAGTCTTGCTACACCAGCCAGTCGATTCTGTAAAAATCTCACCGTGAAATCATAAGTGAAGTGAGCACTTAATAGTGTTAATCCCTAGCGAATGACAGATCACTCCACACTCACTTCACCCAAGCTTTCACGGTGAGATGGTTACAGAATCGCACGGCTGTTGTGAATTTTACAGCCTGATAAAATGTTGATAATAGAAATAAGGAACTAGATCAAAAATATAGACAGAGAGACGCATTTGTCATGACATACATAAAGAGCAGATATAGTGTCAAATAAGTTTAAGGTCGTTGAAGTATGATTTATTTTTTACATATGGCCAGAAGCTTTTATTAGTTCCTAATCTAGATAAATGAGTTGTTAATATATTGATGAAACATCCATCAATCAAGCTATCAAAGTAACTAATGAAAATAAATGTGCTCAAATATATTGCAATCTGTATGTTTGTCGAGATAATATTGTTTTCTATGTATTCGCATTAGTTCAATGATCATTCTAATACAATTACAAAATGTATACAAAATATTGTACTCGTAAAACATTTTAAAAAACTAACGGTGTAGTTTCTTATTCATTCTTCTCCATATGAAACTACCTTTTAGAACAACTAGAATCTTTTCTACATTTTGACATTCAAAAGTGGCTTTTGTGCCTACATATTTAAAATAAATGATTTGAATTTGACTATACAGATCGGACAATCCAAAGCACGACTAATCGGCTTGAAAGTCCAGAAAATATGAACGATTATCTTAATCACAAACATTTTCTGGTCTTTTAATCCGCATATTAGACTAGATAGTCAAACAAGCGTATCGGATACAGCATACACACTTATGCCATCAACATAATAGTAAACAAAGATAACGTTATATTTTCTCTATATTTTTAAGTGGACGACGATTAATGCAAGAATGTCACGGTGGGCGGGCTACGGTGACCGCTGACGTCATCCTGCCAAAATTATTAGGTTACCGCGGCCCCTGTGGCTACACACCTACTGGACTACTGTTGATTGAAAAAACATTTTTAGGACAGATATATACAGCAGATACTCGTATGTAGTTGATTTTTAGTTTAGTTTTATTTATTTATTTAATACTTCAAGCTCATAAATGTACAGAGGCAGACTTATTCTTTTCTTCCATACCAAGTTTTGACCAACAATTGCTGAGAGTACTGTATAGGTCTAGAATAGAGTTGCCTCAGACTAGTATTTTATGCACTTTTGTGATTTGTTGTTCGATAATTTGACGTCTACAGTATAGACAGTTTCAGAAGTTTTTACCGAGTGTTTAATGCGCAATCCAATTAGATTTTTTTGTGTTTTACTTTAATTCCGACTACACTGCAAACAATATTGCTGTCTCTTACCAAGGCAATGGCAAAAATCCAGAAAATATGCATTCAGTCCATATGTCTCCTCCACGTTAAGCGTAGACCTTAATACAACAAACCATTTTTTCTCTTTACGAGACCTTAACCAGTGTCTCGGTATTGCCACAGCATTAGGGAATGTTGCGAAATAAAGTATCTACTCGCTCACAGAGCTGAGATCATTATCACAAGTAGGCGAAACCAGTCTGCTACGGGCAGTGGGCAGAAACGCAACTTTTTAATTGCCAACGAATAAATTATCCTCGCTTATATGACTCCCTGGTACAAGGTAACGTGTAACGGCACATATAAGTTTGTATTCGGAGCTACGAGTATGCAAGAAATGTAGTTTATTGAATTTTAAAATAAAGAAGCTAAAATGTTGTGGAATTTAAGAATTTTTTGCGTTATGTCTACGTGGTTGGAATTGTTTTCATTTTTATATGCCCAGACTAAGCAGTTTGATATACAACGTGTAACGTTAAATGCGCAATACCTGAAAATAGTTTGATCTGAATAACGAGCACAATTAATTGAACCACGCAAGAAACGATCAGAATGGCCAGTAAAACTAAAACAGCACATAAAACCTATACAATTTTTTTAATTACTTATTTTCTCTCTGAAATAGGTCCATTGAATTAAAAATCAGGTGGGGTGTCTGAGGTTTTGCGCATTTAACGTTACACGTTGTATAATACGTTATTAAATCGTTCAAAGTGGCAATGTGAAGCTCGAAGAATTTCTACGCGAAACATAAAATTCAAAAGAACACGTACCTAATTAAATACTTCATTACAATAATCAAGTATATTTAAGCGTATTTGATTGAAATAATGTTGAATTTCAAGTCGTTCAACAAATTCGTGTTGTTTCCTCAAGAACCGTGAAGTTTTGATAATTGAATCGTTTATTTGACTTTGCTTGGTCACGAAAACAGTAGACTCAGTAACATTGAAAGGAGTCGTGAAAATCACGTTTTGCGTGAGTGTGGTAGGTCGAAACATAATTGCACTGACCAGGTGCTCAGCTATCCGCTGATGGATCATAATCATAAAGTTTATTTTTGAAACAGGTACGAGTATACAGTAGGTCAATAACATGCAAAGTAATCAAATATGATAAAAAAAAAATGTCATTCGATTTTAGTTTTTATGTCATTAGTTTTAAACATTCGATTATTCATAAAAAAATTGCAGATGTCAAAATTTTAAATAATTATAACTCATTATCGTTTAAAAACTCGTCTATTGTATAGTAGCATTTGTCAAGAAGAAGTTTCTGCAGTACGATTTAAAATTTTGACAATGGCATTATTGACGTGATAACGTCTTATAAATCGATGAATGCCGGCTGCACGCACGAAAAAGCATGACTCATTGTCACGTTCCGCCTGAGCCGAGCGTGCAAGCGAGAGCGCGAAACAAGCAATAGAGGCACGATCGGCCTAAGCGTTTCGCTTGTGACGCATCTATTTCTCTTCCACTCCATCGTTATCGCGTAAAATTATCATCCGCAAACCGACTTTACAGACAACCAATTTTTTTTATTGAATTAGGAATGTTATTATAATATATATTCTAGGAGCAATTCCGAAAAAGCTTTTGAATATCAAAGCAGTCTTACATTTTATGTTACATAATTGACTTTTGTACTGAGCACGCAATTCAGTTTTCTTGACTGCTGATAGTTTAATAAATAAATGAGGGTTTCTTTTTACAGATCAGTTTCTTTGTACAGACGCCAGCACATCAAGCTACTACAATCTGTCAAATTTCTTTAATAGATTTTCAACTTTATCGTTAAAGCAAAGGTTAAAAGTTGATTGGGAAAATTTGACAGTTTCGGGTAGCTTGATGTGCTGGCGTCTATATATATGTAGACTTGTTAAAAAGAAAGAGATAATACTCACACCTAAACCAGCTGATCACAAGCATGTTGATCAGGGAAAGATTTTTCTACAGAGACAGTTCATCATCATCTGCTTATCTTTCTCCGAAATAGGTTGGGCTAGGCTTCCAGTCTAACCGAATGCAGTTGAATTTCACATGAAGCGACTACCTATCCGACCTCCACAACTCAGTTACTGGATAATACGATACCCACTGGTAAAACTGGTTGTCAGATTTTCGAGCTTCTGACGACCCGTAACGACTGTCAATGTAGTTTCCGAGGCATGGAGCGGTCTTGGTATGCAAAGATGGTCACCCATCCTGAGACCAACTGCGGAAAGCTAGCTTAACCTGATCGATCGACGCGTGCGACTGTTATTACTTAGCCACAACCCGCTGCTAAAGACAGTTCTGTGTAGAAATTTAAAGAAAACCCAATATTCAATAGCATAATAATAGGTATATGATCCCGTCCGTCCTAGATTTGCGCACAAAACAGAACTTGATGCAAGCACGCCTGCTAATGAACTTTAATTCTTGAAATTGCAGAGTCGGAGTGAGATCATTGTGCATCCACAATTGTCGCTAGTTCAACGAATGTAACATGGCGGGTCCGATGACCTCGGAATATATTCGCACTTCACAACAATGATATGAATGGAGATGACAATTTAGTAGAATTGCTAGCTAACTCGCAAATAGAATATTTGATGTGAAAGGAAGAAAAATGCGTTGATTGGCATTACAGCAAACAGTACACCTTCAAACTATTAAAAAAAACAAAGATTATAGGTAATCACTACATAGTATAAAACAAAGTCGCTTCCCTATCTGTCTGTCCCTCTATATATGCTTAGATCTTTAAAACTACGCAACGGATTTTGATGCGGTTTTTTTAATAGATAGAGTGATTCAACAGGAAGGTTTATATGTATAATACATGCATAATATAATAATAAATAAATAAAAATAAATAAAAATCGTTTATTTTGGAACAAAAACAGATACAATCATAAAAATAGTTAAACGATGATAACTGCAAAAGTTAGTAACTGTGGCGCAGCTATCAACGCCCGCCTCCTAGTGAGAGGGTAGTTCGTTCCAGAGAAAAACATATTTTAAACTAAAATATGTAAGTAGTTAAAAATAAAAAGGAAAAAAAGAAATAAAAAAAAAAACACGACAGCAAAATTATGCAATAAGTGTAGTGTAAGTGAGGGTGTGTGTATGTGTGTGTGAGGGTGTGTTTGCGTGTGTGAGTATGAATGTGTTACACTTCCACAAGTTTTTCAGTTGCATCATATGTAAGCGATTTTAGCCAAGTATTGAGCCTTTTCTTGCATTTATTTTTGGTGAAAGAATAGATGTTGATCGTTTTGTTAATTCTATTGTATAATTTAGAGCTTATGTAGGTACAATGACGACGTGCTGCTACATTTGTACAAGGTTTTACATCGCATACTCGATCTGAACGGCGTCTACTGTTGCATCTGGCTAGTTCATAGGGAAGCTGGGAATGTTTACGTAACACTGCCTGCGAAACAAACAGCTGTCTGACTGTTAGGACCTGGCAGAGGGAATACAGGGAAATTGTAGGAAAGCGTATAGGTTTCCTCGCAAGGACTTTCAGAACTGCTCTTTGAGCTCTCTCAATGCGTAACATAGAAGTCTTATGAGCGCCACCCCACACTGTTAAGCAATATCCCATCACTGACTGAGCCAGTGCAAAATATACATTAATTAAAGTCCCAAAGTCTGCCGCAGATCTAAGTTTCTTAAAAATATATAAAAGCTTCCTGAGGCGTGTCACAACTGAGTCAATTTGTTGGTGCCATTTAAGGTGACTATCAAGTATAATACCAAGATATTTAATAGTTGCAGTACCTACTATTTGAGGGCAGTCACATGTAGTCTTAGAACTAGGGTTTGCACAAGTATGGGCTTGGAGAGCAAAAGGAGTCTGAGGTTGACCTGTCTTATTTAAAGAAAAAGTAATGAACTTAGTTTTATCAATATTTAAAGTTAACAGATTTGTAGATAACCATTTCATGGCAATACTTAGAACTAGCTCAGCATTTCTACAAGTCTCACTCCAATTGCGGCCATGAATTATTAGAGCTGTGTCATCTGCGTAAGTTACTATTTTGCAGTTAGGGAGAGATAGCCGACACAGCTCATTCACATAAATAAGAAAGAGACTCGGGCCAAGCACGCTGCCTTGAGGCACACCAAAAGTGAGGATCTCCTTTCTACTAACATAGTTATCCACCTTTACATACTGTGTGCGTCCAGTTAGATATAGTATATAGTAGGGAAACACTGATAATTTTAGAGGTTTCTAATGTGATGTCGTAAATAAACACATTTTTTTGCGCTTACATTGTAAACGCTGGCTGAACCCGTCCAGATAGATCAAAATAATGTACTACAGTAATGTACACCTTAAAAAGGTCTACAAAAAATCCGCGATGGTATATATCTATCTCTTAGGGATAACCCACAATAACCATTTTTTATCCTATACTTTTTACGAGAAATAATGGCTCTAAAATTATCAGTGTTTTTCCATTGCACCCGTGCGAAGCCGGGGCGGGTCGCTAGTTAAAAATAAAAGGAACTCAGCTCAGTATAATGGCAGATGGCAACACAAGGTATACCACCTGACGCTGATTTTCAGCTGCAATTCACGAGCACGAGTACCATACGCTAGAATAGCAAACAATATTATAGGGAAGTATGTGTCCGTTATAATAAACTAAGAGAATTAATTAAATGTGATAATATAAAGAAGATCATACAAATTAAATAAAATGTTTTACTTAAAAATTATGTCATACACATGATAGTATAAAAGATAGAAAAGCAAAAGTGCCTGGAGTAAACATGAATTTATCATGAAACTTGTACCCCCGCGCCACCCCGTCGCACCACATCGCCGGCCCGCTTTCTTAAATAGGATTTTTTTTTTCAAATCCGACCAGTATATCCATAGATTAGCGCGTTCGAACAACCAAACTATTCAGCTTTATTATTAGTTTAAGATTGGTCATCTTACAAAACAACTTACACATAATACAGTGAAATAGATCATTAGAATCTGCTAGATCATTACTCGTACTCTGCCTATAAGGTGTGGAACATCAAATATAAGCATTAACAACCTCTATCTGAATGCAGGAAATTGCTCTAATCGATTTCAGTTAACCATTACTCTTTTTTGCCGGCACGTTTATACAGCGTGTTTTTTTTTTACCGGCTCCAAATTTTTACAGGCTGTTCCACTAATGAATATGAATAACTTTCACTATGGAACCATCTCTGAGATCACGAAAAAAAATCAGCTGTTTCATACATTTTGATCAAGTAGGTATTGAACTTTTGTATTAAACAGCTGATTTTGTTTTCGTGATTTCAGAGTTGGTCCCATAGTGAAAGTTGTTCATATTCATGAGTAGAACATCCTGAAAAAATTAAAAAAATGCCTGAAAAAAAATCATCCAGTATAGTGTGACCTGTAATATAGCAAAGCTTCTATAAATTGTAGCATGTGGTTTTCTACAGTTTCTGTTTACCCCAGTGAGAAATAGACAAATATAATGTAGTCATGAAGATGCTCTAGAAATCATTAACTAAGCGTGCATACACACGAGGGGGACGCGTCGACGACAGAGGCAACTGCGAACGCGTGTCCGCGGCAGCCGTCGACGCATCGACAGTTAATTATTAGTTTTTTTATTTAAGTTAGCCTACTTTGTCCCACTAATGAGCAAAGGCCAAGCATCTATTTCTAGAGCCTCAATCCTACTCTTTCGGTGCGCGTCTAGGTCGTCTCGCCACCTTTTCCTGGGCCGGCCTCAGCCGCGCCGTCCGTCCTCAGGTAAAGACCGTGACGAGACTATTGCTGTCACTGTACATGCGTCCGACGTGATCCGCTCAATCCCATTTTAGCGTGGCAGTCTTTTGCCTTTTATGTTTACCTTTATCTTTTAGTATTACGCAACTAAAAATGACACGAATGAGGTCAGAATTAGACAGAGCTACAGACCAATGGGCCGTATCAATTATAATCTGAAGTCCGAAGCATTAGAAGTGCCACTGATTGCGAACGAACTTACTTTTTCGACGTCATCCATCAGTGGTGTCAAGGTCCACCATTGTTCCCGCCTCCATCACTTATTTAATTTCTATTGCTTCAAACTTTTTGTTTGTGGTTTCATTCATGGCTATACATTTCGTTCATACCACATTTGGCCAATTTATACTATTGTTGGTTTCTCTCTGTGTTTGTTTTGAATGGAGTGTGGATTTGCGAAATACTTGAGCAAAATTTCGAGTTACCTACTGTATTCATTATACAAGATTGAGGTAGATCATAAATATAGAGCTATTGTGTTTACATAATAAAAGGTAGCATATGCAACTATGGACAGTCGACTGCGCGTCTGGGATAACCTATTTGATATTGAGCTGCCTAGTGTAGTACGAAGTTTCAATAGAATCAGACCAGTTTATATTGGTTTTGTTACCAATGACGTGCGGCCTACTGTACGAGAATATAATACACGATGACGTTTTCATGAAGAACAGTACCCCGATTGCGTAATACATTTTCTATCACAATCAGAAGGATTTTAAACGAAATTCCTAATCCATTTGACAAATTTGTCTACTCTACAACGTCAATAATGCCATGAATGTTGTTTAATTGTCAAACTGAAAGACATTGGAATTGTTAATGTGTTACTCAATTACCCCGCAATTCATAAAAACAAGTCAGGTTTCTTCCTACACTTGTACTTTATTATAAAGGATATTGTATGAGTGGGCACTATCAATTGGATCGTTTGTGTAATCTTTGAATAGATTATCAGCGTTATCAGTTATAACAGGTTCATTAACTTCTTCATAGTATCCTTTGTCAAAAATGTTACCAAGAAATATCTTGGTAACATTTTTATATAAAATGATCAATAGAATCAGCATAAAAAATGTTATTAAAATCTCGAATATGACTGTAAATGAATGCTTGCTAGGGATTCACATCCCTAGCGAGCGGAGGTGAGGTGACACTGACAGCTCACTCCACGCTCACTTCACCCAAGTTTTCACGGTGAGATGGTTACAGAATCGCACTGCTGTTAGTCAGAAATCATCAATGGATCCTTATGTCCTTAGTTCTGTGTATCCTCCTCAATATATAGAAAACTCATTATCCTAATTTCATTCCTCGTTCATCATCTTTGTATTTCAATGTACAGGGTATATAATTTATCATAATATTCGCTATATCATCACCCACGTTCTTTATTATCGTTCCTATAGAAAATTTGAGGCCAAAAGGTAGCTAGTTACATTATTGGTATTGTGTTGAATATTTGACATAATTTTATGGGAATAGGTATTTAATTTCAATATATTTTGGCTAATGTAGCGTATACAGGGTTGATACCTTTTTATTTGTTTTTCTGTAGGGTTCAACAACCTCAAGGTAAAATTTGCAGAAGGATTAAAAATTATTGCTTCGTTGGTCTAGTCTAGTGGTAGCAAGCGCCCGGGAGTAGTGCCCGGAGGTGGAAATAGGCTAGAACCCTATCACATGGGATTTAAACATATCTCGCGAAATGTGCTCATACTGAGATACACCTCTGCTCAAACCTTCAGGGATTAAAAGCAAAGAAGTATGTTATGAATTATATACAACGTGTAACGTTAAATGCGCAAAACCTGAAAATAGTTTGATCAGAATAACGAGCAGAATTAATTGAACCACTTTTTAATATAGGTCACATTTTTCAAAAAATCTTCATTAAATACGTTGCCGTGTCTATTTATTCATAGGTCAAGCAAGCCAATGTCAGCGCGGCGCAGCGGCCCGTTGACGACTCCTCCCTCGATAAAGCGTCGTCGCAGATGCAAGAAACGATCAGAATGGCCAGTAAAACTAAAACAGCACATAAAACCTTTACAATGTTTTTTAATGACTTATTTTCTCTCTGAAATAGGTCAATTGAATTAAAAATCAGTTGGGGTGTCTGAGGTTTTGCGCATTTAACGTTACACGTTGTATACTATTAAAACAATCCTTACTCCATTTACCGCTACAGCTGTACATACAAATCAAATCAAATCAAATCAAATCAAATCAAATCAAATCAAATCATTTATTTGCTTAATACAGGTAGGTATAAACAGATGTTACAAATAAATATAAAGCACACTGTATCATTACCAAATAAGGTGTGCAAATGTTTATATTATTGTTAAGGTCATTAAATAATTATTAAAATGACATTAAAGAATTGTTATAATAAAAAGAAAAAAAACGAATTAAAAAATTAAATAAATTCAGAATACATTACACAATTGCAAATGTCAAAGGCTTAAAAATAAAAATTGTTAGATGAATTATATAATATAAAATACATGTCATAGACTTAACTCTCAGATAAATCAAATTAAGTTATTGGTCCAAATTAAAATAAAATTATACAGATGTCAAGTTCAATTATTATAGCATGTCACCCTATTTTTATTGTCATATTATTCAACGTCAATAAATTACTCGTACTATATGTTTATATCTATATTTTGGTCCTCTAAGTACTCCTTGATACTATAATAACATTTATTCACTAGAAATTTTTGCAGCTTCGACTTGAATTGATGAATAGGTAACTTTTTGACATCATCAGGCAACTTGTTGTAAACCAATGATGCCATACAAAGAATACTTTTATTTATTAATGCTGTTTTTCCATACGGTATATCAATTTCTAATCTTTTTTTGTCACGTAATTGTCTATAGTAGCTTTTAACAGCAGTCTTATAATAATTAGGATTCAATTTCACAAAAACGTTAAGTTCATATATGTATAAAGAAGGCACTGTCAGAATTTTTAAGCTTTTAAAGTAGGGTTGACAGCTGGTTGTATTGTCTACATTACACATTGCTCTAATGCATTTCTTTTGAGCTATAAATACAGACTCCTTATCGACTGAGTTGCCCCAAAATACAATACCATATCTTAGGACAGGTGCAACGAGTCCGTGATAAGCAGCTAATACGGCTTCTTTACTAACAATTTTTGAGAGCTTGTACAGAGCAAATGAGGACTTATTAATTCTTTTGCAGGCATATTCTAAATGTGCTTTCCATGTCAGTTTATTGTCAATATGAATTCCTAGAAACTTTGTATCTGTCACAGGATGTACTATTTCGCCTTGGTAACTAACGTTTATATTTGTCAATTGAATTCTCTGGTGAAAGTGTATAATTTTCGTCTTGTCCACATTTATTTTTAGATTGTTTTCAGTTAACCATTGTATTATTGTATTTAATGTTTGGTTGACTTCGTGCTCGTAATCATTGTCTTTGTCGTTACAACAACAGAACTTTTCAAACCTTCAAACCAAACAAACAAACATAGAAAAACAAAACCCTAGACAAAGAAAGCAATAATTATTAACAGTATATAATAATTAAACGTTGGCGTAAACAAAGTCGTTTCGAACAAAAACTAATACATCATTACCGAAGAAATAACAAAAGAGTCGAAAATTGTGATAACGGAGCAAGGATTTCTTACAAAAAGTAAAAAGGCATTACAGTCATTGCATTGTAGAACTCAAGGTCTCCTTGAAATGGTAGGTTCATAACAAGGGCACTCGACAAAAACTATAATAATAGCAGTTTTCTGTTCCATTTGAAATATTTGATTGACGTTAAAAATAAAAATGAAATTAGAATTATGCCAACTATGATCAAAAAAGGTGCAAGACGGTTACACAATTGGATTAAAGCACTATTTTTTTTTCCTTTTTTTTAAGATAGGTTTCTGATTTAAATTGAAGCTAAATACGAATACATAAACTATATACTAATTCCATTATAATTATTAATATTTTAGTGAAATTTTATTTAATTATGTTTGTAAGTATATTCTCATAATTATTTACTTTAAAGTGAATTGTTTGTGATTATATTATGTACTAGCATCCGCCCGCAACTTCGTTTGCGTAGAATTCGGAATTCCCGCCGTTTAAATCCTATTACCCGTTTTCCCGTAGGAATGAAGCATTTTCCCGCGGTAAAAAGTAGCCTATGTGCATCAGGGACAAAATCGGCTTCTAATGGTAAAACAAATTTTCAAATCAGTCTAGTAGTTTCGGAGCCTATTCAATACAAACAAACGATCAAATCTTTCCTCTTTATAATATTAGTGTAGATTTTATTTTCTCTTCTAATCTAACAAACGTCTATATCTCTTTATCTACTGTACAGGTCAAACATTTAAAACTAGAATTGTAAATCATAATGTGGCATTACAGCTGAAGTCGAAAAAATGTCTGCTAACTCGGATTAACACATAAGATACTTTTTATCCCCGTAGTAAGGTCCCGTGGGATAATTTCCGACATCCAATAAAGCATCAATAAAAGCTATTAAATAAATAAATGAAATATTTGATTATTTTAAATTAAATATTATAATTAAAACTGTAGCAATAATAGAGACTGTTCTAAAAAAGAATTGCATCTTAAAAGAAGGTGTCATAAAACAATAAAGTAATGTAAACGAAAGTAAACTTGGTGTCAAGTAGAAAGTTGCGCATGAGAATATTCCTGTCAACAAAGGAGTTTATGAGACAGCTGCCTTCATTATTACGAGAACTGAGTAACTGCACTGTAGTTCAGTCATTAACTTTGTTACATTTAACTACAAGATTACTAGAGTCGCTTTTATTAAGGGCTAGGCTTCAGTTCGCCACTTCTATTCTTTTCTAATTTTTAATTATGGCAAGCGAAGCTGATGTCGACCATTCTGCCAATGTCTTAAGTGAATTGGAAAAGCAAGTGTGCATTTATGTGAATTAAAAAAAAATAAGTAGGTCGATAAAATCTTCGATGATACAGTTGGTCTTGTGGGGTTAGTACTGGACCGTTCGCGTTTGTTTGTTCTAAAGTCCAGCCGTTGAGAGAATTCCTTCCTAAAACCTTAGTGTCAGCTAGTCCTACTAATATTATAAACTAGCGACCCGCCCCGGCTTCGCACGGGTGCAATGCTGATCACTACATAGTATAAAACAAAGTCGCTTCCCGCTGTCTGTCTGTCTCTATGTATGCTTAGAACTTGAAAAATACGCTACGGATTTTGATGCGGTTTTTTTTTATAGATAAGAGTGATTCAAGAGGAAGGCTTATATGTATAGTACATGCATAATATAGTAGAGAAACACTGATAATTTTAGAGCCATTATTTCTCGTAAAAAGTATAGGATAAAAAATCGTTATTGTGGGTTATCCCTAAGAGATAGACATATACCATCGCGGATTTTTTTGTAGAGCTTTTTAAGGTGTACAATATTGTAGTACATTATTTTGATCTATCTCGAATGGTTCAGCCAGCGTTTACAATGTAAGCGCAAAAAATGTGTTTATTTATAAAATTATCAGTGTTTCTCTACTATATTATGCATGTATTTAAATACATATAAACCTTCCTCTTGAATCACTCTATCTACTGAAAAAAACCGCATCTAAATCCGTTGCGTAGTTTGAAAGATCTAAGCATATATAGGGACAGACAGACAGGGAAGCGACTTTGTTTTATACTATGTAATGATGTGAAAGTTTGTGAAGATGTTTGGATTTTTGTTACTCAATTACGTCTAAGCCGTTGAACTGATTTGGATAAAAATTGGGACATAAATAAACCATTTCCTGGATTAACATAGGAGACTGTTTATCCCGGTAATGTGTTCCCTAGGAATAGTAGTTGAAAGTTTATTCGCAAAACACGTATTCGTTTGTATCAAAATGATGTGTGTCAAGAACGCATTCCTTCGACAGCCGGACTGTGACATAAAATATATTCTATTAGTAGTGTACGTGTTTAAATATATATATTCACATAAGCATCCTGTTTGTAGTATCGGGAAAACAGGATGCTTGTGTGAATATACACTGGATGTTTTTTTTACCGTCTCCAAATTTTTTCAGAGTGTTCTACTCGTGACTGTCAACAACTTTCACTATGGGTCCAAATCTGAAATCACGAAAAAAAAATCAGCTGTTTAACACAAAAGTTCAATACAGGCTACTTGACCAAAATGTATGAAACAGCTGATTTTTTTTCGTGATCTCAGAGTTGGTTCCATAGTGAAAGTTGTTCATTTTCATTTGTAGAAAATCCTGTATAAATTTGGAGACGGTAAAAAAAACATGCTGTATATTTAAACACGTACACTTCTAAACGGGATCCTGCATAAAACCGAACCTGCAAAAACCGGGATTTTGCCGTGGGAAAGAGTCCTTAATGTGTTACGCAACTACCCCGCGGATCAGTAGTTCCAAAGATTACCCCTTACATACAAACTCACATACCTCTTAATATTACGAGTAGTATACATGTAATTAATAGCCTAGATTTGGAGAAGTATTGGTCACTTGCAAAAGATTCGCTGAGAAATATCACTTGATTTGCATATCTTTTGATACAAGTAGCACAATTTGCTAAAATAATCCGGTTTGGGTAAAATATTTCAATACAAAAAAGTAGAAGTTGTTTTTTCGAAATAAGAAATTAGTATACAGCTACACTAAAAACTTATTTGGAAACTGTAGTGCTATTCTGTAAACATCTCACCGTGATAACTCAGGTGAAGTGAGCTTAAAGTGATGAAAAAAAATGATGACATTGGTGTCAATCCCTAGCATCAGATGTAATGACAGCTCACTTCGCCTAACTTCTCACAGTGAGATTCTAACAGAATCGACCGGCCGGATGCCAAGACCACGTGATCATACAGATTGACAAAAGAGAGAACTGCCGGTCGATTCTCACCGTGAAATCATAAGTGAAGTGAGCACTTAATAGTGTTAATCCCTAGCGAATGACAGCTCACTCCAGGCTCACCCAAGCTTTCACGGTGAGATGGTTACAGAATCGCACGGCAGTAACAAATATAGCAGTGAATATTCAAAACCTGGAACACGTAACATATCATCACGCCATAAAATCCCGAAGGGTTATGCAGAGAAGCACCTATAGTACAGACGCCAGCATATCAAGCTACTACAATCTGTCAATTTCTTTAATTCAAAGGTTCAAAGTCTATTGGGAAAATTTGACAGCTTCGGGTAGTTTGATGTGATGGCGTCTGTACATCCATTTTTCGCCTGTTCTGTTTAAGTCCCATGTAATAGGGGATGAGTCGATTGCCATGAACCGCGCACAAATCCAAATCACAAGAAAAATAAAACAAGAAAAATAAAACCCAAAAATGATGATGAAAAGGATCATCTTTTTAGAAGAATCTAAACTCCGTGTATAGGCAAGCGTAGTGTGAGACGGACGGACGACTACATGGACGGATGACCTACTGTGGCTGGGACGAACTGGATGCGGAAGGCGGAGGATAGGGTGTTGTGGTGTTGTGGCCTGGGAGAGGCCTATGTCCAGCAGTGGACTGCAATACGCTGAGTTGTTTTTATTGTCATAAAAAAAAACAGTTTGATTGATATGTATACCAATAACAAAACTTAAAGAGTTTGTTTGTTTGAACGCGGTAATCTCTGTACCTACCAATCGGATTTGAAACAGTCTTTTTTTGCATTTGATGGCTCAATTCTTTAGAAATGCTATAAGCTGTATAGCCTCACGTTATGAACCTCAGGAGCCGAGCAAAAAGAAAAAAAGTCAGAAAGAACGCTAGACGGAAACGAAGTAATGACGCGGGCGGGCGATACGATGCGACGCGGTGGGTTTGAGGGAGCAATAAATGTCACACGGACGAAGTCATGGACAGGAACTAGTTATAAATAAACTTTAAATATCAGTATATTTCTTCAAAGACGATCAGCTAATGAACTGAGAGGATTTCATTGTGTAAGGACGACAGCCCAGAAAATAAGAATTATTATGACGAAAATCCTAGTAACAAATTCAGAGTTCCAAACACACCTGTAATCACGGTCGTCATTGTTCTAATACATAAACAGGTAACGGGACTTAATCAATAATTGTTTTCAATTACCTACTGTTGTTTCAAGGAATGTTTTGAAATCCGATTACTGCTTCATTCGGTACGGCTAGTTTCCAGATATTACTGCTATTTGTAATTTTAAATGTAATATAATAATTATGTGGAAGCATTTACTGAAGTACGGGAATTGGGAGTTAAGCGTTTTGAAGGATTAGACATTCTAAGACAAAAATAAAGTAATATTATGTACTAGCGACCCGCCCCGGCTTCGCACGGGTGCAATGGAGAAACACTGATAATTTTAGAGCCATTATTTCTCGTAAAAAGTATAGGATAAAAATGGTTATTGTGGGTTATCCCTAAGAGATAGACATATACCATCGTGGACTTTTTTGTAGACCGTTTTAAGGTGTACAATACTGTAGTACATTATTTTGATCTATCTCGACGGGTTCAGCCAGCGTTTACAATGTAAGCGCAAAAAATGTGTTTATTTACGACATTACATTAGAAACCTCTAAAATTATCAGTGTCTCTCTACTATATTATGCATGTATTATACATATATATAAACCTTCCTCTTGAATCACTCTATCGATTAAAACAAACCGCATCAAAATCCGTTGCGCAGTTTTAAAGATCTAAGCATATATAGGGACAGACAGACAGCGAAGCGACTTTGTTTTATACTATGTAGTGATTACAACTGGCCGGCCGTCTTTGCACTAATACAGGGTGGCTCATTCAGAGCGGTCAGTATGGGAAAGTCTGAAACTATAAGATATACGAAGATCTGTTCTTAGGAACCATGTCATCGATTTTAATAAAAAGAAAAACTGCATTCATACATTTTAAAAAAACCTGTACTCAGCTCGGGAATCGAACCCGGTCGTTTCGAAAAAAAAACTAACACTATTTCTATTTAGATATCGATTGTGTAGGTCTTAAGCAGTAAATGTTTCTATGGAACATGATGTCTAAAATGAATAAAAGGCATTGTTTTCACATCCTTAACATAACCCCACAAGAAATAGTCTAGAGGCGTTAAATCGGGCGACCTCGCGGGCTATTTGATAGGGCCATTCGTACCTACCAATCCATTTCTGGGAAAAGTGCTCAGTTAAAAAGTCTCTAGCTATGCGACTATTGTGAGCCGGTGCTCCATCCTGTTGAAAATAAAGTTGTTCTCTTACTTCTGCTGACATTTCTCCTAGGGCCTCTAAAAGATCTTCTAAGATTGCAAGGGTTTAAGGGAATAAATAAAAGTATGTGAAAACAATGCCTTTTATTCATTTTAGACATCATGTTCCATAGAAACATTTACTGCTTAAGACCTACACAATCGATATCTAAATAGAAATAGTGTTAGTTTTTTTTTTTCAAAACGACCGGGTTCGATTCCCGACCTGAGTACAGGATTTTTTAAAATGTATGAATGCAGTTTTCCTTTTTATAAAAATCGATGACATGGTTCCTAAGAACAGATCTTCGTATATCTTATAGTTTCAGACTTTCCCATACTGACCGCTCTGAATGAGCCACCCTGTATACTCGATGATTTTTTTTTACAGGATGTTCTACCCATGAATATGAACATATTCACCATGGGACCAACTCTGAGATCACGAAAAAAAATCAGCTGTTTCATACATTTTGGTCCAGTATATTTAGAGAATTAATTAAATATGATAATATAGAAAAGCTCATACAATATCAAATAAAATGTGGTGACATACATGTGTGTTGTATTGTGATTACTGAGAAACCAAAATAAATAACCAATATGTGCGTATTACCTACATAAAAATGAAATAAAAATAAATACGAAGTACGTATAAGACAAAATCGTGTGACTACATTGTTCTTTTTAACTACGAAACGGATTTTCATGCGATTTTAGTTTCATTTAGAGCATGGACAGTAATAATTGACTAATAAAAAATTATACTGATTGAAATTAAAATTGAAAAGCTAATAATAATAAAATCGATAAAATTGGTATTGTTTATAAACTTGACAAAATTAATAAAAATGATAAATTAATAAAATAATTTGGCTTATATGGCAGATATGTCGGCTCGAACATTTTCAAAAATGTTTTGATGACTTAAAAGAAATTCTTTTAATTTCAATTTGAATGTCGAGCAACTTTTAGCTTATAAGCTTATAAGTTTTATGCCCTGACTGGAGGACTTAATTTATTAAGGTTAACATACCTGTAACACTGTAATTTGAAATCATTGTAAAAGCCTACTGGAGTTGCCAAACTCATAACCAAATTCTGGGCTGACTCTATATAGATTTCTATCGACGCGCTAAAAAGAAGACGGTCTATATACAACGTGTAACATTAAATGCGCAAAACCTCAGACACCCCAACTGATTTTTAATTCAATTGACCTATTTCACAGAGAAAATAAGTCATTAAAAAAATTGTAAAGGTTTTATGTGTTGTTTTAGTTTTACTGGCCATTCTGATCGTTTCTTGCGTCTGCGACGGCGCTTTATCGAGGGAGGAGTCTCCCCGGGCCGCTGCGCCGCGCTGACCTTGGGTTGCCTTGACCTATTAATAAATAGACACGGCAACGGTTTTAATGAAGATTTTTTGAAAAATGTGACCTATATTAAAAAGTGGTTCAATTAATTCTGCTCGTTATTCTGATCAAACTATTTTCAGGTTTTGCGCATTTAACGTTACACGTTGTATATACTTACCCAGCAGTAGGTTTATACCAAGCTGAAAATGATGAGTCCAGCAAAACTATTCACTTCAATAAAGCAACGGACATCTCCACATAACTCATGATTACCTAATAATTTAATTCGTAAATGAATTCAAAACACCATCCAAGGGCTGGCTTTTACCTTGCCCAGAGGATAAGCATGGCTCTAACCAGTCAACAGCGAAGCGGATGAATTTTTCGACGCCATATTTTTTTTTAATTTCTTTTTTTTATTTTAATTTCTTTTTAGTTAGAGGGGAACGTGGCTAAATAATAACAGCCGCACAGGTCGATCGATCAGGTTAAGCTACGCTTGCCGCGGTTGGTCTGTGGATGGGTGACCATCTTTACATACCGAGACCCCCTCCGTGCCTCGTAAAGCCCGTTAACCCGTTGGTCCCGGCTGTCATTCGTATATCTTTGACAGTCGTTACGGGTAGTCAGAAGCCCGAAAGTTTGACAACCAGTCTTACCTAAAGGTATCGTATTACCCAGTAACTGGGTTGTGGAGGTCAGATAGGCAGTCGCTCCATGTAAAATACTGGTATTCAGCTGCATCCGGTTAGACTGGAAGCCGACTCCAACATAGTTGGAAAAAGGCAGATGATGATTTCCTTTTAGTTAGAATAATGATTAGTTATTTTTTATTAATTTGGTGTAGGTAAGTTGTTATTTAAGTATATTTCCGTTTTAAAGAAAGGACACCAGGTCATAAGATATCCAAATACCATCTCTCACTCTGATGACTGTCAGACTATATACGTAGAAGAGCGATATGATTAAGAATATCGAGTTCTTTGAAAATATGTGAGTCAACACAAGGAAATGCTACGATGCAGTAACTGTTCTCAATTAATCTAAAACGATAAATAAATTATAGGTCATAACTTAATAACAGCCGGTCGATTCTGTATAAATCTCACCGTGAAATCATAAGTGATGTGAGCTTGAAGTGAGCAGTGTCAATAGTATTAATCCCTAATGACAGCTCATTTCCCGCTCACTTCACCTAAGTTCTCATGGTGAGATTTTTACAGAATAGAACTGCTAATGGTAGATGCTAAATTCATGATTAACTCTGAAACTTGTCAGTTGATTTGATAAAACTTGCTATGATTTCATAATCAAGCAATTTTTGTTTTTTTTGATAATGAAAATTGGTCCTTCGATCCGAAATTTAGATTTCAAGAATAGATCTATGGAGGTTCGCGGGGATATCGACGCGCAAACTGAAGCTATTCTATATCCCATAGCGTGGAAATTTTTCATCAGGTAAACAAACAATCAGCTTATTCATAGAAAAGTGTTATCTATACCTACGCGACCAAAATGTATGGAACAGCATTTTTTTTTTTTTTAAGAACTAACGAAAAATTTCAAGGCAGGGAGGTCAGAATCATGTACTGAATTCATGGTAACCAGTTGCGTGTCGATGTCCTTGCCACCCTGTAGGTACTCTGATACCTGACACTTGTACTCTTTATTATGTATTCCTACACCATAAAAAGTACAGATAAAAATGTTGAAATTCTACATAAAGTGACACAGTGGATGAAATATAGTGAGCTTCGTCTAGGAAAAGACAACACCACCACATACATGAAACTTGTTATTAAATTATTAATAAAGTCGTCTAAATAAATAAAAATTAATCCTAATACTGTTTAAGTAGTTTTTCAATTGAAACTTGAGTCGTTGCCTTAACCAGGGGAATGCAAGTTCACTTGGTCCTATCTCTGGGGAGGTTTAAGTTCAAAAGGGAGAGATTGAGGGGTCTAAGCGCAAGTTCGCATGGACGCGATTTTCGCAGCGAATTTTTTTTTCAACGCACTACTTCGCACCGAGGCGAGGGTTAAAAATCCATCAGTTTTTTTTTTTTTGACGCGCTGGGGCGCGCTTTGTTCAATTCTCAACGCTCAGCTCAACACCAAGAGTTGAAAATACAGTGCGCGATAAAATCCTGCCGCGCTATTTTTACGTCCGTGTGGACGTGGGCTAAAACATATCGCGGACTGTGCAAGCGACGGCCCAAAAAGTACAAAAATAAAAATAAATACTATTTTTTTTATTTCGTAATGTTAAGCAACTGTTTTGTAGACTTTAATGTCTGGTGCGGTTTACATCATCCTTTCATTAAAAGTATTTATTGCGATGAAACTAGAAAACAACACAACATGATAACTCCCTTTCCCACGACAATTCCCGTTTTTTTGCGGGATCCCGTTTAGTAGTACGTACATATTCATACAAGCATCCTGTTTGCCGGATACTGTAAACAGGATGCCTAAGTAATGTATCTACCAATGGTTAAAATTATGAAACATTGACCATTGGAGGATATGGTTCAACGTAAATTTTGTGTCCCTATTATATCACCACATGTGTAACTGTAATATGTTTTGTTTTATGCAGTTTTCCTCATAAACATGTTTGCCGGGTTATCGAGTCACCTCGTCTATGTCTCGATTATCGCATTCCTACTTATCTTGAAGATTCAAGATGGCGGACGCTAACGTCAAATCAAACAGTGTCGCTAGAGATTCCTTGGTAAATTGTATTAATAAAGGCGAAATTAGTTTTATGTAGTTGACTAAATACATTTATGGGTGTTTAAACAAAGGATTTATTATGTTTTGATTCCATATTGCAATTCGTATCACTTGTTGAAATATTGTTCTCGAAAAATTTACGTGTTTTTAATTTGATTTTAATTTTAAATAAATCTAAAACTCGAAATTAAAACCGATATTTTGCTTCATTGACAAAAAGAATACTAAATACCGGATAGTCTAGTCTAACATCATATTCACTAAAACTGAATTCTACTAAGCTATTTCTACTATATTTTTTAATGTATATATCTGCACAATTATTTTAAGAAGTTGCGATTTTCATATTTATCCTTATTATATTATGTTTAACGACTATAGGTATACGACGTGTAACGTTAAATGCGCAAAACCTCAGACACCCCAACAGATTTTTAATTCAATTGACCTATTTCAGAGAGAAACTAAGTCATTAAAAAAATTGTAAAGGTTTTATGTGCTGTTTTAGTTTTACTGGTCATTCTGATCGTTTCTTGCGTCTGCGACGACGCTCTATCGAGGGAGGAGTCGTCACCGGGCCGCTGCGCCGCGCTGACATTGGCTTGCTTGACCTATTAATAAATAGACACGGCAACGTTTTTAATGAAGATTTTTTGAAAAATGTGACCTATTTTAAAAAGTGGTTCAATTAATTCTGCTCGTTATTCTGATCAATAATTTTCTGGTTTTGCGCATTTAACGTTACACGTTGTATAGTTATCCAAGGGTTATCGTACTACCCAGTAACTGGGTTGTGGAGATCAGATAGGCAGTCGCTCCACGTAAAATACTGGTATTCAGCTGCATCCGGTTAGACTGGAAGCCGACTCCAACATAGTTGGGAAAAGGCTAGGCAGATGATGATGACTCTACACTAGTCTACACTAATATTATAAAGAGGAAAGATTTGTATTTTTGTATGTATGTTTGTAACGAATAAACTCAAAAACTACAGGACCGATTTAAAAAAAAAAACCATTAGAATGCTACACTATTCTTGAGTAAAATAGGCTATATTTATTACTAGAAAAAGTTAGGGGTCCCTACTAAAACTTCAATAATGTAACCCAAGGTGTAAAAAAATAGCGATAAAATGTCTTTCATCGCATGCGCTGCGGAAACTATTGATGATAGAACAAAAAAATGTTCAACAATATTAGAGATCATATCAATCTGTACAAAAAACTTTGCAATACCATGTGCCCAACTATCGTAGTTATGTCACTATAACTACTTTTTTACATTTTAAAAGTTGATAGAAATGCCGACCAAAATCAGACCATGTTATCCATATCTTTGTATTAATCCTTATCCAAATAAATCATTTCGTATTCAAGACTATTTCAATACTTTTCAATTATTCAAATCGGTCATTTCATTCAAAAGGCATTATGAATTTAAAAATGTCAATCTAAACAAAAGTGGCCGGTGTGGCCTCACGTAGCGCAGCGGGAAATAATAATATGTTTGTTACTTCTTCACGCAAAACTAATAAACCGATTGCGATGAAACTTGATAGGTACATAGCGGTTACTTTTTATCCCGATATTCCCACGGAATCGAAACTTACGCGGGTAAAACCGCGAGGTGCAGCTAGTGCATTACAATAAGATAGTAATGTATAATTTTAGTCCGATTGTCTGGATGTATGTTCCGGATGGGCACGAAAACGGCTGAACGGATTTGGATGAAATTTGGCGCACAGATAGTTTATAACCTGGATTAGATAGGGTACTTTCAATCCCGGTAGTACAGACGCCAGCACATCAAGCTACCCGAAACTGTCAAATTTTCCCAATCAACTTTGAACCTAATGCTTTAGCGATAAAGTTGAAAATCGATTAAAGAAATTTGACAGATTGTAGTAGCTTGATGTGCTGGCGTCTGTACGTTCTCGTGGGATATTTTCCGACATATTCCCGGGGATAAAATTAAGTTTTATTGCCAACTGTAAGACTCAAGTCTTCTAAATGTCTAAAATGATCTGCAATTACAATAATCAGCCTACAATGTTCCCAGTGCTGGGACACAGGCCTCTTCTCGGTGAATGGGAGTGGGCCATAATCAACCACGCGGGCCCAGTGCGGGTTGGTAGATGTCACGTCTTCGATTTTTTGGTTGTAGGACAAATCTAGGTCTTTGAATGTTTTATGCAGCAACTGGAATTAGACTAAAGTCTTGTAAATACCTAAAATGATCTGTAATTATTGTACAATGCCAAGTCTTAATTTACAATAAATTTCTGTAAAAATTAAAATGAAATTCAGCTACTTTGCTAAGTTTGCAAGTAAAGTTCTTGTAATCTGTAAGTTGTTTGTTGCTATTTAGCTAAGCAGCATACGAGATCATTATACCTATCTGTAGAATCCTGTTGATTCCGTATTTAATTTGAATAGTCGATTCCCACGAATATACTTTTCCGAAACGCGCAAATCGTCACTTTTAAATAATATTATTTTTTCTAAAGGCGACTCGCACGAATTTATTTGTAGGCGAGTCGACAAGTCCAGAAATATGTATTAGGAAATTGGCACATTTTTAATTTTATGCAATGAAGTTAAGAAAAAGGTACACGTTTTATAATATTTAACTCTTAGCACTTCTGTGCGCTTTTGTCCTTTATTCAATACTTTTCAGAATCATGTACTGAATCCATGGTAACAGGCTGCAGGTCGATGTTCCTGTTCCTGCCACCCTGTATACTAGATATGCTTACAGGCATTCATATTTTGGAAGAAAGCACGTTAAGCAGTTGGTCCTGCGCCTGATCTCTCTCCGGTCTTGTCGGATTGCCGTCCCATCGGACTATGAGAGTGAGGGAAGAGGGAGTGCACCTGTGACTGCGCGCACACGCCTGCACTATATCTCCCGCGCCGAAGGCTAGTCTACGTTGAGATTGGCCGCCGCGCCGTGGCCGAAATACGGTCTGGAGGACTATACAACGTGTAACGTTAAATGCAAAACCTCAGACACCTCAACTGATTTTTAATTCAATTGACCTATTTCAGAGAGAAAAGAAGTCATTAAAAACATTGTAAAGGTTTTATGTGCTGTTTTAGTTTTACTGGCCATTCTGATCGTTTTTTGCGTCTGCTTTATCGAGGGAGGAGTCGTCACCGGGCCGCTGGACCGCGCTGACATTGGATTGCTTGACCTATTAATAAATAGAAACGGCAACGTTTTTAATGAAGATTTTTTGAAAAATATGACCTATATTAAAAAGTGGTTCAATTCATTCTGCTCGTTATTCTGATCAAACTATTTTCAGGTTTAGCGCATTTAACGTTACACGTTGTATACAACATTATTTTTAGTATACTGCAAACCTGAATATAGTTTGTTCACAATAAGTAACTGAATCGATTCCAATAGTTTTTATACCATGTTATATTTTGCCTCAAAAATATTTTAAAATGGTAAAAGGTTGGACACCGAGCGACACTAAGTACATATCCGCAATCATATGTGCACAACATAAGTCACAGCCAGTTGGCCGCAGCGGCGCGTGGTAAGTGGTAACCAACTTTTTGTACGGACAATCAGGTAACATAACAAGCTTATAACTTCGTGGTTTTTCATGATACAGTTTTGAAATTTTGTACATAGATTCTTTACATAAAAATACTAGAGACGCGTTTCGGGTTTGCCATATACTAAAAATAATGTTGTATATATGCTTACAGTGAGAGCTCTGAATGTAGATTCCAATGCTACTACAGACTTCGAAAGGTAAAGAAATAAAATGTCCAAAGTAATTTGTAACTTAAACGATGACTTTTAATACAATTTTCTCCTATATTACATTCGTTTTGTACAAAAACAACGTATCGATGAAGTATACAACGTATTTTATTTTTTAATTCGACCTCATACGACCATCACATATCGTACACTAAAACAATTAAACACTAATAATAATTATAATATCAAAAATTACGTATAAACGAGATCTTTATACATTGGGAGACTAAATTGGAAAAATTATAAGAACAACATTCATATGCATCACAATTTTGATTTAAGAAGTTGAAAAAATTATAAAAAGTTGTTAGTTTAGAAAAATTGGAAGCCATCTTTGATATTTATCCTATAATTGGGCCAAAGAAACATGAAGAAATATTCGTTATTCCGGACGCCTAAAACGGTTAAACCATTGTTCGAGAAACTTGTGCCAAAACCAAAGTTTCTCCATTATAAACTAGAATTGGAGCACAGACACAGTCTTGCTACAAAATATTTCAAATTCCTTATCGCACATTCAGTAATAGCTGCGTATTATATCAAACTGACTTTGATAAGATAAAATCCTCGACTTCTCTGAAGTATTTGTTATTATTTTGTCATTTTCCACCAATTTGTCAGGAATCTTTGAAATTTAGAAACGATTTGACAAATTACAGTTTAATGTCTCTCTAATTCGATATTTATCACAAAGCACTAGCTATTCGTATGCATAAACACATATGGGAGAAGTGTAAACGAAGAGTATTAATAATATAAGCTGAATCCAGTATTTGTACAATGTTTTTCTATGAATCTCAGCTCGGCCACATGATAAATGATTAGTATACATCACTGTCATCTATTCGTTGCGTCATATACCGGCAAAATGTATTAACATCATTGGTTCAATCTCTGAACTCTTCTCAACAAACCATTTCTTTATTCAACTCAACTTTTTGCATATCTATAGGTAAGTATGTACTTAAATAGTTCTTCCTTGTTTATTTTTTTTTTTCAAATAGACAAGGTTATTTGTCGAGATATTTAAATGTTAAACAATATGTTTATAGGAAGTGTTAATGCCATTTATTTTAATAGTTATTTCATTTTCACTCTTAAATTTTTTGAACAATGCTAGAGATTAATTTATATTGGCCATTATGGAATCAATCAACTACAGTATTCAAATGCCAGTAAATATGGCCGCTATGAGAAGTCACATTGGTAAATGTAATAATTGCGGTCTTTGTAAAAGTTATGCTATAGGTAAACGAATCTTCAGTAAAAACTCATACATTTTTTCACATCTCTGGAAGAGTTTTTATTGTAAAGCAATTCTCATCTCCCAAATCACGCTTCATCACAAAATTATATATAAAAAACCTAACTTTTAACAATTTGGATAGTTTCCTAACTTCTCGCACAAGATCGAATTAAAAACATTGATAAATTTGAAGAATGGCTAAATATCTACCTAACTAATGGAGCAAATTATTTTGATAAACCAGACCTTTTTATAAATTACAAAACTTTAGACGTTAACATAGTTGGAGGGTTGCGTCACGCTCAAGTAATAACAAACTTTAATGAAGAGGATCAAGGAAAACAGAGAACACTTAAAAAGGCCTGTCTCAACATTGCGACTAGGTATTGGGGCAACTTTCCTCGAGAAACTTAACCAAAACTTGTCTTTTAAATAACACAAACTGAAATTGACACAACTGATAACACAACTGGTAGAAAAACAGAAACATACAATAGAAAGCAGCCCCATATCCTAAATAATAATTCGATAGTTTTAATATCTTAAAATTGGTTAATTCTTTTATTCACTGTCCAGAGTATACCTACAACCTTGGCGCTCCTTCACTTCAACATGGCCGTCGCACTCACACACGCGCGTACAGACACTACCTAGGTTGTGTGTGTGGTCACCGCACATGCCACAAACCGAGGTTAAGTACACTAAGCCGTGGCAACTTCACGATGTGGTCCAAGCCTTGCGGAGTGATACACGTACAACCGTACAAGTCTATCGCTTTCAGATTGTGCAGGCCGTCCCCGAGCGCGCGCAATCCTCTATCAGTGACCCTCGTGCACTGTCCTATACTTAGCGTTTCTAGCTGTGATAGCCTGGCGACCCGCTCCAGGCCTTCGTCGGTGAGGCGACGGCAGGCGCTCAAAGACAGCGACCGGAGCCCCGACAGGCCCAGCGTCGCGTGTGACAGCGCCTCGTCGCCCACTTTGTCGCAGAACGACACGTCCAGAGCTCTCAGTCTACCGCTCTCTGCCAGGTGGGCCACCCCCGCGTCCGATATCCCATCGCAAGCTCTCAAATTAATATCCTCTAGATGGGGCAGTCGCGCCAGATGCCTCAAGCCTGCATCTGTGACTGCGACGCAGAACGAAAGATTTATAGATTTAAGTTTAGGAAGACCTGTAGCTGTGTGTCTCAACGCTTCGTCTGTCAACCTTTGGCAGTCTTGTAGTCCCAAATGCTCCAACTCTGGTGTGCCTCGCGCCTCGCCGCCGCCACACAGATGCGCTATCCCTGCATCGTTCACGTGCCAGCATGATCGCAAGTTCAAATGACGCAGTTTCCTGAGTCCCCAGGCGATAAGCAACAGACCCGTATCTGTTATGTTGCAACAGCCGCCCAGTTCTAACTCTTCCAAGTTTTTAAGTGATTGCGCTATCCTGCCGAGTGACGAGTCTGTCACTTGCTTGCATAGTGATAGATCTAGACGACGTAATGCTGGTAATTCAGCTGCGAACGCACTCGCAAGCGCTGCATCCGTCACACTGTAGCATCCACTGAGAGATAACGACTCTAGTCCCGGTAGTGCGGCGACAGCATCCCTCAGTCCCCTTCGTAGGGACAGCACTTGTAGTTTCCGTACTCCTCTCCTGGCTAGCGACGCGAATAGCACCGGCGCGGGTCTCCTTAGATGCAACGCAGCTTCTACTCCGCGCCACACCGACCGTCGATCAGCTGCGTCCCGCCAAGAGCGGCAAACTTGCGCCGCGCGGCCTCTGTCTCGAACTGGCAGTCTTTCAAATATGAGAGCTAACAATTCCGGGTACAACCTTGTGATGTGTGTTCCCTGAGGCTCCGGCGGTATCTCGGGCACGTGAGGCACGGGCAAGTGCGGCCGGTGTAGTCTATAAGGCGCACTGCGTAGTTTTCTTCTATTCGTACTGGGCTCCCTAAGTTCCGTAAGTCCGAGCCGATCGTCCCGCCAGGACATCACTTCCTCCGTCCACGCACTCATAGCGGCGTCACTGCACACTATAACATGTCACGATGCATCGGACCGGTTTTCGGTGAAACTCGTATAGTGGGGAGCGCGCGCGGCGTACGTCCGTGCCGCGTGGTGTATCCTCGTGTACTGGCGCTCATCGGAGAGTGCCGCCCCCCCGCGGCACCCCGCGGCCGCCCGAGCGCGGCTATTGGTCGCGGTCGGCGGCACGTGACGCGCGTCGTATCGATTCGGAGGCTCTGCGGCGGCATTTTTAAGTTGGCGGGCCGAAAGCCCGCCTTCGCCCCGCGCGGCCCCCGACGCCCGCGCGATATACCAGGCAGATGCGCAGAAAGGTTTATAATGTGGTTGCATTATACCTAATTACCTAAAGATTTTTTTTTATATATTTTTACAAAAATTGCTGATAATCCCAGTCAAAAGATTTATTTGGAATGTTCCTAAATGCGAACATAAGCTATCAGAAACACAACGAGTTTGATGATTTCTTATTTGTCATTACACATTCATAACATTCCTTTTTGGCCTGGCACCGGTTTTTTTTTATTTTTTTTGTTTTATTAATACGAAAAAGAAGTTAATTTTGTTAGTTTTAAATATCAATTTTTTACTTTTTTCATTTACTATGCGTATCCAAAATTAAAATATTTTTCTTTCATTCTTTCTTGTTTCTGGGTCACCCCGGTGAGATACCCATTGATAACAGTGAAACAGTTAATTGAGAATCACTGTGTTCTTCAACGAGTCTTATAAATTATAGGCACAATACATAAGCAGCCCAAACCACACAATCTTTGACCCCAGTGATAAGGCGGCAAAACAACTCGGCGCGACGTATATTTTCGTTCGCAGTGCACTTGCCGACGACTTGCGACCACTTTACAAAGATCCCTGTCAACTGGCGCGACGTTCCTTATCCTCATACACTTAAGAAGACCTCCATGTTGTGACACAGGCCAGGATAAATTGGTTTTTTGATAACACCAGCCAACTATTACAAGGGCGACCGGTTGGCGTTCCAAATATGAATTTCGAATTGAAACGTGTTCCAGAATGGAACGCGAGCGAGTTGGCGAGCGGGCCGCACCGTTTAGAAAATTAACGGGCTTATGTGGTCCTTCTTTCAAATAAAGAATTGGTCCTTTAGGACTTACGTGATTGGTCCTTTAGAAACCTTTGCGATTCCATAATAATAATTTGCCTCGTACTTCATCAAATGGAAACTGTTAGTAATTGCACAGAAGTATTAAAATTGTAGTTATTTCCCCGTTATGATGCAAGCAGATCAATCGTAAAGTGGATCGTGAGAAAAGGTTTTCACAGTTCAAGAGATCGGCTCACTTCGAACCGGAAATACGAGTGTCCCTTATTAAACTACTGTTATTTATTTATTTTTATCATCTTCTAACTTTGCTAAACTTATTACATTAATATCAATCGATTTGAATGTTTTGTAGGAACTTACCTGTATGGAATTAATTGATGGACTTTTTCAATTCGCCAGCACATCAAGCTCTACAATCTGTCAAATTTCTTTAATAGATTTTCGACATTATCATATAAGATTTCCACAACATTTTCTGTTTTTATCCGTGAGAACCTGTAATTGGCTTTATGTCTCATATACAATTGTTATCTTTCTGTTATACCAAAACTGTTGGTTCTCCTTTAAAATTAATGACAAACACTACTATAAAATAAAAACATTATTCTTTTTAATACTTCCTTTGTGCCATCGATGTAACATGTAATTTAGTTATTGTCGACGACAATAAGTGGTATTAATACTAGGGTATGGCGTATGGCCTGCAGGGTACAGTATGCAATGATACCGGACAGTGGATGACGCCCCAGCTAAACACTGTAATGAGTTAATGGGCGGTTTTTCTTTAGCCACTTTTCTATTGTTCATCATCATCTGCCGACCCTTTTCCCAACTATCTTGGGGTCGGCTTCCAGTCTAACCGGATGCAGCTGAATACCTGTATTTTACATGGAGCGACTGCCTATCTGACCTCCACAACCCAGCTACTGGGTAATACGATACCCCTTAGTAAGACTGGTTGTCAGACTTTCGGGCTTCTGACTACCCGTAACGACTGTTAAAGATCTACGAATGACAGCCGGGACCAACGGCTTAACGTGCTTTCCGAGGCACGGAGGGGTCTCGGTATGTAAAGATGGTCACCCATCCACAGACCAACCGCGGCAAGCGTAGCTTAACCTGGTCGATCGACCTGTGCGGCTGTTATTATTTAGCCACGGGCCCCTCTTTTCTATTGTTCACGTTACTTTCTGTAAAAAGTTTCATCACCACTGCGCTCAAAACGGTGCGGTGAGGGAAAACAACGTGTGGAAACCGGCATGTCCTTGAACCAAAAATTCGAAGACGTGTGACCTCCAGCAACCCGCACTGGACCCGCGTGGTATATTACAGCCCACTCCCTCTCGAAGAGAGGAGGCCAGGTGGAACATTATAGTCTGAATAGTGGGTCCAATTTGTCCATGAACTTTCTTACTCGTTCTTCTCTATAATAGATCTACGTTTTTCAACTTTCTAACTCACCGACTCATTTACCGTTCAAAAGTTGGTTAAATTGCAACAAATTATGACTCTGATTTTGAAATAGATGGGCTTGGTCAACATTCCTTTACATGCGAGCTTTTTGGCGACAATATGCGGGGTTAATACAAGATTTCTGACTAAGGGCTCTTTCCCGCGGCAGGATCCCGTTTAGTGGTGTACGTGTTTAAATATACATAATTATTCACACAAGCATCCGGTTTGCCGGATACTGCAAACGGGATGCTGTGTGAGATTGTTGGTTTAGGGTTTAAATATACATATTCACACAAGCATCTTGTTTCCCGAATACTGCAAACAGGATATTTGTGTGAATATGTATGTTTAAACACGTACACCACTAAACGGGATCCTGCAAGAAACCTTACCTGCAAAAAACGGGATCTTGCCGTGGGAAAGGGCCCTTAGTCTAAGAATCCGATAAGAGTTCCGTTACCTTTGGAATGTTATAAAAGAGTCACAGAAGGTAAATTAATAATACGCCTACAACACGGGAAGAGCTGATGTCTGAAATACAGATATTTTATATCTAATTCAGAAACAGATGTTCAAATGATGTTCATCGAAACAAGTGTCATAAAATAAATTATAAATATATTTTAATATTTTTCACTGGACTTTAATGGGCTAAAATTGTTTGTCCAAGAAGGAATTTGTTTCGATGCGCAATGCAAATTCGACCTTTTTGTATAAATGTTTACAATTTGAAGTTACTGTCTTCATTCGCCAAAAAACAAGGAGTCAACGTCACGCAGTGTTCCCAGGCGGTCACACCATCCAAGTACTGATTGCGCCCGATGTTGCTTAACTTCGGTGATCGTATCAAGAAAATACATTTGCAATCATAATCGAGGTTTTAATCATATTATTCATGCTAATTCTATTGATCTAGGAAAGAAAAAACAAAATTGACATTCTGGCTAAGTTTCTGTTTTGCTATTTTATTTTAAAACACCACAAAATAGTAATGTTTTGACAACAAAAATACTAGTTTTGAAATTATATAAAATGATTAATAGAATTAGCATAAAAAATATGATTAAAATGTCGATTATGATTGTAAATGTTTGCTTGGTCAATCCCTAGCATCAGTGGGATGACACTGACAGCTCGCTCCACGCAAGTTTTCACGGTGAGATTTTTACAGAATTGACATGCTGATAACAAATAATTGTCACAGTATGCACGTGACTGTTATCAACGGGTTTGGATTTTTGAAAACTGATTCTTCGAATTTTTGTCTCCTTCATAACCAAATAGGCAGTACGATAGAAAAGCGATATGATCCACTATCGAAATTTGAACCATAACAGTATTTTTTTAAACGAAATCTTTAAGAAATTGTGTTTTCAATAAGATACAACATATTATTTCGTCGTCACCGGCGAATCTTACCTCGCGAATTTAAGGTTCTTTTTTTAGCAAACAGGATGCTCGGAGCAATTTTTTTGCGATCACTTTTTACCGCCTACCTGAGAGTACCCATATGGTTCAGATATCGAGTTTTATAATAAAACTAACACGCAGATATGAAATATCATGTGAAGCTGTCAGACGGAGCAAGTTTAAAAAAAAAAACTAATAATACGCTTAATTTTTACTTGGTTACGATCAGGAACTTTCAAACTTTATGCCGCAGGATTTATCCTAACTAATACGAGTAGACTCTGTATAAGTAAAACTACTTCACTCATTTACGTTTAATTTTCTCTCTTGATTTCGTGGATTTTTTATTTATTTATTTATTCTGTACAATTCTGTAGTAAGTACACACGTATATATACAATTTACATCCTAGATAATTTAAATGGATGCTATTTAAATTTCTTGGCTTTTTTTTGCTCTTTCCATCTGAGGAGAATGGTTCAAGTCGCACCCATACTGTTAAAAACACCACTTCCAATCCGAAAAACCAATCCGAAGTCATGTTTTTTTTTGGCGAAAATATGTGATTTATTTAAATAACGAAAATCAAGCAAAAACAAAGTTAGATTATCAACTTAGAAATACATACCGGTCAAAATCATAACCCCCCTTTTTGCTTCTTCGTAGTCGAGTAAAATTTATACATTCCAGCCCTTACCCTGTCACCGCCATCTAGTAGTGAGTAGACAACAAGTCATATCTTACTAAAGCAGTGCCATCTAGTAGCGAGTAGTAAAGTTAATATCACTAACACATTCTCAGCTCCCTAAATAGTCAACGATTAGCATACAAGATGACGCTTTTTGTAACTCCTTAGTTGACGGACAGATGGCAATGTAAACTTTGTGGGCCAAGGCACGGTGCAATCTTGTCACGAAACGGTCCCTCAATTTTGAGTGGCCCGATTTCTCACTGCTTTAAAGATAGGTAGGTAGCTGATAAATCCAGTCTGTGACTGATTTGATGGAAAACTACGTTCAACAGTTTAGGACAGCAATTCCAGATGTTCTGTCATATGGTTTGATCATCGTTTTGGGCCGCGTCTTCTTAATATTTTGCCATCTATTCTGCCTGTCATATCAGGTAATACTGGTGTTTCAGAAAATATCAATACCTAAGACAAATTGCTTAATAAGAGTGTGATATTCAAGATCTTATTGGAAAGTTAACAAGACAAGTGCCTAATTGTTTTCTAAGTGGTGCATATAAAAATAATGTTTATTTTATGACGCACTATGCTCGACGTGCGTCGGCTAAGCATTATTATTTGATAACAGCATCCAGAGAGGCTCAACTGGACGCGTACCGGTGTACAAATGTTGAGTGCCACAGGGAGGGATTTAGAATCCCTCGGTATGGTATGAATGTGTATGGCTATACCACAGGATTAAGTAAGAAAAGACCAAAGAAACCATATACTCATGATTATGATGATGATGGAAATAATGAGTCTCGTGGTCGAAAGTGTGACTGCTGAGCGTGGGGTCCTGGGTTCCCCTTGTCGGACAAAGTTTTATTGGGTTTCCCCATTACGAATTTCTTAGTAACAGCCCGGAGTTTAGAAGTTGCCCCGTGCCCTGACCCCTCTCTGGTTGTGTCTGAGATTGGCCGCCGTGGCCAAAGTACGAAATCTGGAGGAATATAAGTAACAAACATATGGGAAGGGAATACCGAAATGACGGCCAATATCTCACAGATAGTATGGAATAAGAAGAGATGCTGCAACAAACAACAAATAGTTAGGAAATGAACTGACTTGCAAAGCTCTTTTTTACAAAAAAACAGTGAAAGATGTTTGGAAAACAAATATGTATGTGGGATACAGGGTTCTTCTAATAAAATATCGCAGTCTTTTTAAACTATAGTCTTTTATTTTCTTTCATAACGCGTCTTTCCAATCCTTGTCAGTCCACCCAATATGGCGTCGCTCCAAATCCTTTCTCCCTTCCCTCGTTTATCGCTCTCTCACTCACACATAGCACTTTCTCCCTTACTTCCGCTTGCGTTCCATTTCCCACATTCGGCCATCCGACATTCATGTCTGTCCTCAGACATGCTGGACAAGACTCATTCCTCGTTACATTCTTACATAAACATCATCCTTCATTGACAGTCATCCTCATTCATTAAAACAATTACACAAAACACAAATATTAACAACAAATAAAAAATAAAATTTCAGTCTTACATCAGTAACTCTTAACTAAAGATTTCATGTGAACACAATGCAAGGGTTAACTTCTTAACACAAAACATGTCATAAACTTAAGCACTATTTAAAAACAAAACAGTAGTAAGTTAGCTTACAATATTGACCAGCCTATGAGATTGAACTACAATCTACATTTGAAAAAACAAATGAAATGATTTTCTCTCGAACACAATATAATACAAACAAAAAAAATAAATAAAAACATCTTGTATTCATACATCACCATTTAAAACAAAACTCAACATGCTTACTCATATTTTTCACTGTTGTTAGGCCACCTCTTCATTCCATCAGCTGAGCAAGTAGTTTTTATGGGACCTTCAGACGTGACATCATCTTTCTCGACATCATAGCGATCGTTTCGTTTGACCTTGGTAATCCTATATGGGCCTAGATACTTTGGCTTTAGCTTTAGTCCTGGGCCAAATTGTGTTCTTTGTATTGCTACTCGTTCTCCTACTTCATACTTAGTACTTTCCTTTCTTTTTTTATTATAAGTACTTGTGTTTTCTTCCTGAATTTTTAATATTTGTTCTTTAGCTCTTTTCCTTAATTCTTCTCTTTCTTCATTGAATTGTTCCAGACTTTCATGCTGTAATAAATTAATTAAAGGTATGTCTTCTTTGGATTTCATCTTGACGCCTGTTAATAGCTCAAATGGACTAGTATTAATACTTCTTTGGAATGTGCTATTTATTGCCCGTTGCAATTGACTTACATGTTTGTACCACACTGATGGATCTTCTACACATAACTTTGTTAGAATTGGTATAATGATTCCATGTATCCTTTCCACCTGTCCATTTCCTCTTGGCACCCCTGTTGTTATTTTGATGTGTTGTATATTCTCCCTATCACAATATTCCCCAAAGTCATGGCTCGTAAAAGCAGTACCCCGATCTGTTACAATCCTTTCTGGATTCCCAAACGTCTGTTGGTGGATTTTAAGCTTGTCCAGAGTTTCACTACTGGTAGTACTCTTTGTAGGGAAAAGCCACACGAATTTGGTAAAGGCATCAACTATTGTAAGAATGTGATTATACCTTTTTCTGGTCTCAGTCAATGGTCCGATGTGATCCATGTGAAGGGTATGCAGAGGGCTTTCCTCTTTTTGAATAGGGTTAAGAAAACCTTCCTGTTTTCCCTGCTTCTTTGATGCTAGTAAACATGGTATACAGCTTACAATAAAGTCATCGATTTTCTTATCTATATCTTTGATGTAGAAATCTTTAGCAAGAAGTTCCTTCATTTTTCTCTTACCAAAATGACCATTGGCATGCACTCTTCTTATGATTTCTCTTTCCATGCTTCTAGGAATTACTAGCTGCTTCTGGTCACCCTTGTATAGTATATTGTTTTCTAACCAATAGTCTGAATAAGGTTTTTCCTTTACAATTTCAATTATTGCTTTTAGTCCTTCATCCTGGATCTGTGATTCCTTGACTTGGTCATGAAGGCTTACCACCATGGCTGAAATATAAGGATGTCTGCTCAATGCATCCACATGCCTCATCTTTGAACCTTTTCTATGCTCAACTTCAAAGTCATATTGGTCTAGAAACAACACCCATCTTGCAATCTTAGCTGACAAGTCTTTTTTCTTCAGAGTTAGTGCAAATGCTTGACAATCCGTGACAATCTTAAAACGTATGCCATACAAGTAATGACGAAATTTCTTGACAGCTTCTATTATTGCTAAAGCTTCCAGTTCATAACTAGAGTACCTCTGTTCAGCATCATTTGTCTTCCTACTCATATATTGGACTGGATGTAGACCACTCTCTGGATGCTGCTGTAACAGTATTGCTGAATATGCAATGCTAGATGCGTCTGTATGAACTTCCGTGGGCAGCTTAGGGTTGTATATCTTCAACACTGGACTACACGCCAGCTTCTGCTTCAAAAGGTTAAAAGCATTGCGTTGATTTTCTTCAAAAATAAAGACAGCATTTTGTTTTAATAAATCTGTTAAGGGTTTTGCTATTGTAGCATAATTTTCTACATATTTTCTGAAATAAGATGTAAGTCCTATAAAACTGTGCACCTGCTTAGTTGTTCTTGGTTCTGGGTATCTCACCACAGCATCTGTCTTTTCTGAACTTGGGCTAATTTCACCATTTTGTATGCAATGACCAAGATATTCAACTTCACTGCATAACAACTTTGCCTTCTTCCAATTTATCTGTAGTCCATATTCTGAAGCAACTGATAAAACTTCTTTCAATCTTTGCATACCTTGTACCTCATCCTTGGCTGGAATGATAATGTCATCAATAAAAACTAACATTGTGCCCTTATCAATTAAACTCCTGAAAACTGTTGACACAAATCGCATAAAATACTTCGGGCAGTTTGACAGACCAAAAGGTGCTCGCAAAAATTCAAATTGACCATGATGGGTCACAAATGAGGTGTAATGAATTGATTCTTGGCTGACTTTCAAATGAAAAAAACCATTTTTCAGATCAAGAACACTAAATACTTTAGAGTCTCTCAGTTTATCAATTAAATCTTCAATTACAGGTAGTGGATACTCATCCTTTATCATCTTTTTGTTGAGTTGTCTGTAGTCCACACAGACTCGTGTAGAACCATCTTTCTTCCTGACCAACACTAAAGGACTGGCATATTCAGAAAAACTTACCTGGACTATGTTGTTATCCAACCATTCCTTTACCTGATCTTCAACAATTTGCTGTTCCCTTAGCGACAATCTTCTTGGTTTTTGGGCCACTGGGATGTCGTCCTTCAAGATGATTTTTAGTTGTATAGGTGCTTCTTTTACTTGGGTTGGTTTGTAGTCATTTACACACTGTAAAACCTCCTTTTTGATGTTTGGGCTGGCTGTGGAACCTACAACAACACTCAAACCTACAGTAAAACAATTTATTCGTCTCATCCACTCTTCACCAGAAGGTAACAACAACACACTTCCTTCATTCATAACCATTGTCACACTAGCGAGAAACTCATGACCTAATATTATACAATAAGGCATACAGTCTTTAGGCACAACATGGAAAATAACTCCGTCGTAACATCGTCCGTCAATCGTAGCACAAGTTGTAAACTTCCCGAATGAACGCACTTGTTTTAGTCCGAGACCCGACAACACAATACCATCTTCAGTCGTCTTTGGCTGGCCGATCACGTCGTAGAAGTCTTCTGATATTAAGTTGACATCGCTTCCCGAATCAATGAGTGCCTTGCCTTCAGTATTTTCAATAAAAATACTCAAAATCGGCTTGCCCGGCTTCTTGTCAGGTTTGTTGACTATCTGCATAACCTCTTTATTCTCATGACAGTGACAGCTGTTGTTTTCATCATCGCTGTCAGTAGTGCCAACGTAATCCATAGTGAACATGGCTGACTTCGAAGTGCTGGGATTCGTCGGATTTCTGCCCGAACGACGTCCGTCATGTTGGCAGCGCTGGCGGTCGCCTCCGCCGCTGATTAGCCGACTCGATCGGCTGTCGAAATTCTCCGAAGGCTTCCGATCGTCTTCGCGTTTCGTCGATGCAGTGCACTTTGTTGAAATATGGCCGAACTCATTGCACTTGAAGCACTTGAGACCCTTTTCCTTATGAGGACAGCTTTGCGACGAATGATTGAGTTCTCCACAATTATAGCAGCGTAACTCACTGCTTGAATTCTTCTTAGGATTCCGATTATTACCGTTACCTCCTTGATTACGTTGCGTGTCACGTCGCGCCTTCATTTTTTCTTTCACGTTTTCATAAATTTTCAGCTTCTCTTTCAGTTCACTGTAGCTCGTAACACCGTACAATAAAATTTTATTAGTTTCTAGGTCTTGGATACCGTCTACAATGTACTTGATCGCAACGTAATCGGGCATCTTACCGCTCTTTCCGAGTTCTTTCATAATTAACACATAATCCATGCAGCTTTCATCAGGTTTTTTCTTACGTGCACTCATCATTTCATGAATCGTCTTCTGATCAATCGCGTCGGGAAACTCTTTACTGATGGCTTGTTTCAAATCGGTCCATGATTTGAACGGCCTTTCGCTTCTTAGCCATAGCCCCGCCGTTCCTGTTAACGATCTACGCGCGATCACGAGCTGTTGAAGCGGTGTCCATTCGAATATTTCTGTATTATCTTCGATATCTTGAACCCAACGGCTAACTGGGTAGGTATGGTCTTGACCCGAAAAATTACTTATAAAGTCTTCAGCATACTGTACACCCCTCGGTGACACGTCTTCAGTAGTTTTCGGCATCTTTACGTCTTCAGTCTTCGTCTTATTATTAGCTCGTAAATTATACGTTTTTTCGTAGCCGCCGTCTTGTTCCCGTGCACCCAACCACGTGCAGCGTGAAAACATCAACTCGTCGTCGTCGCGTCTTTTATTCTGTATCCCAGACGAGCCCCCAAAATTGTGGGATACAGGGTTCTTCTAATAAAATATCGCAGTCTTTTTAAACTATAGTCTTTTATTTTCTTTCATAACGCGTCTTTCCAATCCTTGTCAGTCCACCCAATATGGCGTCGCTCCAAATCCTTTCTCCCTTCCCTCGTTTATCGCTCTCTCACTCACACATAGCACTTTCTCCCTTACTTCCGCTTGCGTTCCATTTCCCACATGTATGTATAGGAGGGCACATTGCTCTCTAGAGAGACCTTAATTGTCGACATAAGAAGCTAATAAGCATATTATAAAGTCGTTTTTCGCATGTGTCTATGTGACTGCGATGTCCTTTTAAGGTTTAACTATGGGCACGCGGTCTCACAGGCCTACCCGCGTACCCCACGCGTCTGTTGGCCTCAGTAGCTTTGGTTCTAGTGGCGAAACGACTTTTGAGCTTTAATTTACATTTAGTAACTCCTAAAAGTAATAAAAACCAAAAGCTGGTACATACAATACTTACTTAACTAGATAGAATTCGGCCTTTAAAGATAGCGGTCTGTGAGACCGTACGTCTATACAACGTGTAACGTTAAATGCGCAAAACCTCAGACACCCCAACTGATTTTTGATTCAATTGACCTATTTCAGAGAGAAAATAAGTCATTAAAAAAATTGTAAAGGTTTTATGTGCTGTTTTAGTTTTACTGGCCATTCTGATCGTTTCTTGCGACGACGCTTTACCGAGGGAGGAGTCGTCATAGGGCCGCTGCGCCGCGCTCACATTGGTTTGCTTGACCTATTGATAAAAAGACACGGCAACGTTTTTAATGAAGATTGTTTGAAAAATGTGACCTATATTAAAAAGTGGTTCAATTAATTCTGCTCGTTATTCTGATCAAACTATTTTCAGGTTTTGCGCATTTAACGTTACACGTTGTATAAGAGGGCTTCTAAACGGGCCATGTTTTACTGCAATTTGTGGCTGCAATATAGTGGCCGGCAACATTGCAAGCAATAACAGCCAGACTATGCAATATTGCAGTAATGTCCCGGCCATAATTGCCAAACATTTTAGTTATGGCCATATATGGTCTATTATTGTTCGATATATTGCCAGACGATCGCCGAGCGATCGATTTAACTGCAATATTGCCCAGCTAGTTCGATTGTTGTTTCAATCGCTCTTTATTGTTATGGCATAGTGCATCTTTTTCTATCGACATGAAGTTTGTATTGACTGTGCTTGTCATGTCATGGTTGTTTTTGAGGTTAAATTCTCGTGGGTTATATTCTCCGGGTTAAATAATACAAATAAAGAATAAAAATGACTAATACGTAAACTAACGAAAAGATTATCGATTTCATTAATGAAGTACAGACGCTGCGACAAGTGCGATTTCGTCAGCCATTGCTGCCGATGTGAGTAGCCCGTTTAGGAGTCTGCATCATGAGCCATACTATTGCAGTCATATTGCAACACATGGCCCAGCCATAGAATTGCTCGACCATCAAGAACAATAAAATATTTTTGTAATGGCCAAGCAATTAGTTGCCAATAGTGCAGCCACAAATTGCAGAAAAACGTTGCCCGTTTAGACGCTCCCTAATAGTACTGTAACAAAAATGTAACGTCCATAGTTAAAGGTAAAACTACGCAACGCAACGGAGATGCGGTACCTATTCCATTATTTAGATAATTCTATTCCGGATGGTTTATGTGTATGTATTATAATTATATAGTCCTCCTTCGATTCGATTCGACTCGCCAGACCGAACCAAACCTTTAACTGTGTCGACCGAGTACACTCTTAAAATACTCGGTGGTATTAAAAACTAAATGTGTGGAATATATTAATATTAAACTAACATATAATAAAGAAATCTAGATTTCTTGTCAAGTCGTTAAATCATGCGACACAGGGGTGGGTCGCTTGTAAATACTAAGTGCATGAAGTGCATCTCTGAACAACCGTAAGTCGCCATAAGTACTTGATAGTAAGTAAATATTAAACAGAATAAAACGATTAGAGTTTATAGCAAATACTCTCGAAGCAACAGACTCAATCGACTCGCTCTAGCGGGAGAGGCGTTTGTATGACAATGTTATTAAAACAGTGCGAGATATATTATGTAGTTGGTGCATTAAGGTTATGGAAAGACCATCATTCTCTTGCCTTTCAGTGCGATTATGTAACCATCTCACCGTGAAAACTTAGGTGAAGTGAGCGTGGAGTGAGCTGTCAGTGTCATCCCACCCGATACTAGGGATTGACCAAGCATACTTTTACAATCGAGATTTTAATTTTATTTTTTATGCTAACAACTAAAATATCTAACAACTAAAATACTAGTTTTGAAATTATATAAAACGATCAATAGAATTCTATTGATCGTTTTATATAATTTCAAAACTAGTATTTTAGTTGTTAAAACATAACTATATTATGGGGTTTTAAAATAAAATAGCAAAACAGAAACTTAATCAGAATCTCAATCTTGTCTTTTTTTTTCTTTTTTTCCCCTACTCTTATAGCCATCCATCATCAATTATTGTTACCTCCAATCGCCTGAAATACAGGATTACCTTCGTATTATCATTACCTTAGTTCAGGCACAAATCATGGGTGAACTTGACAAACATTTAGGAAAAACTGTATTTAACTTTAATCCTTATATTTTTGAATAAATTTAATTTATTTTACACACAAAACTTTGTTTAAGACATTTTTCTCATTTTAATATTTCTTTTTTTTTGGTTGTTCATTTACATCACACATGCTGTACTGTCTATTGTTTCTCCTGGGTGCCTAGTCTGTACAGTTTTTGTGCCGTCCCATCTAGATGAATGCTAGAAAAATATCCCTATCCCATACTGTCCCATTACTGGGCATCGACCTCCCCAAGTCCTTCCAGGAAGTCTTGACCCGCCCCACCTCGACCCAGCCCCCGCGGTACCTACACGTCCAGAGGGGCAATTCTCGTAATTTTAACACATTGAACGCCGTGGTGGTCACCGGTGACTACCACTGACCACCACTGAACATTCCATATGGGCTGACGCTGATTCGCGATTTCGGCAAATTTTACACGTTATATTTTATTGGCTCATACGGTTCAACATAGTCAAAACCCCACTCTAAATAATTATTTCTTATTACTATTCAAAGAATTAACTAAAATAATTGCTGTCGCTCGCCGGTGACCACCATGGCGTTCAATGTGTTAAGAACGTTTACAGTCTGGTCTGTATTTTGGACAAGTTTTTGGCATTGATAGTCGCTGAGATGAGATTTTGAAAGGTTGCAATTACGGGAATTACCTTTCTGGTCGTCTCGCCACCTTTTTCGACTGAAATAATGATGTCCTAATATTTTATTTTACCATTTATGCACACATATATATAAACAGACAAGAAAAAAACAGAACAGAAAAATAAGTACAAAGGTGAAGTGACAGTGAAGTAGAAGAGTGAGTAGAGAAGAGAAGAAGAAGAAGAGAAGTAGAGAAGTGAAGTAGAAGTAAAAGTGAAGGGTATTTTCATGTTACATGATTTTATTGGTATTCATAGACATTGGCCCCTCTCTTTCTATCTTTATTTATTTATTTTATTTTTTTTATTATTTATGTACACACAGTAAAAAACATATGGATATGACATAGTAATAATTTGAGTACAAAGGTACTGCTTATTTCTTAAGAAATTTCTTCCAGCAGACCTGCGAAAGGAGAAGTAAAAAAAGAAATGTAGACAATAGTGTGCGAGAACATGATGAGAAAAAAAAGAATGTGTGAAGTCTAAAAGTAACATATTAAATATACCTACACATATATTTATATATATATATATCTACATACATATTATATATATATATGTAGAAATACTCACAGTACAGAGGAAAGATAATGCTCTTTTAATCGACATTTAAATACAGAAATAGTTTTTAAATCACGAATGCTAGGCGGAAGTGAGTTCCACAACCTTACAGCATATCTTCTCAATCTAAGTAACCTAATTGATACGTAAGTACGTTCCCGGCAGCGTGGCTAAGCCGGCTGGCTTTAGTTAGAGCTAGATATTTTCTTGGGACTCTCATTTTTAATTCTTTGGCTCTTCTCGGCACGAACAGATGAGTAAGCTCCTTTTCTTTATGACTCTCTTCCACTTTCCTCTACATTCACCGCGTCAGCAGTTTGATTGAAAGCTGTTAGAATTTAGAGTGTCGTTAGGTTTCTTTAGCTTTATCGTATTATTTTGTCATGTGACTTGATATAACTACGTCAGTTGAGCTATGCTCCTTATCTCCTATCAAACATTTTCTTATTAACATTGAACGCTAAGATTTATGCGACCAGTGATGCTGCTACAGCTGAACACAGTAATAACTCCACGTCACAGATTGACAGTGGCGCACATTTGCATAGATATCGCGTGTATTTAGAACATTAACACAACTTCGTTAGAGCGGTCTCTTCGGTTTTATGCGCGCCTAGTACCTCCGATTAGAACTGCGCTTGGAACGTTAGGTTATTTTCATTAGTTTTCTATTAGAAGTATTTTTCTAATGTTTTATTTTGTTCTTCTGTACAATTGTGTAGACAGTTTTGTTAATTATAATAACGAATATTTCTCATAAATTATATTAGAAATAAAAATCAGGTGTTCCCTAATGTTCGCATAACTCGTCAAAATGTAGGGAACAGCTGATTTTTTTCGCGTTTTCAGTTTTGGTCCCATAGCAAAAGTTGTTCGTAATGATGAATACAATGACCCCTTAAGAGATTTCGTGTATGAATTGATATACCTTATATACATATTTATTTATTTATTTAATACTTCAAGCACATAAATGTACAGAGGCGGACTTAATGCCATAGGCATTTTCTACCAGTCAACCTTTGGGTGATGCAGCGACAAACAGTCGTAGGTCTGACTCCAATTGCGATAGATAAATTATCACCAGTAATTGAGTTTCTATGTCAAGTTCACGTCCGTCGTCTAGCTTTATCGCAGCGATATCGCCCGAGATTCCATATCGCTTGTTAGGACTATGTTAAAATACACAAGATACAATAATTATTATGATCTATATAAGTACTTAATAGAACAAGATACCTAGATAAAGGTATAAAGATTCTAACTTAAAATCTTTAAACGAAACGTCACGATGTTTCGCCAGTCCAATTAAAATCCAAAGCTAAAAAGTGAAAGTGAAAAACCAAAGTGCATTATTCCTGTGGAGTTCTCCACCCGGGCCCCTGGTGAAACTGCGGGGCCCAGCCAATTCATACTATACATATAGTATATACTCGTACTATATTATACTATCATTTACGAATTACGTAATTACATAAGTACGATAACGATGCGAATTAAACATTTATTTAAATTTTGCACCTTGTAAGTTAGTTTATCTTTATATTTGTTTATAGATAGCTATAATGCTAAATAAAAAATGCTCATAATCAATAGCTATTTTGCTCATAATATGTTTGCATGCCCTATAAAAACAAATATAAAAATAAACTAACTTACAAGGTCTAAATCTAGGTTTACGCAGAATGTCTAAGGATTCTAACATTAATTGTAACATCTGATTTGGGGAATAAATATAGTCTGTTCTAAATATATCTTTTCTGAAATTAACTCTGTGTGTCTCTGTCTCTGTCTCTAACCTTTTCACGTCTTAACGGCTGAATGGATTTAGATGGAATTGGGTACGCGTGTAGACTATGACCACGTTTAGGAGATAGGATACTTTAAAAAAAACATATTACCGGAGTATGAAACACGGAGTATATAATGTCCAATCATCACGCAGGCTGCAGACAAAAAGTTCTCAATGTTTTTGACAAATCACAAAATCAATAGGTGCCAAGACAAGCGCTGTTGTTGATATTTTTGACCAATCACAAAATCAATAGCTGGCTTCCAAGCAAAGCGCTGATGTTAGTCAACATTACACGAATAATGACGATAAATCTTCGACTGTTGCCTATAGGTACCAGCAGTGACCTGCAAGTTGTGTGGAAATCGGTCGTTATGTAATGCGGAGTGCGTGCATAGACAAATAAAATAAAATAAAATCGTTTATTCTGTAAATAGAATATCGGAATCACTTTTACACGTCATATTAAAAAAAAGTAAGCTAGATGGAGACGAAATTTTCCATCTGACTACTCCTGAAAAGAAATGGCGAAACAAACTCAGGGGACAAAGTTACTTGCCAGGGTCGCGGGTTGTTTAAAGGAGTTACCGTGGCCCTTGGCACAGGCAACTGAAGGAACACGGGTGGGTTTTAGTCAGTGAACGTCTGACACGCCCTCCCGCTCCACCCAGAGCGGGAGAAGTTATTTGATAATATCCCACCCAAAAAAAAAAAGGGTCAAAGTTATAATCATGATCAGATCAGATGAGGACCATGTAGATAAGTTCCATGTAAATTTCTATATTTATATCTGTAATTTATATGGTGTACATAATAAAGAGTATTCTATTCTATTCTGTTAGTGTCTGAAATGAAATCTTTTGGGGAAAGAACCACAGTGATTTGAGTGGACATAAACAGTCAGTGCAAGCATTTGTCAGTAATCGTGTAGCTCAACTCAGAACATAAGGAGCTCAACTGGAGGATAAGTATAAATAGTACGCTTAATATGAATAGGTATAAGAGCAGGCGAAGGCCAAAAAACAAGATATGGTGAATGTGGGAGATGATCATCATCTGCCTAGCCTTTTCTCAATTATGTTGGGGTCGGCTTCCAGTCTAAGCGGATGCAGCTGAATACCAGTATTTTACGTGGAGCGACTGCCTATCTGACCTCCACAACCCAGTTACTGGGTAGTACGATACCCCTTGGTAAGACTGGTTGTCAGACTTTCGGGCTTCTGACGACTGTCAAAGATCTACGAATGACAGCCGGGACCAACGGCTTAACGTGCATGTAAAGATGGTCCCATCCACAGACTAACTGCGGCAACCGTAGCTTAACCTGATCGATCGACCCGTGCGGCTGTTATTACTTAGCCACAAGCCCCTCTGGACGTGGAAGATGATATAGGTAGAAAAGGACTGAATACTGACGTGACAGCTGATAGAGATGGATGGAAGAAAACAAGCAGCGCGGACGCCAAATAAATTACGCTAGCGGCAGGAGGATAGAGAAAGAAAATCAGTTTATTTGCGGCAAACATGACGCAGACAAAGAATACAAACACAAAAAAAAACAACAGATTGGGGGAAAACATGCGTCACATCCACACAAAACGGCCATCGTTAAGCATAATGCTACGATCCTATACGAGACAGAGCTCCTAGCGCTGTTTTGAACGACAACCGGCGTTGACGTTATGACGTCAATTACTGGTGCAGTATACGATGAGATAAAAATAAGAAATAAAAAATAAAATACATAAACAATAACTATAGTCCTGTTTTAGGATAATAAACCTCATTGAGATGGCGAACGTTTCAACAAATGTTGATTTTACACTAGGTAGGTCGATTTTCGCCGGCAGACTAGTCGCTTACCAAATCGCCTCACCAGCTGAATCGTCACCCCATTTACACAGGTTAATAAAAATCGCAGTTGACAAGTTCATTTTGCATCAGAATTTCGACCTTCATGCGACGGGCGAACGCCTGCGACTAAGAATTTTCACGGTTGATTTTAACCACCCGCCGCATGCGACCTGTCGCCGGACGACAAAAGTCGAAATTTATTCTACTTTGGAACTCGCGATTTTAGTCACCTGTGGCCTAGCCGAATTGCCTTTTTGAAAGCCACAAGCAATGTGGTAAAGATTACAGTCAATCCGTGTAAATTCCGCATAACGAGAACGAACATCGCCAACTAAGTATACTGGATGTCCGAAAAGTCATGGATTACCTTTTGACTGGTGATGGGCCACATTGGGATCTACCAATAAAAAAAAAAGACCATGGTAAAAGTCTTATGGTTTCCGAGTTTTTTGATTTTTAATGAAATTTTTGAAAATCTCTACCTTTGATCAGTTCTTTCCATGCCACTTCTACGAATAAAAACTTTTTCCAGTACAGTTTTTTTTATTCTCATCTTGAATCATCCTACTATCGATTGAATACAAGAAAGTTACAGATATAATCTTTTAAATACCTAAAATTTAGGTTCAAACTTAAAATTTTCACCAAAAAAAATTTTATTGGTACTTCATTTTTTTATTGGTAGATCCCAATGTGGTCCATCAGCAGGTAAAAGGTAATCCATGACTTTTCGGACACCCAGTATAATACGAGTATTATCGTCCTAAAACCAATGGAATGCTTGAATACTCAATCCTCAATTATGAATGCTATTAGAATACTCGTATAGCTATTCAAACTCAAACTCAAACTCAAACTCAAACTCAAACTCAAAGCATTTATTTCAAGTAAACCAATTACAGGCACTTTTGAATTGTCAAGGGGTCAGTCAGTCAGAAAGATGAAGCTAGTTGCCCATTCCAAAGCGTAGTAGGTACCTGTGGAGAAGAACGGGCAAGAAACTCCACGGACACTCTTTTAAATCATAAAAATCGTTACAAAATTTTGGTTACATCATTTAAGTTGAAATAATACATGTGAGAACGATGTAGAAAGACGTGCACGTTAAAAGCGTCCGTACTAAAAAAGATAAAAACAAAAACAAAAAAATAACAATTCAGAAATGAAAATACTTAGATTAAAATTAAAATAAGCCTTGGTAGCTAAGAGATGACCAGTCCCTACTGGCGGCGCCCGTTCACGAACATGACGTATGGATCAGCACCATTTAGCTCAACCATTTTGAAGGGAACTCAATGATCCAACACACACGCCACCACCAGCGAGACATTTGAGTGAGCATGACATACCCTCAGCCGCCAGGGTACATTCAAGTCAATGAAAGACGTACCCAGTAAATGGTAGCTTGATAGTTTAGTTGCATAGTGCTCACACGTGTGTTATGCAATTATACAATATTAAGAGATTGAATTTATACAATACAAAGATAGTTTTTTCAATCTTCAGCAGCTCACAACTATATTTTCGAATGCTAATTAATTAGTTTATGCGCCCTTGTGGAGCAGGACCAGCGGTGAACCAAGCATTTTTGTCAGCGATGTAATCCCCCAACTTATAATATGCTTGGCTGCATAGTGTGCGTTTTATATAAGATTTGAATTTAGTTTCGTTGAGTTGGAGTATGTGGGGAGGTATTCATTGCCAACACTGCATCACAGTCATCATGGCTCATTGGAGACAATCTACAGCTACACAGATTTATTATTCAGCAGCAAATCTTACGGAAACCTCATCATTATTCTTAGAGAGTAATTCAACTGAGTAACGTTGTATTTTGTAGTACCTAATAACTTATTCTAATTGTTATGCCAGGAGGTTTACTGACCAACTTCTTAGGAACAAAATGTGGTTTTAGTACTGGTCAAGTTACATAATTTAACGCCCAGAAGTTCGCCGAAGGGGTAGACAGAGAATGAAAGAAAGAAAATACCTTTATTTAGAATAGAATAGAACAGAAATACTCTTTATTATGTACTCCACAAATTAATATTACAGACATAAATGAAGAAATTTTACAAGAGGTGACACAATGAGCGGTCTTACCGCTAAAAGTTATCTTTTAAATACGATTTCACTATTTAGCGAAGAAAAAAAGGGACACAGTATGCTATAAGTACATCAGATAAAAACAAATAAAAGAGAGGAATAGAGATAGAATAGTAAACTCTCATTTCTCCAGTAATTAGTAAGTCCTTAAAACAGTACACCCCCTGCGAAAGACTCGGCATTGATTTTGCCATTACCAGAAATTCAGACTCTATGCTCCTAGTATCAAAGTCTGTTTTATAAAAACCCTATAGAACTTTGTCCCACCTGGGTGCCGAAACGAGGACTCCTACGTTCTGTAGTCGCGTTTCCGACCGCCAGACCAACGAAGTCATTTTTATCTGAAGATTAGCTGTTTTCAAAAATGAACGTCAAATAATAACACACACATTTCATGGCATTTGCTCAACCCGTGATTCAGAATCTCACCATAACTCATTTTTCGTTCGTTCACTTTGAGACCTTGACATTTTGACAATTCGTAATTTTATGGGTGTTAAATCGAAATTGACGACATATACAGGATCACATAATATTACCTAGCGAAACTCCGCAGACGTGATACAAAAATGATTTAATGATCATTTATTTTAGGGTCAACGAACGCTGGTTGTGTTGTTACATGAAGTATGATTTGATAATACCCATCACGCCTGGGAAGTGTATAAAAACAAAAACAGATTGTTAAACTAATATTTCAAGCCAATTTACTACATACGGTCGTTGACCTCAAAATAATTTATCATTAAATGATTTTTTTTTTGACATCGATAACCATCACCTCTGCGGAGTTTGGCTAACTAATTTAATTGTGGAATCCTTTTTTCGTTCGTCATCGTTAAGTTCTGAATAAGGGCAGAGAAGATTTTTGGACAGAATTAGATCTAGGTACCTATATGAAACCTGCCGGTCGATTCTGTAAAAATCTCACGGTGAAATCATAAGTGAAGTGAGCTTGAATTTTAAGTGAGCAGTGTCAATAGTGTTAATCCCTAATGACAGCTCACTCCACGCTCACTTCAACCAAGTTTTCACGGTGAGATGGTTACAGAATCGCACGGCTGTTTTCATAATAACGCCACTATCTTGCCGTTAAATTGTGATCCCCGTGATTGAAAACTATGGTAAAATAAGCAATCATCAAAAACTCCAAAAGATTGAAATGAAGTACTTTATCGATTCCTACGTTTATTTGAACTCTAGATTCCTTTAACAGGAAAGTCTTAATCCCTGAAAAGGGACTCTTCAGACTTTTAATATTGATTAAGTATCTACTTTCTTAATTACTGGTCTACACCTTCGTTGTTGTACTGGTTGCAAGCGCGCCTGCGTAGTATGCGGTCCTGAGGTTCGCACCCAGGGTTGGACTTTTTTTATTTATTTATTTTACCATTTATGTACACACATATGTATATAAACAGACAAGAAAACCAGAACAGAAAAATAGGTACAAAGGTGATGCTTATTTCATAAGAAATCTCTTCCAGCATACCTGCGATAGGACAATAGATAGAGAGATGTAGACAGCGTGTGAAAGAGTAAAGGAGACAAAAAAATACATAAAATCGTAATCAATTATTCACTTGTTTATTGTGATTTCTATTGGGAAATTTTTAGTAGTAGCCCGGAATCTGGATCCTAAAAGATGCCCGGCTAATGGCATAAAACTCAAACTTAATCCTCAACCCCCTCCCCTTCCCCCTTCTGATGTTATACAGCGTGCTTTTTTATACCGGCTCCAAATTTTTACACGGTGTTCCACCCATGAATATGAACAACTTTCACTATGGAACCAACTCTGAGATCACGAAAAAAAAATCAGCTCTTTCATACATTTTGGTCAAGTAGGTAACTTTTGTATTAAACAGCTGATTTTGTTTTCTTGATTTCAGAGTTAGTCCCATGGTGAAAGTTGTACATATTCATGAGTAGAACAGCCTGTAAAAATTTGGAACCTGAAAAAAAAAACATCCAGTATCAGAAAGAAAGAAAGAATAATTTTAATATGTTCACAATCTAATCACATTCTGAATGTGTCTCATATTCATGAGCTGAACAGCCTGTAATGATTTGGAGCCTGAAAAAAAAATCATCCAGTATACCTACCTACTAGTTGATGCTCTTGAGTTCGTCCGCGTGTTTCTTGCTCCCCCGCCCCACCCCGTCACATCGCATCACCTACCCGCGCTATCACTTCGTTTTCGATTACCGTTCTGTGTTTTTTTTTTCTTTTTGCTCGACTCCTAAAGGTCATAGTGTGATATTATAACCTTCCTCAAAAATTGTACTTTCAAATGAAATGTTTGTTTTTAATTCGACCGGTAACTCCAGAGAATAGCGCGTTCAAACAAATAAAAAAAACAAACTCTTCACCTTTATTTTTAGTATAAATTTGGGATTTAAGACTCCCAAAATGTGGAGGCACCAAACACCCCTGCCCGACCTCTCAGGATATACAGTCGTGATGTTATGTTACGATTGAAACTTTAATGCCTAGAAGAAATATTGGAGAATATTTTAACAGAGGTCCCTAACCCCATCCACTTAACGATATCTACTCAATACAATGCTTTATGAAAAGTTTCATAGATTAAATCAATCCACAGAATACCAAAGGTTACCAAGATAATCTCCGCAAGTGAGCGCTCGTCTTTATCGCTAAGTTAAGTTACTTACTCAAGTTGAGGCTGTACGGCTAGTCGGCCAGTCAGCCTTCGTCGTCCGCGCAACCCGCACGCCCGTACTTAACGCAACTTTATTCCAACTTAAATCGTAACTTAAATCGAAGATAACATAAACAATAACGAACAAACCGTTTCTAAGTTGACAGTGATATATAAGTGTTACGTTTGTTTAACTTAAGTGACAGTTAAGTTGAATTTGCGGGTTAAGTTAGCGAGTGCAAACTTTTTGTTTTGAATTTTTTTCTTTGATATGGTAGTGGAATGTTTAATTTTAAGTGTAGTGCTCATATCTGTATCAGTGTGAGGTTTTCGTTTAATTTGTGTTACTTAACTTACACAACTCTTACTTTGTGATTGCAAACACTATTGTTTGAAGCTGTATGGTCGTAAAACTACAGTTAACCTATTAGATAATGATATTGGGAAAATATGGGGCAATTTAAAATACTGCTCTAATTGGAATTGGAAATCTTAATATAGAAAAAAATATGAACATCATAATTTTGAACATCCTCCTTTTTTGAACTCGGTTAAAAATAGTATTTACGAACTGCACTATAAAAGCAGAACTAAGCTAAGTTGGTATAAGCGCATTTTTCGCATTGGGTTATCCTGTAAAGTCAGTAGTCAGTAGTCAGTAGTCAGTAGATAAATTAATAAATAACTTGAAAACACTAAAGAAACTTGAAAATAACAACCTTAACTTACATATATTTTAATCAATTATATTTTCGTGTAAATATACACACTGTAACAAGTAATAAGCAAGTAATTAAAATCTAACTAACAATAAGTATAAAATAAGCAACATACTTCATTTCGTTAACGACAAACATATAAAGCTTATAGATAAGTTAAACGAAATATTTGTAAATATTACTTAGAAAATGACAACTAAAACTAAATTACTTGAAAGAAAATTAAACGCAGCATTACACTGATAACTTAACATGAACTTAACTTTACAAGTTGCGTTTAAGTTAAACTAGTTCACAATGATTGATCTTAAGTTATTAAGTGGCGCTATCCACTTTATTAAGTGGCGCTAATTACACTTCGCTGTAATGGCTAACATTGCTCTAAAATCAAGTTTTACGATAAAATATTAGCGGTCATAATCTTTAAATCGCTGTAAGAAAGCTTAGCTTGTACTTTTGACTTTTAAATTACGTTTTGCTGTTCAAAACTCGTATTATTAGTAGTATAGATAGATAAAGTGATGGTGGCCCAGTGGCAATGGTCCCGACTTACGAATTGTATGTCGTAGGGTCGAACCCAGGCAGGCCCTATACTTTGTCTAAATATTCGATGCATTCCAAACTCAACTTAGTCAGTATATTACCGCGGATCGAGCACTTCTGAAGAAATGAAGGCATTGAATGGGTGCAGTATAGTTTGCAACTGATGACGACGAACGTTTTAAATGTATTTATTTATTTATCTACCATTTATGTACACACATATATAAACAGACAAGAAAAAACAGAACAGAAAAATAGGTACAAAGGTGATGCTTATTTCATAAGAAATCTCTTCCAGCATACCTGCGATAGGACATTAAATAGAGAGATGTAGGCAGCGTAAAAATCGTAAACAAATATTCACTTAATAAAACTAAACAAATACTATGATAATATACATACAGACACAAATAAACATACATACAAACTTTTAAAATGAATATCACTAAGATGTTAATAAATATCACGTAATCAAAATAATAAATACTTACATACAGAACTATGATAAAGTGGAAAGATAGTGTTCGTTTAGTGTTTTTTTAGTGTTCTTTTAGTTTTCTTTCAGGTAGTGTTTTAGTATTGTTCTCAAAACGGTGAAGGAAAACATCTTGATGAAACCGGCATGTCCTAGAACAAGAAATTTGAAGACATGTGACATCCGCCAACCGACGCTGGGCCCGCGTGGTAGATTAGCCCACTCCCTGCCGGGGCCTGTGTCCCAGCAGTGGGAACACGTATGGCCAAAATCAACGTGTAACCATAATTGTTTCAATACGATACGAGACACTTGTAATGAGTTTCTTCATTCGGAGCTAGTACCAGCATCAGGTCATCTCCACCAAAATAAAGTATTGTGATTGAAATGGTAGAGTCAGTATACAAAGTAACAAATTGATATGCCAAGAGGAGGACACATTCAGTTCCCAAATGGATGAGCTGGATGGTGCTGATCCACGCGTCATGCTCGTGAACAGGCGCCGTCGGTTGAGACTGGTTATCTCTTAACTTTTAGTGTAATCTCTTATACAATCCCCTGATTGCGGCGGCCGCCCGATACACTCCCTCTCCCATAAGTAGGATTCGCCGACCAAGGCATACTCTCACTATCCCCGACGACGCTACGACCCTCCTACAGGAGAGCAGTAAAGCCACCAGCACTCTCACAAAATACAAGTCCCGACAGCCGTCCTTCCGTCCTCGCCGTCGAGGCCCGTCGCGACCCCCCATACCATGTCCGCCCCGACTCTTGCTCGAGCCAGCCCGCGCCGCTGAGCCTGTAGTTCCAAATTCGCCCCTAAATCATTCCGATCCAGCCTGTCCCTTGCTGCCCTCTCCCAGCGACGCCCTAAGCCGAGGTCCGTACCCCACAGGGGGCGCCCTTAGCGTGTAGTCGCTTAGTTTTTAAGTTTTTTTAAGCCCTGGCTGGAGGCCTCAATTTATTAAGGCATCCACAGGCAAGCCCGGTTAAGCAGTTGACAGCCTCATAGGTTGAACTGCGAGATGCCATTCACAAAAAAAAAAAAAAACGCGTCGCTGCCATAAGGATTCCGTTATTCGTAGCTCCTGGACTACCAGCACATAAAATAAAATTAAAAGTAGGCGTACCCATAATGCTTCTTAGAAATTTAAGCTCCCCAAAACTTTGCAATGGCACCAGGTTAAAAGTGACCAATTTATAACGAAATCTGATAGAAGCAGAGATTTTAACATGGTGTGGAAAAGGTGAAAGTGTTTTCATTCATTTCATTAATTTTCCATTTAGTTTTAAACGAGTCTAGTTTCCAGTCAGCCTATGTTTTGCGATGACAATTATTAATAAAGCCCAAGGTCAGACGCTGAAAGTTGTGTGTGTAGATGTAAGTATCAGCTGTTTCTCGCACGGTCAGTTGTATGTGGCTCTGTCACGGGTTAGCAATCCTAGGAGCCTGTATGCTTTCATCCACGATGGCCATACGTCAAATATCGTATACAGAGAAGCATTACTGTAAAGTAAATTTTTAGCTACCTTAACGACGGTATATGTAATTCAACATATATTATGCTGCCCGAAAAGTCACTATTACACGCGGACGAAGTCGCGGACACAGCTAGTTAAAAATATGTAAATAGTATACTTTCATATGCACTCAGTAAAAAGCTGTTGAAATTACAAAGAGTCACTTCAATTTTATTTATTTGTAGATATGTATTATATATCTGTATGTATGTAGTATAGATAACTTACATACTCGAAGTTCTATTTCAAATAATTATAAACCTGTAGTTATGTTTTTGCATTCATATTTCGTTCCACTACACCAATCACAAAGAATCCAATTTCAATACACATTGACAAAATGGACAAGAAATAGAACACACTCGATTTTTTGTAAATAATAATTATGTATGAATTAAATTCTTCAACGTATAATCTCGGAACCCAAAAGTCAGTTGTCACGCCGCCCCTAATAATTTGAATTTCGAACACAATACAATAGTCAAAAGCGTAACTAATTTCTTTATGGAAGACGAATGATTCGTAAAGCATTTTGATGTCAGCGATACGACTACGACACGATGTTTATAAAATAAACAAAAAATCACCTGTCCAAAAAAAGGCCTCCCCCAAATTCTTCCAGGTATCCTTTTCCAGAGCCTACTCGATTCAACCTTTGCGGTACGCGGCTAGGTCGTCACGCCACTTCTTCCTGTCCAGCCGTGCGATTCTCAAATCATCTCACCGTGAAAACTTGGGTGAAGTGAGCGTGGAGTGAGCTGTCATTACGGATTAACACTATTGACACTGCTCACTTCAAGCTCACTTCACTTATGATTTCACGGTGAGATTTTTACAGAATCGACCGGCAGTTATGTATAAGACCACTATCACTAAAAAGAGAGGAGAATAGCCTTCGGCGCGAGAGATATTATAGTGCATAAGCGTATGCGCAGACCCAGGTGCGCTCTCCCTTCCCTCATAGCCCGATGGGACGGCAATCCGACACGACCGGAGAGAGATCAGGTGTAGGACCAACGGCTGAACGTGTTTTCCGAGCCACGGTGGCATCACACCGCCTACTTTCAAACTCCGGGCTCTTACTAAGAAATTCGTAATGGAAAAACCGAATAACACTAACCGATCCAGGATGTTTTTTTTTTTTTTTTTTTAACCCAGGACGCCATGCTCAGCGGTCGCGCTTGCGACCACGACACCATCAGACCACGTATACAGAACCCAAATTGCGCAACATACTATCAACGTACGTAGTCTCAATCTGAATCATTTTGAAGTATATTATAAGCGATTTCAATCAATCAATCAACTCAGCCTATCGCAGTCCACTGCTGGACATAGGCCTCTCCCAGACTGCGCTACAACACCCTGTCCTCCGCCTTCCGCATCCAGTCTGTCCCAGCCACCTTCTTTAGGTCGTCCGTCCATCTAGCTGGGGGGCGTCCCACACGCGATTTATAAAATACAAAAAGATATTTGTATTTATGATGGAACATTAATATTTTACTCTGGTATTGTTCGTATCCGATTTACTTTTTCTCGTTCCTCGGCCGACTGGGGTGGATTATACTAGAAAAATTTCGCTATGAAGTACCAAACTAGAATCTCAACGTTGATAAGCAGGGCAGTGGCGGCGGAAAAAGAACGCAGACAGCTGACAGCTACACTGAAAGCTCACTCCACGCAAGTTTTCACAGTGAGATTTTTACAGAATCGACCGGCTGAATAGGAAGAAATATTGCTAATCCATTGCTTCATAGTAAAAGCTGTTCGTAATGATGAGTACAACGACCCCTTCAGATATTTCGTATATGAATAGATAGACCATATACAACGTGTAACGTTAAATGCGCAAAACCTGAAAATAGTTTGATCAGAATAACGAGCAGAATTAATTGAACCACTTTTTAATATAGGTCACATTTTACAAAAAATCTTCATTAAAAACGTTGCCGTGTCTATTTATTAATAGGTCAAGCAAGCCAATGTCAGCGCGGCGCAGCGGCCCGGTGACGACTCCTCCCTTGGTAAAGCGTCGTCGCAGACGCAAGAAACGATCAGAATGGCCAGTAAAACTAAAACAGCACATAAAACCTTTACAATTTTTAATGACTTATTTTCTCTTTGAAATAGGTCAATGGAATTAAAAATCAGTTGGGGTGTCTGAGGTTTTGCGCATTTAACGTTACACGTTGTATAAGGTCCCATTAAAATAGATGAACAAACTTTTAGAAATCATTCAGACCAACAGAATAAGGAAATTTTAAACGCATTAGATACTTACAAGATAAATAATCAGGTAACAAAAATACACTAATGTGCCGACAATTTATTATTTTAGGTCAAAATAAAATCACTTAAATCAGTGATTTTTTTGCTTGGATATATTTGGTTAGACGTACTGAGCGCTGTGTTAAAATTTGTCCATCTATTATAATGGGAGTGGGACCCTGTATATATTATATCATGCAGTAGCGTAGCTTTGATTTTGAGCACCACCACAGTAACACTTAAAAACTATAAAATAAATAAATAAAATTATTTTACTGTCAGGCATCAAGGCCCATAGGGTGTTTTTAGTAAAACTATATTAGTAACAAACGGGAACACTAAAAAAGAAAAAGACAATCACAATCACAGGAAGGTTTAACAAGCTTTGTTGCCAACAAACACCTTCAGAATGCTGTTGCTGCTTCCCCTCACTCGGAATATTACTGAGGCAACTTTGTGGTTTTAATAAATAAGTGTGGAAGACGCTGACGACTGTGACACAGTTTATACTAGTATAGTCGTCAACGTAATCTCTTATAAATATGTAATCATTGCCATAATTTTGTACATAGACTAAGAGAAATTTTTAATTTTAGGAGTGATAATAAACTATTATTATTATTATTATTAACTTTCTTCCGCATTATCGCAAAGTAGTCGTCAGTGTGCGCATCAGCGAACATACCTGACGCACTACAGTATGTTGGAAGCCTCAAATGCTGTTGAACTATGTAAAACTATGCTCTCATATTGTTGTTGAACTGTCAAAATGAAAGCCGTGGCTACTGACAGTGTATTACGCAATTACCCCGCTGGACATGATACCTACATTGTATTCTTTAATGAACTTTCCAACATTCACCTTCGACGCCCTACGAACAGCACCTTGCTCTCCCTCGAACTAATAAATATAATCGGATTCTAACTCTTATCTTATCTGCTCTCCGGCTTTCTATAAATTATCAGCGTCTAATGCACATATTATGTAGTCCCACTTAATATAAGCGTTCACTTAGTTAACATTAAAGCTATAACCAGCCACGACTCGTAGTCCGTAGCTACTGACATACTATCGTTTATGTAGATTCCGTTGACTATTTTTCCTTGAATGGCTTTTAATGGGAACTGGTGAAGAAGAATCGCCTTTCTACTTTGAAATGTGCATTTCACTTCCTCTAGTAACTATTTAATTTCCCCTTTTCTGCACACTAATCGCGTAATCTGAATGATTTCCAAATAATCCATTGCTTCATATGCTCGAAAAATTTGTCTGTTCTAGAACGTAAATAACGCAATGAACGTCGTTGAACTGTCAAAATGACAGCAATCCTACTTCGCATGTTCTATTTTTGGCAAAAACGGATCATTTAATATACAATCCGTTAACTTTGGCAAACGATTAAAGTCGTATTTTTATCACAATCGTCCTCTTGTCTTCTCAAAGACACCTTCTCAAAATCTTCAAAGTCAAATCATTTAGTTATTTCTTTAAAAAGGCACCTTTGAACGTCAAAATGTTCAAGAAAATACCATTGAATCTAGTTACCCCTTCCAAAAGGTAGTATCTTATGGAGAAGAATAGGCAAGAAACTCACAATTACTTTTTAAAATGTTTTACAATATTATGTATGTGTCCAGCAATACGTTTTTAGTCGTATAACCAAACTAGGATGAGCTTCAACGCGTGATGGAGAGGCAATCTTTGCGCCCTCACGCCCCTAGTCGCCGCAGGAGACGCCCTGGGAGTCGAGAGTCAAGGGCCGACTCCCGACCACCGTAGTCGCGGGCTTTGCGGACGGCGAGCAATGGGAAGCTCGCCGTCCGGTAAGGACCAGACCCTGGTCGTCGACACGTTGTGTTCCACGCGCGCCTCAGAGATTTCAGCAGTAACTGACGGGTTCCAATAGGGCCGTCGCCTGCCAGGGTCGCAGATTGTTCGAAAGAGTTACCGTGGCCCGTGGCACAGGCAACTGAAGGAACAGGGGTGGGTTTTAGTCAGTAAAAGTCTGACACGCCCTCCCGCTCCGCCCAGAGCGGGAGAAGTTATATGATAATTTCCCACCCCAAAAAAAAGCATGAGCTTCAAAAGCTTCCATGAGTTATGATAAAAAGCAGAGCGGCGGACCCTGGGCAATCCGCGTGGAACGCCGCGCTACCAGTCTGCTGACTGACTAATCTTCTACCACAACAGGAGCGATACAAGGAAAAGATTAGTAAAATGCAAAGAAATCTTAGTTAATCTCAGTTTAGTTCTTATTTAGGTTCACATCATCAACAATATTTATCATAATTTGGCGGCTCACCAATGAATGTTGTTGAACTGCCAAAACAAACATTTAAAACTCACATACACAAACAGCCAGACCAGGAACAACTACTTGTAGGTCATACAAATATTTGTTCCGGGCGGGAATCGAACTCGCGACATGAAGCGCAGCAGTAATACGCCGTGCCGTCATGATCTCACACTGATACCAGCCAGGGTTTTTTATTCATTTTAAGTTTTGTAAATACCCATTATAGACTCTAAAAAACAATTTGTGATGTATCTAAGGTAGGTATTAGTCAGCTATAGATACGTCAAATCCTTAATTGCTAACCAATCATCCGATTATGACAATTTTCCTCAAAAAGCATAAAAAATCAACGTGTTTTTTGTGGTATTAAGTATATCCGATTAAAAAATACTTACAAAGAAGTCCAATTAGTGATGTAGTTAATAAATTAGCCTATTAGAGGGCAATGAACTTCAGATGTTCTAGAGTTTAGAGACCAAAGGTCAGTGGCACTTTTCATAATTAATATGTACACACGTCAAGCTATTACAATCTGTCAAATTTATTTAATAGATTTTCAACTTTATCGCTAAACCATTAGGTTCAAAGTTGATTGGGAAATTTTGACAGTTTCGGGTAGCTTATGTGATGGCGTCTGTACATCAAAGTTTCGTGTCCTACACAGTCTATTTTCAACGACAAACAGACCAGCTTTGCTCTATCTAATCTTCCAATGTCCACCCACTAGAATCAAACTGTCTATCCAATATACTTAGTCAGCACAAATCTAGATTTATATCTAGGTTGGTTTCCTTAACACTCTATCCTTTCTAGGGATTAGTTTTTCAAGTTTAGCAAGAAATGTCCTCTTCGGAATCTGTAGATAGATGGATATCTATCCTTTCAGCCGTTAAAGGGATGATTGCTATTCAAACTACAATCAGTATAAAAGCAAAAAAAAAAAAACACTTTTTACCAGACTAGGATGAAGATAAACGAAAGAGTCTACAGTCCGGCCGTCGAGAGAATGCGTTCCTGACACATGTCAGTGCGACAATTCTAGTAGCTAATAAAAATCAAATTCGCAAAACACGTACAGACGCCAGCACATCAAGCTACTACAATCTGTCAAACAATAATAGATAATAAATAATAATATAATATGTAATAGATTTTCAACGTACGTGTTCAACTGTATGTATATTCTCATCAGTTTTATTAGGTGAACGATTTACGATTATACGATTTTATGTATTTTTTTGTCTCCTCTCTGTCTACATCTCTCTATCTATTGTCCTATCGCAGGTATGCTGGAAGAGATTTCTTATGAAATAAGCATCACCTTTGTACCTACCCATTTTTCTGTTCTGTTATTTCTTGTCTGTTTATGTATGTGTAGACATAAATGGTAAAATAAATACATAAACAAGAAATAAAATTTTCGTAGGTTATAAAAAAAAATGCTGTTCCATACATTTTGACCGCGTAGGTACTGACTGCACTGAAACAGCAGACTTTTTGATAACCGATAAAAAAATTCGATACAATATGCACGTCGATGGCCCTATCAACCTGTATTTTTTTTTAATATGACTTTTAAAAGTGATTCCGATATCCTACTTCACTACATAGTATAAAACAAAGTCGCTTCCGTCTGTCTGTCCCTATATATGCTTAGATCTTTTAAACTGCGCAACGGATTTTGATGCGGTTTTTTTTAATAGATAGAGTGATTCAAGAGGAAGGTTTATATGTATAATACATGCATAATATAGTAGAGAAACACTGATAATTTTAGAGGTTTCTAATGTGATGTCGTAAATAAACACATTTTTTTGCGTTTACATTGCAAACGCTGGCTGAATCCTACGAGATAGATCAAAATAATGTACTACAGTATTGTACACTTTAAAAAGGTCTACAAAAAAATCACAATGGTATATGTGTATCTCTTAGGGATAACCCACAATAACGATTTTTTATCCTATACTTTTTACGAGAAATAATGGCTCTAAAATTATCAGTGTTTCTCTACTATATTATGCATGTATTATACATATAAACCTTCCTCTTGAATCACTCTTATCTATAAAAAAAAACCGCATCAAAATCCGTAGCGTAGTTTTCAAGATCCAAATATACATAGAGACAGACAGACAGCGGGAAGCGACTACTATGTAGTGATCAGCATTGCACCCGTGCGAAGCCGGGGCGGGTCGCTAGTTACAGAATAAACAATGTCATTGCGTTGTTTAATGAAAAGTTTTTTATTCTTTTCATTTCATTCTTTCTATAGTACAGTGTATGACAATTCTTCTACTTAATTTTATAGGATTCCAATGCGATAAACTCCTGCATACTTCCATTCATCACATAAGCATTTCAAAGAACGAAAAATAAATGTGTATCAAGTGACAGTTTAATAATGTGACGGCGGTCATCTTGAATACAATATGGCGTCGCTTGGTGTGTTCCGGTTTCTGGTGTTGTTAGCTGCACTGGTGTGGATTCTGGCTGAGGAGAAGACCGAAATCCGGAGACCATATCCTTGGACTAACGGCAGCTGGTTGTGAGTATATATTTTTAATAGTTTTTTGATCGTGAAACTATTGTGGACATCATTTGACTTACTTCTACTTTACTGTTTCTGACTATGGAAATATGGCAAGTCAATCAATCAATCTTCATTCTCGTCAATCTGTATAGTAACTTCGCTACTTTAAGAACGGTCTCTTTTGCCGCGAAGCATTCTAGGCAAAAAGTCGCTCTACTAATTTACTTACTTTTAAACAAAATCTGACACGAGTCAAGGAGGGTGGGGAACTCAAATTTAGCCAAAATATAGTTTTATATTATGGTATTTTTTCTTTGAGAGGGGCTTGTGTCTAAGTAATAACCGCACGGGTCGATCGATGAGGTTAAGCTACGCTTACCGCGGTATGGGTGACCAACTTCACATACCAACACCCTTCCGTGTCTCGGAAAGCACGTTAAGCCGTTGGTCCCGGCTGTCATTCGTGCATCATTGACAGTCGTTACGGGTCGTCAGTAGCCCGAAAGTCTGACAACCAACCTTACAAGTGGTATCATATTACCCAGTAACTGGGTTGTGGTGGTCAGATAGGCAGTCGCTCCATATAAACTACTGGTATTCAGTTGTATCTTGTTAGACTGGAAGCCGACCCCACCATAGCCGGGAAAAGGCTAGGCAGATGATGAAATGGTATTTTTACTTTGTATAGGTACAGCAGTGCGATTCTGTAACCTAAAAAATATTAATAAAAAGCTTGATTAGTTATGATTGTAAATGTTTGCTTAGTCAATCCCTAGTATCAGGTGGGATGACACTGACAGCTCACTCCACGCTCACTTCAACTAAGTTTTCACGGTGAGATTTTTACAGAATCGACATGCTGTATTGTCCCACGGTAAGTCAGATACCTACCTCTAGGACAGAAAGAGGAAGGTTCCCTCTCTCCTTCCCACAAACTTCTGTTCGTTACTTTTCACGTTGCTAGAAAATCATTCAAAAACAAACACTCCTTAAAAAAATTAGATATGACAATTCACTCCATATTCACGTATGTATGTATGTTTTATAGCAAGTCTAGACGTATCTCAGGTGGCGTTAAAGCTGCAATGAACCCCCGTTTTATATGACGCTGTGACAAATTGAGATTGGATATACGAGCAAACTCTTTGAAATGAGAGTTATTTTGAGGATGTACTACAGGTGTGGAAGAGTTCGGATATTATTCAAGTTTCGTTCAGGGACATCGTTAATATTGTCATATCTTGGTGAAACCACATGCGAACATGGGTTTTCAGACTTACTATGGTGTTGGTACTCAAAATCGAAGGTACTAACAATTTGTGAGTGTGTGTATTTTTTACTTCTTCACGCTCAAACGGCTAGACCAATTTTGATGAAATTTGGCACACAGACAGTTTATAACCAGGATTAAGACAACATATATTATAATACTTTTTATCCTGATATTCCTACGGGATCGAGAGTTATGCGGGTGAAACCGCGGGGCGACGCTAGTGAACTCATACTTTATCCACTGTCACCACTTACCAGTAATCATACACGGCTCTTGTTGGATTTGATAAAAGAACTAATTGTCTCGTCAAAATGCCTCAAAAATAAGAGATATAGAGCGGAGTTTGTTGCGCCAATTCTTCTCCCCAGCGAAAGCACTAGGAAGTGGTGAAGGGCGGGCGTTTCGAGGGACTGTCTTTTTGTAATTTTGACGCCCGAAAAGTGCTGGTTCTCAGTTTATTTTGAATAAAAGACTTTTGACTTTGATTTTGATAGGCTTGCACGTGACATCCGTTAGATAAATGCATGATTCGCTTGCATTGCTCATATTGAGTGTTACACAAACTTGTCTTTAGCAACTCATCATCTGCCTAGCCTTGTCCCAACTAGTATTTACATGGAGCGACTGCCTATCTGACCCCCACAACCCTGTTACTGGGTAATACGATACCCCTAGGTAAGACTGGTTATCAGACTTTCGGACTTCTGACTACCCGTAACGACTGTCAAAGATCCACGAATGACAGCCGGGACCAACGTCTTAACGTGCTTTCCGAGGCACGGGGGGGCCTCGGTATGTAAAGATGGTCACCCATCTTTACCGCGGCATGCGTAGCTTAACCTAATCGATCGACCTGTGCGGCTGTTATTATTTAGCCACGGGCCCCTCTTTGTCTTTAGCAACTAGGAAATGACAATACATCAATATTGTAGCAAGTATCTGTTACCGGTGTCACAAGTATAAAACTGTTATCTTTCAAATATGATCATCATTAGCCTTTAGCAGTCCACAGCTGGACAAAGGGCTCTCCTGTTGCACACCATTCCACTCGATTTTCGGCAACTCTCATCCAAATATTTCAAACAGTAATACCTATTTAATTATTATTTTCAAACACACAAAGTTTTCCATAATTCAAAGTCGAAAACGACTACAGCCGTGCGATTCTGTAACCATCTCACCGTGAAAGCTTGAGTGAAGTGAGCGTGGAGTGAGCTGTCATTCGCTAGGGATTAAGACTATTAAGCGCTCACTTCACTTATGATTTCACGGCGAGATTTTTACAGGATCGACCAGCTGTTTACTAGCTACTGTCAGCCTTCATCATCTCACTGCTAGGCCAAGGCCATCCCATGACTTTTAGCTATTACAGTCTACGGCTAAATGTGAGCCATTGGCGCCGATTCCCTTGTTTACAAACTCAAATATATTAAGTTCACTGCATCTTTTTCTTTCTATTTAGTTATGAAAAGGACAGAAGATAGCTAAATCACTAATAAGAGACGGAATGATATTGTTTGCCATTCTAATGCATCCTCAAAATATGTATTTGTAAAAAGATTTTTTTCTTTTTTAGGCCCATTTCTGTATAATAAATTAAATAGGAAATTAAGTATCTACCAATTAAATAAGTATAAATGTAAAAAAATGATTCTCCAATATTTCCTAAGCATATCTTATATAGAGACAGAAGACCTACTTACTGTTTGTAAATAAAACACGCTGTATCTCTAAATTTCGTTAAGTTATTAAAATAGTCATATTTAGTGTTAATTTATTTTTTTGTATTTGCTTAGCACTCTCTAGCCTGAAACACAGGTTCATCCTAGTTCAGGCAAATTAGCAACTGTGTTCTTTATAATATTCAAAATACTTTATTGTAAACGTGCCCTATGTTATAAATAAACGATTTTATTATTATTATTATTATTAATATTATTATTAAATATAAGTTCAGTCCTGTCAAATTAAGAAACTCCATAGACACGAATAAAAAATTGGTCAATTCACGATATTATTTATTTAAAAATACGTCAATTTACGTCAGGCGCTGAGTAATTTGACAGGACTAAACTAATATTATCTTCTGTCCTTTTCTAAATGAAATAGAAAGAAAAAGATGCACTGAAATTGAATTTAGTTTAATTTGTGAACAACTGAATCGGCACCATTGTTTATTAGTTTTGATTAGCTCGTCCCTCCATCTTCTACAAAAACAACTAAACACCTAAATAAAAGAACTACACGCTATGTCAAGTTTAGGATAATCAACACTAAATCAATCCTTCTTTTTAACTATAACCATTTAATTAATTAACACAGACGATAATGAGAATTGAGTTCGACGACACCGGGGGTATCCTTCCTAGCTCCGTACAGCCAGAACTCGTAGTTTAGGTATGTCAGCTGGCTGCTTATAAACGACAGCGTTATTGTATCCTGAAACAACAACCATTTAAGTATTAGAAGAACTTCTTGTGAAAGAAGTTGCTTGGGTACCTAGTTACTAATGTCAATTCAGTCCGAAAGCCACATTGCAGTGTTATAATTTGAAGGTGAAATTACAGGAACAAGAATCATTTCTTCATCAGTTCATTGGCAATCGTTTTGATATTATTGGATTAAGATTTTGACGGAGGTAACGTTAACTTTCAAAAACAACCGGCGGTGGCCAAAAGAAATGACCGAAACGCCTGCAGAAAAACGACACGCAACAGCAGCGTTTGCAAATTGTATGAGATAACTTTCAGTCAGGCACTGGTTAATAATTCGTACATAGAAACTATTATGACCTCATACCTTATAGTGTTTCAAAAAGATTAAAAATGCTTTTGAAAACAATATTTCTAAAACTGGTGTAACTGAAGGTAACCTTCTATGATTCAGCTAGACCAGGAGTACCTATTATTAATCATTAGGTCGTGTTTTATTTATTTCATTGATTCTACTGACCAGGAGAACTCCTCCATCAGTAATAAACCCCTCACTGGTAGGTCCGTCTATGTACAGGATCACCTTGAAGCCCGTTATGATGTAATCTTCGTCTTCTGTAAAAGTTTCCTGAAACAGGGAACAGGGTTGGCGTAGGTACAGACCACTGCACATAAAAAAAACTACCATTATGGACTGTTAAAAGTGCTTTCGACGTCAAATCGTAATCATGCACGAGCGCTTAAGTGAACATGGTGGTAAGTGTTGTCAACTGGGGGGTTAACTCTCTAAGTCCGTCAACGAAGATACGGGCCCGTCCGAAAGTAGGTGATCCATCTAAACAAGTACCGCTAAAAAAAATTCGATCGTGCAGAAGCACATCGGGAGCTAGTTCGGGCTTCAAAGTATAATACCTAATCTCATGTCCGTAAGTGATACGGAGTAGACCCCAAGTACCTACAAACCTTTAGGAGATCTAGTATGGTATAGGTATGCAAGCTACAAAGTTGCCCCTGGAATAAATTTCAGTTTTCACACTTATCTATATTTTTAGATAATTCGGTATTATCCAGTAAAATACTAGTAAATATTATTAATTAGTACCTATTAAGTAAGGATTAATCTTCGGTTTTTTTTACCAACCCGCGCTGGTCCCGCTTGGTGGATTATGGCCTACTCCCTCTGACAGAGAGAAGTCCTGTTTCCCAGCAGAACATTAACTGATCTATGCTCATGCTAAACCTATTTTTTCACCCATGATAAATTTGTATTGTGGATTTGCGTCGCTTTTAGCTCTAGCTTGGTTTCGCGACCATATTCAAATCAAATCAAATCAAATCAAACCAAATAATTTATTTGCATAATACACAAAATATTATTAAATAAATAAACATTAGGTACATAAACATTATTATTATTAAATAAGGGTTTTATAAACACTTACACCATTGAAGTTGAACTCAAAATAGTCGGAGGCCTAAAAAGAGAAAAAGAATATTTTATCGAATCGTGCAAGTTGTGAAAAAGTACAGATTGGCTAATGATGCCGATGGCCCACCTAATGGAAAGTGGCGCTACTCATAAACTACTGTTAGAGTTTGTATATCAAAACTCTTTGAATGTGAAGCTATGGAACCTCCATAGATAAACGGAACAATTATTCAAAATAATAAAAATAATGTGTGTCACTTCTTAATAAATAGTTTCCCATGTAAAATGTCTTCGTTATAATTAAACTTATATTACAAAGGGAATGGCTCAGTTTGTTAGGGTGCTCTGGCTTGACGTGGACAGTAAGTATTATAATAAATAAGTTGCGTTTTTAATATTTCATTCCTAGTAGAAACGAAATATTATAATAAAGTTGCAGGAAGTTTGAAAAATGTACCATATTTAGCATGTGGAATATTGTGATCCTGTCGCTGTTCTCAGCGATAAGATCACAATCAACATCTAATAACAGTATGTATTTTACAAATTAATAATAAAAATAGTAAAAATGAGTGTTTCTTTTCTATTATAAATTATTCTCGTTATATATTTAATAATAATAATAATAATATTCCACAACTTTCACACAACGCCATCTAGTCCCAAACTAAGCAGAGCTTGTGCTATGAGTACTAGAAAACTGGTAAACATACATATATTTTTCTAAATACATGCATCATCATCTGCCTAGCCTTTTCCCAACTATGTTGGGGTCGGCTTCCAGTCTAACCGGATGCAGCTCAATACCAGTATTTTACATGGAGACTGCGTATCTGACCTCCACAACCCAGTTACTGGGTAATACGATACCCCTAGGTAAGACTGGTTGTCAGACTTTCGGGCTTCTGAGTACCCGTAACGACTGTCAAAGATCTACGAATGACAGCCGGTACCAACGGCTTAACGTGCTTTCCGAGGCACGGAGGGTCTCGGTATGTAAAGATGGTCACCCATCCACAGACCAACCGCGGCAAGCGTAGCTTAACCTGATCGATCGACCTGTGCGGCTGTTCTTATTTAGCCACGGGCCCCTCTCTAAATACATACATATCATAGATAAATTACAACCAGACAAAGAACAAATGATTGTGCTCATCACACAAACATTTGTCCTGAATGGGAATCGAACCCACGACCTTGCGCATAGCAGTCAGGGCCACTGACCACTAGACCAACAGGCCTGTCAGTCATTTGTGCAATGGTTACATTTTAGGGGAATATTAGTGGATAAAATAAAACAAGCAGCTATTATTTCACATAATGGTTTTAATCTGAACCTGAAAAACAATGGCTTTGTGTATCTGGTGCTCATGAATAATCCGGTATGTTAATGGTTTCTGTTGATGCTGCTGCTGCTGGTACTTTAACAGCTACTGGAGCAAGAACGGGAACTCTGTCAGCTCACTGCCAACACGGATCCATGAACCTAAACAAAATAATTCTAAGATAGTGGCATTTCAATATATAAATTACTTCTTTCTATACACATAATTAAGTTAATTTCAAATAATATATCCTATCCATCATCAGCTTAGCCTTTTCCAACTATGCTGGGGTCAGCTTCCAGTCTCAACTGGATGCAGCTGAATACCAGTATTTTACACGGATTGACTATGTATCAGACCTCCACAACCCAGTTACTGGGTAATACAGTACCCCTTGGTGAGGCTGGTTGTCAGACTTTCAGGTTTCTAATGACCCGTAATGACTGTGAAAGTTACACAAATTACAGCCATGACCAATGGCTTAACATGCTTTCCAAGACATGGAGGGGTCTTGGTATGTATAGGCACCCATCTACGCACTAACTGCGGCAAGCGCAGCTAAACCTGATCGATCAACCCGTGCAGCTGTTATTACTTAGCCAAAAGCCCTAAATAATATAACCTGTCCATTACACATAAAAGTTAATCTGTGCTCACCTGCTGTGGTGCTATCCACTCGCTAATCACATTTCTTATGTGGATTTCTCTTTCTGTATTTGCATGCATCACATGGGATCTGGTACGTAATACAGAACAATGACAGTTGACAAATGGTTGTCGACGATGACCACTACTTGTGCTTTGTTCATTTTCTTTGTCCGTTGAGTAATTAAATGCCAACATCCAGCATGAATGACAGACCAAGCTATGGGCTGTAACCTGTAAATAAGACAAATATTTATAAATGCAGTTTGTTAAAATAGACATAATACTATCTCAAAAACATTCAGAAACAGAAATTATATTAAACAAGACAACTGAGTTTGTTTCAGATGCTTCTCAAGTCAATCAATGTCGGTCTTTCTAGTCTGGGCTATTTTTTTATATAAGTACTTACTGAAATAGTAATAGAGTTTGTGAAAACCTATTTGTATTAGACCTGTTTGAGTTTTGAAAATAGACTTACGATTTGAGGAGCAGTCCATTGTCGAATAGTTGATTGTATTTCAACGAGCTCCAGAGTACGTCTTCTTCGATGCGTAATATAGATGCCACAATTAACACATCGCAGTTCTTCCTGATAATCCTCATTCCCATGTGAGGAAACAAGACGATGCGCAGGAGTGTCCGAGTTCGTGCCAAGATTGTCGTTTACAGCAGGTTCAATGTCCAAAATAATGCCAGAGGCGACGTTAGAAACAGATTCGGTGTCCAAAAGTAAGGCCGGGTTAAGGTGCGGTATCGGAGTTCATTATAACAAAAACAAACGCTCGAACAAAAAACAAGACAACATTCACAACACCAAAGAAAGAAGCAAACCGAATAGTTTTTTTTCGTTGACCTCGTTGTTGACAGACGATGCAGTTGGTGCTGCCAAGTAATAAAAAATAATATATGTTTAATAAATATCGATGTAAGGATTTGATAATCGAGTCCATAATCATATGTAAATTGATTTACATAGAGAAATATAAATATTTTGATTGTTTTCATCTAATCACAGATAAATAAGAATAAAAACTGGCCCAAATCACTTATCTAGTAAAGGTGCTCAAGAAAGATCCACATTTTTTACTCAAATACTAGGAATCGATTTTTTATCGAATAAAATCTGAAATGTCATAACTTTTTTACGTGGTAACCCAGAATCTAAGTCACCGAGAGCCTGTAACCAAAAAATGGCGTTGCTTTCTGCGTGCAATCAGCGTGAATACTTTTAATACAAGTTTTTTTACGGAAGACTTTCCTGCGACGAGGTTTGCAAAAATATTTATTTTAGAATTAATTATATTTATTTGATGAAATACTTTTTACTGAACAGCTTGTCCACGTTAAGCCGAGATTGGCCATACCCTTTATGCCTCTATTTTCTATTACTTTAATAACTATCATACTTTCAACGTCATGGAGATTTCCAAAGCGTTGCCAACCTCTGAGAAAAATCACAAATATTACATATTATGCTTTTTATATCATCGGTTCCTTCAAACCTGCAGGGTGATTGCGTAACACACTATCAGTAGCAATGGGTTTCATCGACAGTTCAACACCATTCATTACGTTATTTACGTTGCTAAGCAGATACATTTTTCCAACATATAGAGCAATGGATTAGCAATATGCTTCAAAATTATTCAAATTTAGAGTAATAGTGTGTTACTCAATTAGGGTGCAGCACCCTAATTGAGTAACACACAATCAATCGGAATCTGAATCATTTTGAAGCATATTGCTAATCCATTGCTTCTTAAATTCGAAAATGTCTACTCAACACGTAAATAACGCAATGAATGTTGTTGAACTGTCAAAATGAAACCGATTCCGATTGATAATGTGTCGTTTAAGTGAGGTAACAATCCCACAGGGTCGTTTAAGTGAGGTAACAATCCCACAGGGTCGTTTAAGTGAGGTAACAATCCCACAGGGTCGTTTAAGTGAGGTAACAATCCCACAGGGTCGTTTAAGTGAGGTAACAATCCCACAGGGTCGTTTAAGTGAGGTAACAATCCCACAGGGTCGTTTAAGTGAGGTAACAATCCCACAGGGTCGTTTAAGTGAGGTAACAATCCCACAGGGTCGTTTAAGTGAGGTAACAATCCCACAGGGTCGTTTAAGTGAGGTAACAATCCCACAGGGTCGTTTAAGTGAGGTAACAATCCCACACAAAAAACCAAAAAAAAAAAGTGTCTTGCATACTTCTCCGGACAATCATTTTTAGAAATACTTCTACGATTGTCCCTATCAAAAAGCTTAACGGTGCGTAATGGTGCTATTTATTATTATATACACCATAAACATTCCAAATATAAATGTAGACTTTTATAAAAGAAAAATGGGCGATCTTATCGCTAAAAGCGATTTTTTGATTCAAGAGTTGTCCTGCCAAACTATTAAAAATCTTCGATAAGAATATATTAGCCTAGATAAATATTATGAAAATAGTTCTTACTCTGTCCTCTGGCGGATATCGGAGCGTGAGGTTCACATCTTGCAGGGGGAATGTCCAGCCCTTGGTCCCGAACACAATCAAATGACTGCCTGTGGGCATGAAGGATATCTCATCAGATTAGTATTAAGTACCTGCCTCACTTATTTTACTAATATTACAAAAGCAAAAGTAACTCTTCTGTCGGTCGCCGTTTTTCACGCCTAAACGGCTGAACAGATTTAGATGAAGTTTCACGACCATGATCAGCAGGGTAATTTTTGCGTAACACACTATCAGTAGCAATGTGTTTCATTTTGACAGTACAACAACATTCATTGCGTTATTTACGTTATTGAGCAGACACATTTTTCGAACATCTGCACCAATGGATTAGTAATATGCTTCAAAATGATTCAAATTTAGAGGAATAGTGTGTTACGCAATTAGGTTGCTGGTTTAGGACATAGAATAATTTTTATACCAGTAGTATGTTCCCGTGGTATAAAATCAAAATCAAATCAAAATCAAAAGTCATTTATTCAAACTAGGCTGAGAATCAACACTTTTCGAACGTCAAAATTACAAAAGACAGTCCCCCAAAACGCCCGCCCTTCACTACTTCCTAGTGCTTTCGCTGGGAAGAAGAAGTGGCGCAACAAACTCCCCAGCAGCACAGCTGTCTGTTCAGTTAGAAAATACTTGACTGAATACAGTACAAGGTATGCAAAGTAATTAACATTACAAGACACAGGACACTAAATTTAATTATTTGCCATATGTCAGCTAGCAACGCCAGTATACCAAGAAATACAATAAAAAAACTATACGTACTCAAGCAAAAATTAATAAATGAAAATTAAATAAAAGGCTCCAGGTATGAAGGGCGTGACCGCTAACATATTTATGGAATACTGGGTTCTGTTATACTTTCCGTTTCCGACATACAAGCTTGGAAAGCCGCGCAATGTGTCTCTAACAAAGGATCGCGCTTCTTGTAAATATCGCCACGCTTGGTTATCAGCTATCAGTGGATAATTTAACTCCCCATTCCATATGCAGAAGTCAGAACCAATCTGCTTTCCTTCAAACCAAAGAATGATCCCATTTCGTAACGTGAAAATTGGCGCTAAAAAATAACCATCGTAATAGTTCAACTGCCGGTCAATTCTGTAAAAATCTCACCGTAAAATCTTGCGTGGAGTGAGCTGTCAGTGTCATTCAAATGATGCTAGGGATTGACTAAGCAAACATTTACAATCATAATCGAAATTTAAACTATATTTTTTATAGAATTGCTAGTTAGTTACCTAATTAGTTTGCTTAGTTTTTTTTTTAATCATTTTTATGCGTATTTTCATCAGTAGTAGCTGTCATAAACGTGAATGCTTTATTTTATTTATTGTTCGTGCGTGCGTGACGCGCTCGCGCTTTAGGCTATATAAGGACTAGTCTAGAAAAAAAAAAACAATATTGAGATTCTGACTGAGTTTCTGTTTTGCTATTTTATTTTAAAACCACAAAAAATAGTAATGTTTGGACAACAAACTAGCTTTGAAATTATACAAAATTATCAGTAGAATTAGCATAAAAAATATTACTAAAATCTCGATTATGCCGTGCGATTCTGTAACCATCTCACCGTCAAAGCTTGGGTGAAGTGCTCACTTCACTTATGATTTCACGGTGAGATTTTTACAGAATCGACCGGCAGATTGTAAATGTATGCTTGATCAATCCCTAGTGTCAGTTGGAATGACACTGACAGCCCACTCCACGCTCACTTCACCTAAGTTTTGACGGTTAGAGAATAGCACTGCTGAACGGGGAAATATGTATCAAAATATGTTAATCTATTTAGCAATGTTAATTTATGTATCACTGACAGCTAGATAATAATAGGCGTGTTAGTTTATCGACATTATCAAGAGCTCACTATGATAAAATGTTTCAATCTTTTACCTTTTAATCTCTCGACTAGGTTCTAACAAAACCAACGCGCAATTTGTTTACTTACATATTTTAATTTATAGGTATTTAAAATACTAGAAAATGTCGTTTGTGAAAGATTATAATTATAATCTCTAACCTAATCTGTAGCCAAAAGGCGTAAGGAGTAATTACTGAAATGATGGCTGATATAATAGGTGTAGCTCAGAAGAATGGATTTTATACCGCCAAAGGCACAGTGGTAACGTGGCTTACGAGTTGTAAGGTCGGAGGATCGAACCCTACCAGGCGCTTTTCTTTGTATAAATTATTCATCACCACTCCTCTCAAAACGGTGAAGGAAAATATCCTGAGGAAACCGCCATGTCCTAGAACCAAAAATTCGAAGATATGTGATATCTACCAACCCGCACTGGGCCCGCGTGGTGGATTATGGCCTACTCCCTCTCACCGAGAGGAGGCAGGCCTGTATTTCAGCAGTAGTAATATCATAGGCTGATTATGCTAAAGTGATGTCACATAATTTTGATCACAACGACGTATCACGTTCTTCTGAATTTAAAATGAGTAGTCAGATATTTATGACGCAAGATATGTCAGATATTAGTGCTTTCAAAGAGATGACACATCTTTTTGAAGCCGATGGAGCTTCTTCCATGACGTCACGTTTCTCGTCAGATAGTGTTGGTGTTCCTTCGATGTCACATATTTGTGCTGCCACTTTTATAAACCTTCCTCAACTGATCACATATTTTTGCTGTCATCTTGACGACAGGTATTAAAGGATGAATCATGAAATCAGATATTATTGCTGAACTGTCCATAGTAATATAAAATTTATGCTCGGGATTGTACCTACTCCAGGGAATAAAATTTTTGACGCATACAGGAAAAAAGTTAAAATCGATCGCTACGTCACTTTCCTACCATTGTTGTAAATAAATTACTATAAATGTTTATAGAATAGATACATAATCTGAATGATAGCTCCTAAGGATAGTGGATTTTGGATATGGCTAAAAGTCAGTATCGTTACTAAAAGTAATAATGACAAAGCACTAAGCAGATTGACTTTTTGACGCTTTGTTAGACAAATATTTTGTGTACATACAAACGGTATTCACCCCTGCATCCTTATTCACCCCGTTTAACGGTATTTCCATCGTTCATAAGCTACGCAATAATAGTTTATGCTGTGACAAAGTCAGTCCGAGTCCGCCCAGGGAGCGGACATACATATGCATTGAATAATAACTTTGCTATAAGCAAATAAACGGGGAATTTTTGAGATGAGGCATGTAGTTATATCAAAGTTAATACACATATTATAGCGAAAAAATATTGATAATATTACGTAGGTGACGAAAAATTTCACTGAAACAAGTTTTGTTGCACTATCACAAAGAACAATTATTGATAGGTTTAATTGCACTGTTTCATAATTTCATGAATACACAATAAATATGTTGTGAATTCATAGCCGAAAACAGAAGAAGAGAAAATGTTTAGGATCACACTAATATTATAAAGGCGAAAGTTTGTGTATGTGTGTGTATGTTTCATGTTTGTTACTTCTTAACGCTCAAACGGCTGGACCAATTTTGATGAAAATTGGCACACAGATAGTTTTTAGCCAGGATTAAGACATAAAATTATAAAACTTTTCATCCCGAGATTCTTACGGGTTCGAGACTTATACGGGTGAAACCGCGGGGCGCAGCTACTTTATTGATAATTTTGGGTGTTGAAAAACCTTTTACAAGTTGATGCTCAGTAAAAGACAATGCCCATCTGTGCCCCAGAAATGCCCAGATAAAGTATATTACAAGATTGCTCTAATAAATAAAAACTAGAATTATGTTGTTAATTTTAAATCATATGAAGCACTGGATAAAAAAAAATAAGACATTCTAGTTGACATTGCAGTACTTACGTATCATCGTTTCAATCATTAATTCATGCTTTATTTATTACGGTCTGGAATCACGTCCTTTGGTCCATGTATATGGGCCAAAAAAAAAAACCTATTAACCTATTTTTTAGCACCTCATCTATACTTAATGCTCAGTGTACGATGGAGGTTTTTTTGGTCCTCACAAATGAATCGCCTAAATATTTCTCCAGTCGTCCGTTTTGTCCAAAAATCGTCCCATTTCGGGTAGTGCATGGTCCGAAAGTCGACGCAGGTACTGGCAACACAGTCAGTGTTTTTTTTTTTTCAGATTTTAATAGGTATAGCGAGGCGACCTGCTCATTTTAAAAAGGGTCTTTTCTTCTAAGTTTCACCCCCCTGGCCTGCGTCTGCCGCTAATAAGGACTTGACTGTGTTTTGTGATTTGGACTTTTCGTTTGTGATACAAAATGATGCGTTGCCTGCCTTATTATTTACTCGAGTACTTAAAGCTTTGTATCTAACCAAATTGTTTTCATATACATATTGATACTATACAATGGAGATAGACTAGATAATTCCAAATAACTGACATGTTTATCTGATAACATACAGATAAGTATATAAAAGAACACTGATCTGGCTTGGCTTATGTGATGATCATGAAGTTCCTAGTGAAAAACTAATAGCAATGCTGTCTGTAAACAATAAAATGTATAAAAAACCAGTAGGAAGTTATCATGTTTAATGTCCAATATCTTTTGAACCGGTGCTTTATATGACTTTAAATCTAGATATCATAATCTAGATAAATACTGTTAAAAAGTTATCATATGACATAGAGCTGCAATTTGGGCATTGCATGGCATTGCTGACTTTCAGCTCCATACTAATATGGGCATGGTCCTTTCTACCGTCGACTTTTTGCCTTAAGCTTAACATAATCGACCTATAATGTCCCCACTGCTGGGACACAGGCCTCTTCTCTATGAGGCGCCGTAATGCAGCGCGCAGACCCAGTGTGGGTTGATAGATGTCACATGTCTTCGAATTTGTGGTCTCAGGACATGCCAGTGTCCTCACGATGTTTTCCTTCACCGTTTTATATTTGCATCATCATCTGCCTAGCCTTTTCCCAACTATGTTAGGGTCGGCTTCCAGTCTAACCGTATGTAGCTGAATACCGTTTCATATTTGCATAGTCACCAATCATTCTCCTGACATTATACTAATTTATTTGAGGTCGGCGCAACATGTTTTTTCTTCCATACTTCTCTAATGGCTGTCATCTCGGTAGTGCGACATGTCTTTTTCTTCCTTACTTCTCTATTAGTAATCATCTCGGTAGTCACCCCCTTTCTCACCATATCATCATTCACAGTCCATCCACCGTTTCTTTGGTCTTCCCCTACTCTTATAACCATCACATTCATACTCAAAACTTTCCTCACGAGATTTTCCTCATTCCTCCGTATGACATTACACATACGTTTACATAGTCATAATTATCAATCTTAAAATCAATAACTCCACCACTAACCTTCGATAATAGAGTCCAACGAACAATAATACTTGTTGACAGTTTGATACACTGTTGAGTCGACTTGCCTTCCTCCACCATTATTGCCGTGGCCATTACCAAAGAACTTCACTTCATTGACAGCATTATACTCCTCGATTTCCGGCTTAATAACCTGAACTGATTCACTTTCCACAATAACTGCACAGAAAACGGAAACACATGATATTAATATTCTAATATTCCCATGCATAACGCAGACACAGAAACGTCGTGTGAACGAAAACGGTGAGCATATCGTCCGCGCATTTAATGTAAGATTAATTAACTCTGATTAGGGCTGTAATTAAAATAATATTTAGTGATAAGAGTCGATATTTTGGTGATAAGTAATGTGATCGTGCTGTTATCGAATCCTGTCGCAGTGAACTCGCGGCTGTGGCGATTATGTAGGTACTTGTGTATCTAAGTGATTAGATTGCTAGATTCGATCCTCATAAGCAGATGTTGGCTGCTATAATAGGTAATGACGTTAGCAGCAGGAAGTCAATGACAAAATTCCTAACATCATGATGGCATACATACACGGAATACATGGGTATTCCGCAAAGGAATAAGGCTGAGGTGTCTTCTAGGTACAGTACACACATCACAAGTTACGTCTAAGTTTGAGGTTAAGAGGGTGGAAGTAACAAGATTGTTATGAACCTACCACGAATCCAATCTTCGAGATTGTTGCTCTGAACTTCTTCATAGCACCAAACAACACTTGCTTCACATCGAGGATCGGACCCAGGGTCTCACACTCACTAGATCAACTCCGCAGTATCACGAGTTAGGTCTAATATCAATAGGTACCGTCAACCGCACATCAGGGGTACACTTGCACTACGATAACCACTCTTACTGCTACTACATAAAGGCGCTCTCCATCTTAAATTGTTGTCACTGATGTGACGTTGATTGTACAGTCAATCACAATAACAACTGACACAAAAAAAAACAAAAACAAATCACCCTCTTATCATACCAAATGTTCAATAAAAACTTCAAATATCCGAAGTTTATGACGCACAATAAACGATCTCATACATAAGGAGGATCTACATAAGTGAATAATTAATAGAACCTTCTCGAACCGGTTGGTTCGACAAAAACGGTTCCGATCACCCTTTTGATCTCTCAGAACCCTCATTAGGGCTACTTAAACATTATTATAGGCCATTATAATCACGCCTCGTTCAAAGATGTGGTAACTTATGGACCATAGACTATGCTCTATGGATTTATGGGAGGTGATAATGCGTACTTTATGGTCGTTGCGACGTTTTATAATGTTTTGTTTTATCTGTGTTATAAATTAAAGATGTGTGAAGAGGTTTCCGTGATTTGGTTAAGACAATGGTTTTATTACCTGATGACTTTAAGTCTTTGTGTGAGAGCAATGTTTATTTCAAAATTCAAACCCATATCAACATTACATACACAAAAGAGCATCAACAAATTACCTAAACCATTGCAATACCGGTACAGCTTAAATTAGAAAACCACAATGCGTTTGCACATTAACACTCCTTTATAAAGAAACCACGGATCACAAACCAGCAGAGTAAGCCAAGATGGCTGCCAAACTACTTCTTTGTACTGCACTTCTGTCATTTTTTGCGATCCTAGTACACGCCCGTACTCGTGGCAGCTTCAACATAGGAAATACTTTTGGATCCCATCTAATATACCATGAAACCCATCACAAATACCCAATACCATTAATGGTAAGAGATGAAGATTTTACGGTAAAAGGAGTCAACAATGAAATTATCGAAGCTGTGATTGTGAATGATTTGGGAGGTACGGGTCTCAGCTATATTAAAGGTGGCGGGATTGGACAACATAACGTGACCATACATTTAGAAAGTGCACGGGGAGAAGGGTACAAGTTCCTAGTTGAAGTATACGCTATTTGATGTGGGCGTGTTAAAATAAACTGTTGATTAAAATGTTTTAATTGTTTTATTTTAATTAACTTGCGGTAGAGAGAAAGGATCTCATAGACGGACTGTTTACATGAGTAAGGGTGCGTTTCCACAGAAGCGGAGCAGCTCCGCTTCTGTGGAAACGCACCCTAAGGCACCTGTACCACCAGTTGCTAGCTCTACTAGGAACTAATAACGAGTTGGCGAGCAACGAGCAGCGAGTGCGCGGCAGTGACGAGCGATGACTCGCTGGTATGCGTACGTACGCGCTTCGTCCCAAGCGTGAGTGTCTCAGGGAGTGTTCTGCCCGTCAAGCGAGCAAGTACTCTCTTTGATAGCTCTTATCGCTGCGACAAACGAGTACTCGCCGGTGGCGGTGGTGCGAACAATCGGCTACCTATACAACGTGTAACGTTAAATGCGCAAAACCTCAAACACCACAACTGATTTTTAATTCAATTGACCTATTTCAGAGAGAAAATAAGTCATTAAAAAAATTGTAAAGGTTTTATGTGCTGTTTTAGTTTTACTGGCCATTCTGCTCGTTTCTCGCGTCTGCGACGTCGCTTTATCGAGGGAGGAGTCGTCACCGGGCCGTTGCACCGCGCTGACATTGGGTTGCTTGACCTATTAATAAATAGACACGGCAACGTTTTTAATGAAGATTTTTTGAAAAATATGACCTATATTAAAAAGTGGTTCAATTAATTCTGCTCGTTATTCTGATCAAACTATTTTCAGGTTTTGCGCATTTAACGTTACACGTTGTATATGTATCTCTTTTACTTACACGGGACCCACAGTCTTTTGTACGTATCTTGAGCGAAAAAATATTTGACAGCTAGTCGCTTCCTCGTCTACGGTGGGAAAGGTGGCTTGGTTTGTTATCTTCTATCTGGCTGTCTGGTCTGATCGAGTCTCATCTAGATGTTACCAGCGTTCCTTTGTAGGTCGTCCACTAATGATAAATGATAAATGATTTATTTTCTGTAACTAGGTTTGTACAAACACTTTTACATGTCAATCATAATAGTCTGACTGCACTTCTACCGCTCTCTGCCACCAGTCAGTTCTCTCTTTGTCGCTGTACCCGAGACCGACATAACGTTTTGCCAAATGTACTGGGATCTCTATTTAAGATTTACTTATTGCATTCCGACTGCCTTACTAAAAGGACATAAAGCCAAAACAATGGAATCGTAACACGAATTTCCAATAATAAATTATATTTATCAGGATCACCGACGGAATCAAATTAACTATCAATTAACTATTACCAGCGATATTGAACGTTAATTAATATCACATTCCTTAATTACCATTTTAATATTTTGTGTAGCACAAGTAGGGGAGGGGACCGTGGCTAAATCAGGTTAAGCTACGCTTGCCGCGGTTGGTCTGTGGATGGGTGACCATCTTTACATACCGAGACCTTTCCGTGCCTCGGAAAGCACGTTAAGCCGTTGGTCCCGGCTGGCATTCGTGGATCTTTGACGGTCGCTACGGGTAGTCAGATGCCCGAATGTCTGACAACCAGTCTTACCAAGCGGAATCGTATTACCCAGTAACTGGGTTGTAGAGGTCAGATAGGCAGTCGCTCCATGTAAAATACTGGTATTTAGCTGCATCCGATTAGACTGGAAGCCGACCCTAACATAATTGGGAAAAAGCGAGGCAGATAGATATGTAGCACAAGTAGGTAGGCCATTCCATTGTTTTTTCGTATGGACTATTAGTAGTTTAATGAGGGCCATAACAGTCACAGTACTTCGTGTACGATGTAACTACAATAATAATGAATATGGGGTTTGATGACATTAAATTACTCGCAGTCCAATACTGGGTGTAAATTTCTAGCAAGTTGTACCATAACACCAGGTTTTCTGCCTTCCGCATCGCCGATTCACAGTCTCCACTGAAGTTTGCTCCAACGGTCATCGATCCTTCGACAGACACGGTCAGCTTATTGCCACTTGATCTCGCGTAGACTAAAAGCTAACTATGGAAAATATCAATGCATTTGAAATGCCACCACGTATTTATTCTCTATTGTGACCAGCCAGTCGATTCTGGAATAATCTCACCGTGATAACTAAGGTGAAGTGAGCTTAGAGTGAGCTGTGAGTCATGCTGATGCTAGGGATTGACACTATTGACGACTCACTCCACGCTCACTTCACCCAAGTTTTCACGGTGAGATGGTTACAGAATCGCACGGCAGTAATATTACAAGCCCTTTCTTTGCGCTGATCGTGGTAAAACAAGTAAAAATAAATAAAACTATAACAACGTCTTCGCCAAATCATTTATTAATACATATACATTATCTCGCGTACACTTCCACTAGAAACTTGTATCCATGTCCCCGCTTACTTTCCAAATGTATTTTGACTTCGCGCTGCCCAATACCGCCTTCTTTCATGTAGGCCGAACCATTACCTTCCAAATCACTCACAATCACGGCTTGTATAATTTCGTTGTTGGGTGTTTTCACGGTGACACTTTCTTCTCTTTTGAGTAATGGTATTGGGTACTTATGGTGAATTTCATGGTAAATGATATGGGCTCCATAAGTGCTGCCCAAGGAGAAGCTGCCGCGACCATCGGCTTGTATTAGGATTGCAGAGAATGACAGAAGTGCAATAAAGAGCAGTAGCTTGAGTGCCATCTTTTATCGGTGTGTTGGTAACAAAACCTCTTCTAGGTTCCTGCTTTCTTTATATAGGAGTGTTAATGTGTTAACGCGTTGTGGTTTTGATAACTAATAGTCTTGTATGATTTAGAATGATTTTGGCAATTTGTGAATTCCGGTTATGTCAATGCGATCCAGTGAGATCTGAAGGACAATTTTCGTAATTAAAAACGTTCATTTAGTTGCAATATTATCTTATCGACAATCAATGTCAAAAATGAAGGGAAGTTAGACGTATTTTTGACAGATTGAGACTGAGATCAGACTAAAAATTACGAGAATTGCCCTTCAGATGGCTTTAATCAGTCGTTAAGGTTCCCACTGTTGTGACACAGGCCTCTCTGTGGGAAGGAGAGAGCCGTAATCCACCACACGGCTCAAGTGCGGGTTGGTCTGATGCCTTATATCATGGATCAACATCATCTGCCATAGCCTTTTCCCAACTACGATGGGGTCGGCTTCCAGTCTAATCGGATGCAGCTGAATATCAGTATTTTACATGGAGCAACTGCCTATCTGACCTCCACAACCCAGTTACTATGTAATACGATACCCGTCGGTAAGACTGGTTGTCAGACTTTCGGGTTCCTGACTACCCGTAACGACTGTCAAAGATCCACGAATGACAGCCGGGACCAACGGCTTAGCGTGATTTCCGAGGCACGGGGGAGTCTCGGTGTGTAAAGATGGTCACCCATCCACAGGCCAACCGTGGCAAGCGTATCTTAACCTGATCGATCGTCCTGTGCGGCTGTTATTATTTGGCCACGAGCCCCCATATGGATCAAATATTCAACATTTTTGGCTCACAATACGAGTAGGTGATGGTTCCGCAAATGGAGAATTAAAATAAGGAGTATGTAAGAGAAAAGAAGTCTGAAAGTGGCGCCGGTGACTTTGACTGAGAAGATATGTGGAAATCAGTTTTCACAGCGTAAGTTTGTGATTCGGAGGAATACGGGATATGAAGGCTATCAGAATAGACGAAGACGAAAGAAACGACTAATGAAGTGTATCAAAGATGATGAAAACAAATGAATGAAATGAATAATTAATGATTTATTCACTTAAAATTTGTTAAAGCTAAAAGGTACATTGCCCCACAAAACTTCTTACTCAGTGAGAACGTTGAGTCTCTCTTACAGTAAACTTATTATCAGGTACATCGACAACCTATATATATATATGGTCCCATTAAAATAGTTGGACAAAATTTTAGAAATCATTCAGATAACCAAAATAAGAACAATGTTAAAACAATATATAAGAAAAACACATTAGGTACTTACAAGACCAATAATTAGCTAACGAAAATACACTAATGTACCGGCAATTTATTATATTAGGGTCAAAATAAAATCACTTTAATCAGTGTTTTTTTTTCTTGGATATCTTTGGTTAGACCTACTGAGCACTGTGTTAAAATTTGTCCATCTATTTTAATGGGACTCTGTATAGGTACTTAAAACCTACACTTACATAGATAATGAGAGTGAATATTGCGATGACAGCTGAAAGAGATGTACATATCAAAGAAAATGAAATGGCTTCACCGACATTTTAAATTACAGAATCATAATCACCGTCAAGTTTATTTGGAACGTTCCAACAAATCAATTCCATCAACAAACGAATATCATCATATCCAAGAGCTCACACAACGAACTTGCAATAATTAAGCTAATTAAAATCTTCAGAAATATCAAATTGTTATCAAACATTTGCACACTCCGTCCTTCTGATATAACTGGGAATCCATTTCGCTAATTAGTTTGTAGAAATTAAGCCCTAATTCAATGCCTGTAAGGGCTATATTCGGAAGACTTGTTAGATCATTTCGTAGACTGTATGGTTGCCTCACAAGTATTTGACCCGTCTTGTTGGAACTGTCAACAATGATGCTCCAATATTGATACTTGTTGGTGGTTGTTGAAGTTCTATCAAATTATGTAGACGCCACAAACACGGTTTACTTACCGTGAAGTGCATGGAGTTTCTTGCTACTCCACCTCTATTAGCATTTAAGCAACGGTACAGGGGTCGTGGTTGTGTTATAACCTTAAAAACTTGTTATAGTAAAAAGTCAGTAAAAGATGGAATTTTGTCCTTCAATATCTCCGTAACCGCACCCGTTATATATTGATCTAACACTATTAGTTGTCAAAACTAAAATGCGTAAACGCATTAACATTTCTATATAAAGCAAGCAAAAACCTCTTCAACCAACACACCGATCGAAGATGTCCGCCAAACTGTTTCTCTTTGCTGTACTTCTGTCATTCTCTGCGATGGTAGCACGCGTGTATGGGTACGTGGCAGCTCCTCTATAGAAACTATATATGAAGCCCGTCTCATTTACCACGCGATCCACCATAAGATCCCGACACCATTAATAAAAAGAGACGAAGATTACACCATGAAAGAAGCAAACAACGAAATTATACAAACTGTGATTGTGAGTGATTTGGAAGGTAATGGCTTGGGGATACATGAAATAATTGTGTAAAAATAAATGATTGGGTGAAGACGTTGTTATTGTTTCATTTGATAATCATCATTTCAGCCAAAAGACGTCTACTACTGGATATAGGCTTCCCCCAAGTAGTGCCACTTTGACCGGTTCTGTGCTCCCCGCATCCAGCAGATTCTTGCAGTCTTCACAAGGGCATTGGTTTGTTTTTATTTTATGATAAATCTATTATGACTGCCATTTCAAGCACTTGTATAGAAAGAGTAATAGTGTACTTAATATTTTTCTACAATGTAGTGTAGAAGGCAATCAAAGAAAGAAAAAAGTCAGAAAGGTTGGTAGTGGAGTTGACTTCTCTGAGTCCACCCGAGATGCTTAGGTCACTCAGCACGCTACGGAGCGGGCTATGCTCGGAGTTTTTTTGAAGGATAAAATCAAAAACGAAGAAAAGAACCGGAGTTACTGTGGGAGTTACCGACATAGCTTGCAGAGTAAGCAAGCTGAAGTGGCAGTGGGCTGGCCATGTTTGTCCAAGGACCGATGGCCGGTGGAGCAGACGAGTCCTGGAATGGAGACCGCGTATCGCCAAGCCCAGTTTGGGACGACCTTTAAAAGGTGGCTGGGACAGACAGTATGTGGAAGGCGGAGGACAGTGTTGTGGCGCAGCCTGAGAGAGACATGTCCAGCAGTGAACTGCGATAGGCTGAGTTTATTCATTGAGTCGGATCGAACTATGTGTTACTCATTTCGTCATCATCGATGTCATCATTATCATCATTCAGCTGACAGACAACTTCTGCTAGACGTAGGCCTCCCAACCCAAGGATGGGAATCCTTGACAATGACCGGCCCGGTACATAATCAGCCTATAATGTTCCCACCTGGGACACAGGCCTCCTCTTGGTGAGAGGGAGTGGGCCGTATTCCACCACGCAGGCCCACTGCGGGTTGGTAGATGTCACATGTCTTTGAATTGTTTGGTTCTAGGATATGCTGGTTTCCTCACGATGTGTTCCTTCACCGTTTTGAGGGCAGTAGTGGAGAAATAATTTTCACAAAGTAAAGCGCCAGTCTGGGTTCGACCCTACGACTTATAACTCGTAAGTCGCGGCCGTTCCCACTGTGCCACCACTGCTTATTATTTATTATTATTGGATTTCATGTCAGTGTATTAGCACGGTAATATTATAATACAGTACTCCAACTTCATACAAACGGACGAAACGCGAGCTATACCTACGCGCCTCGATCTCGCTGTGCGCTCGCTGCGCAGACAGTCACGGCTGTATCTCACAAAAAAAAGGTGTTTCGATTAATAAATAAAGCGAATAGAGTAACGGAAAGTTATTGAGACGAGTGAAATAGGTAGTTATATGTGGTTCTGAATGAATCATGATACGGTAGGTACCTACCTACTTACGCTTGTGTTAAAACTTCGGTGCATGTGTGTTTTGTTAGTTTGCATAATTCAAAGTAAAGACGTGGTATTTTATTATTAATAATATTTGTTTATTATCTGTGTGTATGAATAATACTAGAAAAAAAATTTAAAAAAATTAAATCTACCAATCAAAAAAACAACACGCATTTTTATTGAACACTTCTTATTCAATATACAAAGTATTTCATTTATTTATATAAAAAGGATATTTACAATCACAAAACTAAATAGAAACAGAAAGTAGGCAAATGTAATTAAAATGCTGGAGACGGGCAGCCCTAACGCATGTTTACGTACCGCGCGGCTGTAGGCATTTATTTCTATCATGCGGCCGAGTTACACTACTGTATTATAATATTACCGTGGTATTAGGTACAAACGCCAGCACGTCAAGCTATCCGAAACTGTCAATATTTTCCCAATCAACTTTAAACATAATTTTGTAGCGATAAAGTTGAAAATCTATTAAAGAAAATTGACAGATTGTAGTAGCTTGATGTGCTGGCCTCTGTACTTTACAGGAAAACTGTACCAGTATTTCCTTTGAGCTATGCAACGACCATATGGTCGTTGCAGCTATGTGACTAGTTTGCCGAGTGCCAACGCATTTCAGAATCACGCGGAAAATATAACTATGACTAATACAATGTTCACAATATTTTAATAAGCAAATATGGAGATAACACGAATTATTAGTACTTATTAAACAAATAAATGTATTGAAGAAACTATTTACTCACGGACTTACGACTTATCAAAATAGTGTCGCAAAATTCTCCGGGATTAGCCAAAAATATGTGTCTTATTTCAAGACCTTAAGGTTTATATTTGAATGGTTTTCGATTAGGTGTCCGGTGATATGATTGTGACCTCCGTAGCCTTGTGGACGATCGTTCGCTCGTGTGTTTTAAACAATATTAGGATGGGTTACATGGAAGCGGAAAGTTGAATTGAGAACAAAGATTGTTTTAAATAATGTTTTGTTTATGGCTGTTGAAATAAATCATGTGTACATAGGTGTATTTTGTTGCGATGTATTTAATACAATTTAACAAAAACCAAACATATGTGGAAAAAAATCTACTAAAAGTAGGTTATTTTTCATGTTCACAAAGTCCAGCAAATGACTTGGCTTTGCCCACTTTTCAGGCTTTAGCGACCTCCAAGCATACCAAAACCTAGAACAGTAATTAGTTTACAAAAAATATTTACCCTCCAAATCACTACAACATTACCAATATCAGTCATGTAAACACAGTCTTAAATAAACGAACAATTGACCTCTGCACTAAATATCACTCAGTAGCGATTTGCTCACCAGTCGACACGTACTTACAAAGAACCATGTATAAAATCTTATTATTATGTGCTGTCATATCGATAGCTCACAGCAGAAGTGTCATCGTTGGCCAAACGTGGGAACAGAATGGCATAAGGAAAGTTTATGAGACAACCATTAATGCAAACGCAATACCGTTGTTCAAAAGAGAGAAATTCGTCACTTTCGAGTACCCTGTTGGAGACTCAAAGATCAAAGGAATTGCTATCAAGGACATGGATAATGGATTAGCAGAACCATCGATTACTTTGGGAGGACTAGGATTTAACTTCGTCAACCTGAAGCTGAAAAGTGAAAGAGGATCCGGCTTTAACTTTCTCGTTGAAATCTACGCGTGATTTTGTGGAAGTTTTTTTCGTATATTAACTGTTTTCGCGATTCGACTTTTGTACTAATTAATTAGTTTAATATTAGCTGATTATAGACATTGTAAAACAGTGTTGTGTGTGAAAGTGTGTTGCTGAATGTAACTATCGTAAATGTTTTATAATATTATGATAAGTTACAGACTGTCCGTGACGAATGTGTACAAGTAATTACAGATTTCAACACTATAAGAGTTGTTTCTTTAACGTTAATACATATTACGTCTTGCCCAAACGTAGGGCCACCCACTGGGTCCAATTTGTGAACCTAAGCCATCCAGGGCACACGCAAAAGGTCTCATCAAAATGAAGGCACGTTTGGCGCAGTGGCTAAGCGATTGACTGCTGCGCTGCGTGTCGCGGGTTCGATTCCCGCACGGAACAAATATTTGTATGACCTAAAAGTAGTTGTTCCAGGTCTGGCGGTTTGTGTATGTGACTTTAAATGTTTGTAAGCGCACCCACAATACAGGAGAAATACCTAGTGTGGGGCAACGTTCTTGAAAAAAAAAAAAATCGATCTAGCCGTATAGGAGGAGTCCAGTGATAAGGTGACCATGATCTACTTTAATTATCATTTAGTAACAACACTGATATTACCAACACAAATAAGTAAGCATTACCAAAAACAACAAAATCAAGGTAAATCTGCCACTAAACTCCATGTAAACGCCTTCTAACCCCGGTGAGCTAAATTACTCACCGCTTGACCTTTCCCTCTTGCATATCAATCCATCTCAGTCCCACACTGGCATAAAACAGTCACAGTAGAACCACACGACTCACTGAGTACACTCGATCAAAATGTTTAAAGAAATAATTTTAGTCTGTGCTGTAATAGCCTTAGTTCAATCCAACAGTGTATTTGTAGGCCATATTTACGACCAAACAGGTTTGGTGCGCAAGGTCTATGATAAAATGGTCGAGTCTACGGCCATACCATTGATCAAGAGGGAAGAAGAAGTCTTTTTCGAGTATCCAGCAGGAGATCAGAAGATAAAAGGGATCGCTATCAAGGATTTAGCTGAGTCGAAGGCGGAAGCTTCGATTACCCGTGGTGGACTCGGCTTCGGCTTTGTCAATATAAAGCTTAAGAGTGAAAGAGGTTCCGTACTTAAGTATTTAATAGAAGTCTTTGCGTAAATGTGTGTGTTGTGTCCTTAAAGTTTTAATACTCATAGTTGTGCGTTTGTTCAAGAAATTTGGAAGTGCAACAACGTGTCTCGTTTTTTCTGAAATTAAATATAATTTTGTTAAGTGTTTGGTTTAATTTGCGAGTGACCTGCGTCAAGTAGTTATTAGTTATTCTGTGCCTGCGTGTCAATTGCCTAGGCCCAGCACAAGAGCGATTTTCCCGCGGCGAAGTTTTTTGGCGCACTAGATTTTCAACCAGGCCGTAAGTTGAAAATCCAGTGCGAGATAACATCCCGCCGCGGTATTAATTATTTGTGTCTGTATTACATAAAGTGACAATTGATTACAGTGGGTTTCATTTTGACAGTTATTATTATTTTTTTTTAATAATTAATAGCAAACAAAACCGATGTCGACTATTCTGCCAAAAAGTGAATTGGATTCATCGCAGTGTCGCTTTTGAGCAGACGAATTTTTCAAACCTGTGAAGTTAAGATTAGCCATATCCTTCAAAACTCTTGTGGATTGTGATTGAAACTTCGCGAGAGTGCAATGGCGACCTGTCAAAACATGGAGATTTCTCTGATTCTAAGTTAAATATTAATTAATTTATTTTTATTTTATTTTATTTTGGCAACAAACAGTCATGTACTTACAAAAAATATTATTTATGAGAGAATTGGTTCCTTACAAAAGACCTATAGTGCCGACAATGTGGAATAGTTCTAAAAATATGTACAGACGCCAGCACATCAAGATACCCGAATCTGTCAGATTTTCCCAATCAACTTTGAACCTTATGCTTTAGCGCTAAAGTTGAAAATCTATTAAAGAAATCTGACAGATTGTAGTAGCTTGATGTGCTGGCGTCTGTACAATAAACTCCTAAAAAGGAAAGACGTGCAAGAAATACATATACATATTCATTTTTGTATCAGAACTAATGTTCAATGCAACTTAATTTACAAAGTAAACTGAAGGTAGACAAAGTAAAATATGTTATACCCATAAACTTTCGGAAATAAATGCTCTAGACGATGGTGAATACCGTATCAAAGTGCATTGTGTAGTTTAGGAGATCTTGGTGGTCACACAGACAGACACGAAAAGCGACTTTGTTTTTTGTTATGTATATAGATTTTGTCACGGTCCTCGATTCTCTAACCGACCTTGATCTGTCTGTGTTTTTATCGGAAGTAGAATGTAAAGTATAAGTAGACGCTTTTATTTGCGACTAGCTGCGCCCCGCGGCTTAACACGCATTTTAAGTCTCGATCCCGATGGAATATCGAGATAAAAATTATCTTGTGTAATAATTCAGGTCATGGTCTACTCATGTGCCAAATTTCATCCAAATCCGTTCAGCCGTTTTAGCGTGAAAGCGTAACAAAAAACATACAAAAATTTACAAATATTATCTCTTTATAATACACTAGCTGCGCCTCGTGGTTCCACCCGCGTAAGTTTCGATTCCGTGGGAATATCGGGATAAATAGTACCTACCTATCAAGTTTCATCGCAATCGGTTCATTAGCTTTTGAGTGAAGAAGTAACAAATTATATTTCCCGCTGCGCTGGTGGGGGTTTTGAGTTTATTCGTTACAAACATACATACAAAAATACAAATCTTTCCTTTTTATAATATTAGTGTAGATTTACAATGTGATCTACATATATGCATATCCAAGCAGAGTTTTGAGTCAAGCAATATAGTTAGCAACATCGCGAATCGAGTTTACTTTATTCAATAATACTACACAACGTGTATGAAAACTTTACGATGTTTTTATTTTTGGTGTAATTTAGGTAGTTGCTCTTGGAAATGCTCAGATGTAGCTTACTAGTGTAACAATAGTCTGTAAGTCGATGCAAGTCCTATTGGAGAAGATAACAATCCTGAATGCTGTGAACAGTAGTTTTTGAGTTTATTCGTTACAAACATACATACTTACATACAAAAATACAAAACATTCCTCTTTATAATATTCGTGTAGATATATTAGTTTAGATACAACAGTTATATTTCAACAAATATTATATACATATTTATATAAGTGGTCAATATTTTGAAAAAATACGACTACTGAGTTGAAGACTAATAGAGAAGTATGGAAGAAAAGGACATGTTGCGCCGACCCCGAATAAATTCGGATTTTTATTTTATTTTATTTTATTTATTAGGGACATTAAACAGTTACATGCTATAGAAAATAGAAAAAATCCTTAAAAGCTAAAGGTAACAAACATGTAACCCACACCAATATACACATCTTAACAAAAGAATTACAGACTAGGTAGATAAGGATAAGGGATGATTTTGCTAAAATGTGCTTCAGCCGGTCGATTCTGTAGAAATCTCACCGTGAACTCATAAGTGAAGTGAGCACTTAATAGTGTCAATCCCTACCATTAGGGAATGACAGAGCTCACTTGCTCACTTCATCTACTCGTTAGTTCTCACGGTGAGATTTATACAGAATAGCACTGCAGTTTCAATATCAGTCGGGATTGAAAACATTCCTCAAGAATTGAGCTGTCAAATTAAAAATAATTTGACAGCTCAATTCTTGAGGAATGTTATAGCGCTCCGTCTCTAATCGCAAATCATCTCATTATCAAAATATAATATTCTCAAAATATCATGATCTTAAAACGCCACATTCGCAAATAGGTATGTCTCCTGTGATTGAAGGAGCACACATAAATGAACCTTTTTTATAATTGTAAATTTCTATTGTTTATGTGTATCCTTTGTTGGAGATCGTCAATAAATAAATAAAATAAAATAAAAATATATCACATAAATATTTAGAGACGGAATGACACAGTCCTCCTCTCTGTGAGAGGGAGTGAGCCGTAATCATAGTATCACAGTAATATTATAATAATATTACCGTGGTAGTGTGCTATAATAATAATAATATAATAATATTCCACAACTTTCACACAACGCCATCTAGTCCCAAACTAAGCAGAGCTTGTGCTATGAGTACTAGACAACTGATAAACATACATATATATTTCTAAATACATACATATTATAGATAAATTACACCCAGACAAAGAACAAATGATCGTGCTCATCACACAAACATTTGTACTAGGTGGGAATCGAACCCACGACCTTGGGCATAGCAGCCAGGGCCACTGACCACTAGACCAACAGGCCTGTCAACGAAAGATCTGCTATCTACGAAAGAGCGCGTCTACCCGGCGGACTATTCTATAAAAATCTGTGAGAATTATGTGAGTCAATCCCTAGGATCAGCCGTGCGATTCTGTAACCATCTCACGGTGAAAACTTGGGTGAAGTGAGCGTGGTGTGAGCTGTAATTAGGGATTAACACTATTGACACTGCTCACTTCACTTATGATTTCACGGTGAAATTTACATTGTAGAATCGACCGGCAGGTTTGCGGTTTGGCGGCAGAAATTGTTATGGTTGTACCATAACTACTTCTGCCGCCAAACAGCGATGCTGAGTCATTACTCTATTTGATAGTTCGTCACCACAACAAACGTGTACTCGTCGGCGCGGAAGTGTGAACACTTCAACAATCAGCAATGAAATATGAATATATGCATATCTTTTACTTACACGGCATCTAAAATTTTTTGTCCATTTCTTGAGCGTGAAAATCGTTAATAGCTAGCCACTTTCTCGTTGGGGCGGTTCCGCACTACTATTCTGAAACTGCTCCGTGCCCCAGAGATGTTAATAAAGCCTCGCTTCTGAGATACCAACTGCTAGTCTTATTATAACTCTACATAATCTTTTGTACGTCATTCAAGTACCTAATGTTAATTACAGTTCCTAGGTAACAATAAAAACTCGTTAATTAATCATCGAAACCGTAAAATTTCCCATAGAGTGGAAAATATCGATTCTCAGAAAGAAACTGTGACTGATGCATAACAAAAATATCAATGGACGATTTTACATTAAAAATTTTACTAGCGTATAAATAAATTAAACGTGACTTAAGGCTCTGTTCACATTGAAGGAGTACGGTTGGGTTTTAGTCAGTAAAAGTCTGACACGTCCTCTAGCTCCGCCCAGAGCGGGAGAAGTTATTTGATAAGTTCCTACACAAAAAAAGGCTCTGGTCACATAGAGCGAAGACGCTACAATCATGATCTGCCATGTGTCACCAAACGCGTTTACGTCAGATCACTTTGGCAGATGAATTGACACTAGTAGTTGCTATTTTTCAGCACCCTGCGGTTTCACCAGCATAAGTGTCGGTCCGTGGGAATATCGGGATAAAAAGTACTACACTACTATGTGTTATTATCATTTATAAGCTATATTATTGTAAAGTTCCGTCAAAATCCGTTTAGTAGTTTTTGCGTGAAAGTGTAACAAACATCTATCCATCCTCACAAACTTTCGCGTTTACAATATTAGTAAGATAGGATATTGCAATCTAAGTTCCTTGTTAAATCCTCTGCAGTCACTTCTGAAAAGGGAAGGGGCATCGCGTTACCCAGTAACTGGGTTGTAGAGGTCAGATAGGCAATCGCTCCATGTTAAATACTTGTATTCAGCTGCATCCGGTTAGACTCGAAGCCGACCCCAACATCGTTTGGAAAAGGCTAGGCAGATTATGATATATTAGTTGTTATAACGGAAATAGAAATACACACCCTGTGGAAATTTCGACTGTATACCTATTACGGTTCATGAGATGCAGCCGGCTGACAGTCAGACGGACGGGCGGACAGTGGAGGCTTAGTAATAGGGTCACGATGGCACCATTTGCGTACGGAAGCCTAAAAAGGAACACTTAAAAACTATTCTTATAACTTTTTCGTTTTTTAAAGGCAACTATCACAGTATAATTCTGCGATATTGCGTACCAATCAATCTGTGTGGAACACGCCTTATGTACACGATGAGCTGTTTTGTTATATCCTAGTATCACTAAAATAAATCCACAACATGTCCAACCATGGATGTGTTTACTCATTAACATATAACTGCAAATTGGCCAATACTGAAGAAGGTCCATAGGTATGATCTCATTGAAGAACCCATATACTTATGTCTATATAAATCTGCGCAAATAGCTCCAAACGTTTCATTTATCGATGTCAGTTCAACAGTCAACAGTCAAAATGTATTCCAAAGTGATATTTTCCGTTCTAGTGCTATACCTTAGTATTGCAGAATCGAACGATGTTCGAGTTGGACACGCGTCGCCTAGATCAAAGAAGATATATGGCGAAATTAAGGAAGCTGATCCTGCTCTATGGAGAAGAACTGACGACATTATAATCAACGCCCCACACAACGAAATTATCGATGCTGTGTACATCACTGATTTGAGAGAAAACAAGGACGGGGAGGCGTACATCGAAAGTGGTGGGATTGGTCAGAAGAGTGTGACAGTTGCAGTGAAGAGCCCCTCTATTTTACGCGGTTACAAATTCGAAATAGAGGTGTTTACGAACAACCCTAATGAAGGATTTTTCAGTAAAGGGGCCCAGTATCTTGGTGATACGCAATACGCGAGAAAGTTTTAAGTGATTTTACAGAGTGTACAAGTGTGATTATTTATTGATTAAATTGATCGTTTTCTTCTTGTGTGTTTCTTTTTGTAATAATTATTTGATTACACGTGGTTGAAATTTCTGTAGAGTTCGCTGCTTTGTAGATTTTTGTTAGCTTTGATAAGTAAATATCTTCTCTGATATCAACAGTCCCGTCGTCGAGAGATGCGTTCCTGGCGCCTAACAAGTGTCAGGCACGCATACTTTCCTCAGCCGCACTGTACGTATATTTACTAGATTATGGATACCTACAGTTTTAACCATTTCTTTCTTCTTTTCTTATAAATCTTTATGCAATATCTTTTATTTTGACACTATGAAAACATTCATTGCGTTATCCACGATGTGGAGCAGACCAATTTGTCAAACATATGAAACAATGGATTAGGAATTTCCTTCAATATCGAGGGATATTGAAGGAAATTTCTAATCTATTGTGTTGTGGATTGCGGAAGAAGGTGTGTTACGTAATTGGCTGGACAGTTCATTCGTTTGCCTCGTTTAAAATCTGATGGATGAATGAATCTTCTGAAACGCCTCTAGGAAATGATAAGCACAGATGACTGTGCATGTTTTACTTTATTTTTGTACTTACATTTATTTTACCATAATTGGTACAGACGCCAGCACATCAAGCTACTACAATCTGTCAGATTTCTTTAATAGATTTTCAACTTTATAACTGAAGCATAAGGTTCAAAGTTGATTGGGAAAATCTGACAGTTTCAGGTAGCTTGATGTGCTGGTGTCTGTAAAAACGATATATCATGATGAGACTGAAACTGTTTGAGTAACTGAAATTACGTCAGTTGCATCAATCAAGAAGATAACTTTCAGACAAAATATTGTTTTTTTTCAGAAACACTTACAACATAATAACTGAAAGGTAACACACATAACACGACACGTTGCATTTGGCGCGACGCAACTCCGGTTGAGCAATTTCTATTAAGTTTTCATAGAAATTGTTCCACCAAAGAGTCGCATCGTAACGGTTAACGCGGCTTATCGCAGTCCACTGTTGGACACAGGCAGAAGCCTGTGTCCAACAGTTGCCAAACAAGTTGCCAACCAAGTTGCATCCCAACACCTGGGTTTGTACCAACAACCTTTTTAAGATCTTTGGACCTTCCAGCTAATTGGTGATCCAAGCTACGTTTGCCGGTCATAAAAACAATTGAACATCTCACTTTAATAATAATAATAATTTATTTGTATAGAATGCAGGTACAAGTATGGTTTTAGTATAAAATATATTCAATCCCAGTACATTCTGCCTGTTGGCATACAAAATTGAGGGAGAAACTTACAGCCAATTTTAAACTAGGTACTAAGATAAAGGAGATTGACCAAAAGCAGTCTAGAAAAGTTGCACGTATGAAAACCAAATTAATATACAAATTATTTGCTTATTTTTTACAAGCTTTTCACTTCAGGAATTTTGTTTTCGTATCCGGAATTATGATGTTAAGATAAACAGTAAATTAACGATTGGTAGGTATATTTCCGTATACTTAGTCATGATGGACGTTTCGTTCTCTTCATTTGTACGAGTTACGTAAGTATGAGGTTTTACATAAAAACATCACAAAAATGATATTAAACTCATAGAGATAGCTAAATAATTAGTAATATCATAATCATAACGTAGGTACTGTATATGTATTTCATAGTTCCGTTGTGAAAATATTTATTTTTGTGTTTCGTCTCACGCAGATGCAACTGTCAAGGCAGATGACAGACGTACCGGTAGGGATGACGATTATTCCTAAACAAGATCGATTTTTAAATCTATCCGAATCGCAGGAAAGAATCGTTAATAATTATAATCGTTAATCGTTATAACGTCGAGTCTTAAGATTTGTAAAATAATGAAACCGTTATGAGATGGCAAATACTGTAATTTACACGACTCAACGGTTACCTCACCACCTTACTATTATATATTAGCTGCAGTAAACTAATCAAAATAAAAACAATTGAACATCACAAATTATCCTGTAAGGAAGTGTCAACAAAACAAATGAGAGGGAACGCGTCTTTTGAAGGGATGACGTCATCACGCCATCACTTCTGCGGAGTTTCGCCAGCGAATTTAATTTAACCCTGTATTAGTTGCAGTACTAAAGACGTAATCTTCATAAAAAAACAAATAAACATCACGCATTACTCGTAGAATAACGTAAGGAAGTACAACAAAACAAATGAGACAGAACGCCTTATTTGAAGGGATGACGTCATCAAGTGAACAATCTTGCCTGCAGCTCAAGACCTTGACAGCTGGTGTATTGTTTCATCATTTTCCTAGAATTAGTCATGAGAAGTCCCTTGTATTCAAACTAAAGGCAATAACATAAATCATTTCCTGTATTCCCCGAGAGAGGTTAGGCAGAATTGATGATATATTAAATTACGTATTTTTCTTAATTACTTAACTGTACTGATGATCAGTTGGAACACGGGACTAATATGGTCCCCGTACTTCACCCAGGTGGAGAAACTAGGTGAAGCACGGAAGAAATTTGAGGCAGGAAATGTTTGCGTATACTTATGATAAAACCACTGTGTAGGAAAACGTGAGGAAATCGGGAGGCTTTAGAACCAAAAAAACACAAACACCGTGAGGAATTCGGGAGGCCCAAGAATCAAGGACTCAAAGACCAACCCGCTCTAGGCAGACTAACAGTACCTAGCAATGGCTTTCATTTCCATAGTTCAACAACATTCATTGCGCTATTTACGTTGCTGAGCTGACAAATTTTTCGAACTTATGAAGCAATGGATTAGCAATATATATAATAATCCTTCAATATCATTCAGATTAGGATTGAATGTGTACTGCGTATATTATATTATAGCCATTTGCACAATTCATTCGCTCGCTTACATTCCTCTGAGTAGTCAGCTGTTCACTAGTTTTGTTTGCTAGCATTATTAGTATTGAACATGTTTAAATATTATGCAGTAGAAACTTCTTATCACTGTTTATTCACCTTATAGTGTAGGCTGCATTAGGCTCTGCCATTGTTTCCCGTTCCGAAATCGTTTCGTATAAGGAAATTGTTTTCACTTCCACGACATATATACATTATTGTTATCAAATTATATTCACTAAAGAAAATTCTATCTATAATATAATCTAATCTCTCGGCATTGTGGAATCAGTGAAAAGATTATATTGATTTCCTAATTTTCATCTTTCTGACCTTCTCCCATGTCACTTGGTATCGGCGCAACGCGTTTTCTTCCTCCATTCTCCCCTGTCAATCGTCAAGCTATAATTCACTTCCTTCTCTTTCATATGATTTCACACACAATCTATCCACCTTTCTCTTTATTTTTCTTTCTTTTCTATTTCCAATTCCTCGTGTTTAATTATTAATAACGTAACTAAACAGACAGTGACACTAAAACTCAGTACCTACATTTAGACAGATAACATTACGTAAAATTGTAAGTAAGAAAGTCCCGCTACCAACGTTGTTGACTGACTAACCTTTTCACCTCGGAATGAGATATTCTCGAAAACAAAACAAGAGACTTGAGATATGGGATTATCTACACTAAGTCTTTATTAAAAAGACTATATCCAAGTTACTGATATCGTTTTATCTAATTTTTGCTCTCGGCTTACTGCATCATTCTCACAAACCTAGCTATACAGATGTATAATTTCAACATGCACGATGTAAACAATATTTTTGATATATGTGTCCGTAGCGTTTATTTCCCGTTTCCTCCCCATAGGTACCTACTAGTCTTTGGAATGGTCAACGAGCTTCATATTTTCTACTGATCGTCTCCACATTTCAAAACTGCCTTCAAATTGTTTAATTGGAATATATGCTCGGAGTTAGTGCGGTATTCTGACTGAAGTCGAGAATGAATGAAACACACGACTCGATGTAGGGGTAGAGAAGACCAAAGAGAAGATGGAAGTGTGAGGTTTGATATGAAGAAAAAGGGAGTACATGACCGCTGGAAATATAGAATGGTAGACAACGAGTCGATCGGACGATTGAATATGAAATAACTATATTTATGTCATACTTATTGTATGGATGGACTGTGTGAATGATAATATGGTTAGAAAGGGGGTGACTGCCGAGATAACGACTAATAGAGAAGTATAGAAGGAAAAGAGATTTTGCGCCGACCGCGAATAAATTGGTATACGGGCGGGGATGATGGTGATGACTTTTTGTATGCCTGCGATCCCTACACTAATCAGAAAAGAGCTGAATATCTTCAAAATAGCCGAACACATTTCTATGAAACGTAACGAAGAACCACCGTGATTACACCATCATCATCTGCCTAGCCTTTTCCCAACTATGTTGGGGTCGGCTTCCAGTCTAACTGGATGCAGCTGAATACCAGTATTTTACATGGAGCGGCTGCCTATCTGACTTCCACAACCCAGTTACTGAGTAATACGATACCCCTTGGTAAGACTGGTTGTTAGACTTTCGGGCTCCTGACTACCCGTAACGACTGTCAAAGATCCACGAATGACAGCCGGGACCAACGGCTTAACGTGCTTTCCGAGGCACGGAGGAGTCCCGGTGTGTAAAGATGGTCACCCATCCACAGGCCAACCGCGGCAAGCGTAGCTTAACCTGATCGTTCGACCTGTGCGGATGTTATTATTTAGCCACAAGCCCCTCACCACCGTGATTACACCAGTCTTCTTATAAAAACATAGAAATCCGACCATACGTATCGGATCTCGGATGCCAGATACACAAAACGACATAGCTGTCAAACTTATAACAACCCTGTTCATACGTTGGGGGATAAAACAGATTGGCTGACCCCATGTACAGACGCCAGCATATCAAGCTACCCGAAACTGTCAAATTATCCCAATCAACTTTGAACCTTATACTTTAGCAATACAGTTGAAAATCTATTAAAGAAATTTGACGGATTGTAGTGGCTTGATGTGCTGGCGTCTGTACATAACCAGCCTATAATGTTCGCACTGCTGGGGCATAGGCCTCCTCTCTGTGAGAGGGAGTGGGCCGTAATCCACCACGGGCCCAGTGCTGGTTGGCGGATGTCACATGTTTTCGATTTTTTGTTTCTACGATGTTTTCCTTCACCGGTTTGAAAGCAGTGGTGTCATTTCGTCACCACTCGGACACACTCACACCACTCTCAAAACGGTGAAGGACCAGTGGTGGTTCGGCAAGTTGAAGGATGTGTGTATGTGATATGTGTCCTACAACTCGTAAGTCGGGGCCGATATCAAAGGAAAGGTAAAACCAACTATGAATAATATCTAATAATACAAAATTTCCCGGTACGGCAGAAACTCTTATTTTCCTATAAACATGTTTGTTAGTCCGTGACATTGTGCAAACCCGTGTCTTATGACATGTCTAGCGTGATGGATACATCTCTTTCAGACCGTTTGTTTAGAAAAACGGTGTATGCTAGAGAGACGAAAGAACTTTCAGGCAGGTAATTAAATTAAACACGTCACATAATGTGGTAGTAATATAATATACAACGTGTAACGTTAAATGCGCAAAACCTGAAAAGAGTTTGATCAGAATAACGAGCAGAATTAATTGAACCAATTTTTAATATAGGTCACATTTTTCAAAAAATCTTCATTAAAAACGTGGCCGTGTCTATTTATTAATAGGTCAAGCAAGCCAATGTCAGCGCGGCGCAGCGGCCCGGTGACGACTCCTCCCTCGGTAAAGCGTCGTCGCAGACGCAAGAAACGATCAGAATGGCCAGTAAAACTAAAACAGCACATAAAACCTTGACAATTTTTTTAATGACTTATTTTCTCTCTGAAATAGGTCAATTGAATTAAAAATCATTTGGGGTGTTTGAGGTTTTGCGCATTTAACGTTACATGTTGTATATATTATAAATATACCTAGTGTGTGCATATGCATATTCATTTATGCATAAATGTGAGAGTATTTGAGATAGAAGTGTGTGGTGTGTTTGAGATATGTATGTGATGTGTGTGTAAGATATATCAGTCAACCTGTAGGTAATTATTTACATGCAGGGATAAAGTCCCATCTCATTTCAAGAAAGAACGAATTAAGTGAGATGGACCATCTGATCTGTGACGAAGCGATTTCAGATAATGTAGTCCAAGGATTCCAAGATCACTTACTTAAAACTACACTACTAATATTATAAATGTGAAAGTTTGTGAAGATGCCTGGATGTTTTTTACTGCATTTATAGTGGAATCATAGAATTATGTTAAATGATGAATATATTAGTCATAGTATTGAGGGGCCCGTGGCTAAACAATAACAGCCGCACAGCTCGATCGATCAGGTTAAGCTACGCTTGCCGCGGTTGGTATGTGGATGGGTGACCATCTTTACATACCGTGACTCGACACCTCCGTACCTCGGAAAGCACGTTAAGCCGTTGATCTCCCGGCTCCGTCAATTTCTGACAGTCGTTACTGGTAGTCAAGAAGCCCGAGTCTGACAATCAGTTTTACCAAGGGGTATCGTATTACCCAGTAACTGGGTTGTGGAGGTCAGATACGCAGTCGCTCCATGTAAAATATGGTATTAAGCTGCATCCGGTTAGACTGGAAGCCGACCCCAACATATAGTTGGGAAAAGGCCAGGCAGATATTAGTCATAGTATTACCTATAACGTGTTTAGTGGCAATACTTGAGAGGCCTATGTCTAGCAGTAAGCTTCTTTCAGCTGAAATGATTTAGTAATAATTAGTTACAAAACTTACCTTTATTTACTGCTTCCATCTCGAATAACGCCATCCAGGTCTATATAAAACATCTCCTACTAATTATCAGTTCAGTGCTAAACGAACGAACAAAATGAGAACTTCAACTGTTTCCATCCTACTCTGCCTTGTGGCAGCTGCCACCTGCCAGAGCCACGACCTGGTGCTTGGACAGGCAATCTACGGTGACACAATCGTCTACAAGACGGACGAGGTCAAATATGGCTTCCCATTCATCGTACGATCAAGTATCATCGAGTTTCCTGAGACAGGACATAACAACTACGCGATAATCAAAGCTATTTATGTCAAGGATAATGAACGCGACGGCTCGGGAGGATGGCCCAGTATCTCGGCTGGTGGTGTTGGTCAGAGATTCGTGAAGCTAAAGCTGAAATCCCAGAGGGGCAGTGGCCTGAACTTCACTATTTCGATCTACGGAAGATACGTCTAATTGAATCCGTTTCTGGAAGAGTGAAAGACTTTGAACGTCCAGTGATGCATAAGGAATTGTCACGTCAATGTAGTTTTTGAGATGTCCACTTCACATATTCTTTTTTTAAAGATTGAGTGCGACCATCTTGCACCGTCAAATAATGGAAATTCAAAAATGTGCCGTGATGCTTGTGTATAGTGATATTTATCGCTAGAATGAAGTAAAATAATTCCAACGAAATTAATGTATGACTAAAACAAATGCACATCTAGCACAATGACGGAAAATCTATAATTTGACCTTAAATAATTGACTAACCGACAAATATAATATGCGGGATAAAGGCAGAGAATAACGAATAATGTTTTTATTTATTTAGCCATATTTTATTTATATTACTGATCAGTATAATTAATGTTATGTAATGAGTGATTATTTTATTTTGTTATGTTATTAAAGTGCACCTTAATAATAAAGATACTTTTGTGTTTCATTTTCACTAGTTTTTAGAGTTCCGTATCAAAATGGTAAAAACGAGCCCTTATGGTGCGACTCAGTCTGTCTGTCTGTCTGTCAGTCTGTCACAGCTGGATATCTCAAGAACTACTTATGCGATCAACTTGAAATTTGGAATAGTTTTAGATGACGTTTGCCCAACTATTTGGTAAATAAGAAAGTGATCAAAATATATTTATTTTTTGCACCAGGGACTGTTGCGAAACCTCTTTCCAACCCACTTCAAATTTTTTAAGATCCCCGTTTTAAAAAATTCGAAGTGGGACTACTAGGGTATGTGGGGTACCATATGAAAGAGTGCTGTTTGCACATTCTCAAACATTTTTTCTTTTTTTTAGGCGGCATAGTTTTCGACTTTTGAAAGTCGAAACTGAAAACTGTAAAAAAAAAATAGCCGGTGGGAGATCCCATCGGGCATGCGACTTGTACACTAATCATTTGTAATTCCTATTTTCTGAGCAATAATTCCTTCAAAACATTATTATTGATAAAACACACTAAACAGTTAGACTCATGGAAGAAGTCATTTTTCTTCATCATCAGCTTGCAACTCCCATCCAGCTGCTACCTGCCACCCTTCGAAGGTTGTCGCTCCACCCAGCCCAAGGGCGTCCTACCTTACTTTTGTCGACTCGCGGTCTTCACTCATGAGCACTTCTACCCCATCGGTCATCGGTGCTACGGCTAATATGGCCCATTGCCACTTCAGCTTTCTTATTCTGTGAGCTACGCCGACAACTGTGGTTCTCTGCCGAAACACCTACCAATTTTCCTTACCTATGCGAAACCAAGGTATACATTTACATTACAGGCTCATTTTCAGGAAGAGATATTCATGCCCTCTACCTAATAATAATAATGAAGGCGTCTGGTTTCTCACTGGTTGTGTAAAATGGCCATCAGCATAAAATTAACCTGAAACTTGCCGTAATATTCATTAAGAAACCCGATCATTTATTGTTATGATTTTCTCTGTGAGATCAACAAAGAAGATAAGGACAAAATGAGTGTATCTGAAGGCGAATCCCCTTAATTAAAAACGTTCAAGATCGTCAATAGTCCTAATCTCATCTCAGCGACAATCAATGTCAAAAACTTGTCAAAAATGTAGGGAAATTGGAGGTTGAGACTGAAATCAGACTGTGAACATTGTAAAAATTACGAGAATGGTCCATCTGGTAGATCGCATAGTGAGTCTTCTCTCATCATCTGCCTAGCCTTTCCCCAAACTATGTTAGGGTCGACATAAAGTCTAAGCGGATGCAGCTGAATAACGTATTTTACATGGAGCGACTGCATATCTGACCTCTACAACCCAGTTACTGGGAATACGATACCCATAGGTAAGACTGGTTGTCAGACTTTTGGGCTCCTGACGACCGGTAACGACTGTCAAAGATCTACGAATGACAGCCGGGACCAACGGCTTAACGTGCTTTCCGAGGCACGGAGGAGTCTCGCTTTGTAAAGACGGTCACCCATCCACAGACCAACCGCAGCAAGCGTAGCTTAACCTGATCGATCGACCTCTGCGGCTATTATTATTTAGCCACGGGCCCCTCATAGTGAGTCTTCTCTCTCAATCTTTATTTCTCTCTTTCTCTCGATTTTAATTCCAGCCCATTGTTGTCTTAACATGAACTCCTCTTTTTTTAAAGAGAAGGCACAAGCAATCGAGTGTTAATAACCAATTCAGATCACTCGCTCACCAGTCACCACGTTTTAATGCCGGAACAGCTTCTAGAAGGACTTAATTGTGACAGTAGAAGCCATACATATTACCGGCAGGCGAGGATCCAGGGGCGAATACTCTGAATGAAACCTAAACATAGTTTTATAAGCTGTATTTTTTACTTTGTATACAATAAAGGTTGTATTCATCCTCGAAAAGGATGCACATTCTCGAGTTTAGGGAGAATAGGCGTCGAAGTTATTTTTTTAAAGGCTTTCAAGGATTGAAAACCTACCCTCCCCTCCCCCCATTCCACAGAGAGAATCATTTGCCCTCCCTTTGAGCGAAAACCTAGATACGCGCCTGGGTACCGGAATAAAATAATAATTGTGTTCCGGTAGTCAACAACTCGTTGATTGTTTAATAGCACCGTAGTACGTTTCCTGGTTCATGTGTACCTTGCATAATCCCAACATACTTCCATTGCAAGTAAGATATTATTTATCTAAAACTCATTTGGTATTTGTTAATTACACGAAGTCATAATGCAGACTGATATGTTGGTTATCTTGACAGCTGCCAAGTAGTCTGTTAAGATAACCCTATATTTGTACACATGCCCTTTAGACTAGTGTGTGCTTTGTTTGTTTACAAGAACAGTTCTTGCAACATAATAATATGATGTAAGTACTGGAACTTTCGATGCAAGAGTGCTGTCCCAGGAAAAAAAATACCCTATTTTTTCCTTACCCTTAGATGTAGTTAAGGGTTTCTACAACGTGTAACGTTAAATGCGCAAAACCTCAGACACTACAACTGATTTTTAATTCAATTGACCTATTTCAGAGAAAATAAGTCACTAAAAAAATTGTAAAGGTTTTATGTGCTGTTTTAGTTTTACTGGCCATTCTAATCGTTTCTTGCGTCTGCGACGAAGCTTTATCGAGGGAGGAGTCGTCACCGGGGCCGCTGCGCCGCGCTGACATTGGCTTGCTTGACCTATTAATAAATAGACACGGCGTGAAGATTTTTGAAAAATGTGACCTATATTAAAAAGTGGTTCAATTAATTCTGCTAGTTATTCTGATCAAACTATTTTCAGGTTTTGCGCATTTAACGTTACACGTTGTATAATAAAGCATAATCAGCCTTAGATAATGTTCCCACTGCTGGAACACAGACCTTCTCTCTTCGAGAGGGAGTGGGCTACTAACTACCACGCGGGCGCAGTGCGGGTTGGCAGGGAGAATCCGCACTTTTTGAACCTCAAAATTACATAAGACAGTCCCCCAAAACGCCCACCCTTCACCACTTTCTAGTGCTTCAGCTGGGAAGAAGAAGTGGCGTAACAAACTCCCCAGCAACATAGCTGTCTGTTCAGTTAGAAGACCACTTCAAAGTGTCGAGCTCAAGACATTACGTTCAATCCACTGGACCGATTAGAGTTAAATGTTTACGCTAATTAACATACCACGTGAGCTTCTCAATCACATAACAGTAAAACATTGATGAATCACCTAATAACAATAGTTGCATAGTAGATAACAATATCCTTACATACAAGAAAATACATGTGTGACGTCAGTTTGCACGGAGGTAAGAATTCACGTTGTCTTGTTTTCCTGTTATTATGTACCTACCTACCTCCTATGATAATGGAATGTCGTGATGTTCGATGGAAGTGTGAATATCATGCATGATACAAATACATACATTAGGCACGGCGCCCACTGGCGGCACGGCATAGTAAGGTATTTTTAGGCGATGAATAAAAATATAATTAATAGTATGGAAATAAAGTTGAAATTTTAATGTTAACGGTCGTAAGTACAAAAAAATTACTGCGGTATGCTTAGTCATGCCGTGTAGGCAGTCTTCGGAATGCTTCGACATCCCTCGGAACGCTTTGGCAGTCTTCGGGATACCGTGGCAAGAAGCGCCCGCTCGAACCCCGCGGCCCCGCGCGTAGCTTCATTAGCAAGGACGCCTCGGCATGCCTAAGGGCGCTTCGGTATGCTTAATTCATCGCGTCATAGTAACCATCAGTGTGCGCTTACATGTAAGGATGCCGAAGGTACCCCGCCATGCCGTGCCGCCAGTGTGCGCCAGGCCTTATGGTTCTTGTTGTGTTAAGGTTACATAAGCTAAAGCGCAAAATATATGAACGTAATTTAAAAGTGTTTTATCGACAAAACTTACTAATATTGCGTTATGGATTTAATGCCATAGGCATTTTCTACCAGTCAACCTTCTGGTAATGCAGAGACCAACAGACGGTCGATTCTGTAAAAATCTCAACGTGAAATCATAAGTGAAGTGAGCACTTAATCCCTACCATTAGGGAATGACAAAGCTCACTTCCCGCCCACTTCACCTAAGTTCTTACGGTGAGATTTTTACAGAATAACACTGCTGTGATAGGTGCCATCATGAAAATTGAGGAATAAATATTTTAAATATAAAGATACGCATAAACCTGTTAAAACTATAATATACACGTAATTACATACGAAAAGCACAAATAAATACATGAATATACTCAAAACAAATCAGACAAACAATGAGGAAATATTAGCGTTGTGATGATACTGCCTGCTTCTTGCGAATGTGCTCGCGAACCTTAACTTTAAAGGATAATCGGTTGGTTGCCATCCTGATTTCCTGGGAGAGCGCATTCCACAGAGAGATAGAGTGAACGAAGAAGGAAGAGTGAATGAAGTCTGTGCGGTGAGTGGGACATTGGAGAAGTCGATTGTGTGATGAACGAAGAAAAATATATTGCGTTGACTTGGTATCTTCTACTTAATAACAGCCTATTTCATTATAGTCCCAGTGCAGGGTAACGGCGTCCACTCATACAGAGAAGACACGAGCATTAATCACCACTTGCGTAACACACTGTCAGTAGCAATGGGTTTCATTTTGACAGTTCAACAACATACATTGCGTTGTTTACGTTGTTCAGCAGACATTTTTCGAACATAATATATGAAGTAATGGATTAGCAATATACTTCAAAATGATTCAGATTTATATAAAAAAATAGTGTGTTACGCAATTAGGGAGCTGGTTGGCAAATTCAGACTTTGGTATGTTATTTATATTATATTACTATTTATTTATTTTATTTATTCACTAGCTGACCCGGCGAACTTTGTTCCGCCTTAATTGCAATAAATAAGCAGTTTTTTTTGTTTTTTAATTGTAAAAAATTAATCATTCATAATTATTTCTGTATTTTAGTACATAGGTTGCTCTTCATTTAGGTACCTTGTGATACACGACATTTTTTGTTTTATTATCAGGCGCAAAAACAAACAACGCAGATGGTCTTCCGACCCGTGAACATGCCACGTACAATTGACCATTGGAAAAACATGAATGTTCTAGATTTAAACCACAAACTTTTAAGGATTGGCCTTGTGATTTGTTGATGGTCATGGCAAATGCAAGACGTATCGGAAATTGAAGTCTTTTAAATTCAAACGGCATATCGTTTGGGATCATCGGTATCCTCGGAATGAGAACTTCCTCACCTTTGAATTTTCCTATCATTATCGTAGCGTAAATTACATTGTTCATCAATTTTCTAACCACCAAAGGCGTACCGTTGCACAGTTTTGGTTGGTTTATGTTTCGAAGCATGATTACTACGGAGCCAACCTTTAGGCGTAAATTGTGCGGTGGTAAGCCAGGCACGTCCAAAGAGTTTAAAAATTCAATTGGATAGTTGGTGGCTTCATCTTCATTTGTGACGCAGTCAATAGATTTGAATGAATGCATTGTTCCAATGATCTTATTTTGAATTATGTAGTTTAGGTCATCTACATCTTTATTTTTAGCCGCTAAAATTGCTCGCTCACTCAACCATTCATTATTTTTGTAGTTACAAATAATTTCTGGAAATACATTGTTGATAAGTTCGTCTTTTGATGAGACAAAATTACAGAAATTATTTGGAAATGATATTAATCCGCTCGATTCATCGACAGGTACTTGACCATTACCGATAGTCAGCAATTGCTCCGAGAAATCTTCAGCAGATGTATCATTAAGCAATGTAACTCTCATGTTTGTTGTCAGTTGCAGTTTCTTCACATAGCGCCATAGATTTGACGATTTGAGGCAAGCGTTTATTTCGTCGGCAGCCGTAGATCTTGGAATTACTGGCAGTATTTGGCGGAAATCGCCAGACAGTAAAATCATTGCTCCTCCAAAACATCTCGAGTCATTGCGTAAATCTTTTAATGTTCGGTTAAGTGCTTCTAATCCACGTTTATGCGACATTGTGCATTCGTCCCAGATGATGATTTTCGATACCGCTAAAACTTTGGCCATTGCTGAGTGTTTTGCAATATTACACGTTGGTTCTTCAATAGTTTGAAGATTTAACGGTAATTTGAATGCTGAATGAGCCGTACGGCATCCTTCTAACAATGTGGCTGCTATTCCAGAAGAAGCAACTGCAACCGCTATGTTAGATCTCGCCCGAACAGTTGCTAAAACTAATGACATGAGACGACGTTCCACCATTGGCATCTAGGAAATATAAACCACCATTTTCATCATCGATTGCCTTCATTAAAGTATCATAAACTTCCTTTTGTTGGTAATTCAACAGGGGTACATTCGTTTGAACTACTAAATCTAATTCCTGGTGATCATATTCACGTTCCCGTTCCAATTCTCGATTAAATGCGTCATTCATTTCACGATATGGTGCGCAAATAGAAACATTCATTATTCTTTGGATGAACTGTATACATACGACCAAGAGCATCAGTAGAACGCACATCTGGATACCCAGGAACCGCATCGCCTTGCTTCCGTTTTTGAAAATTGGTCGATGAAGCATTCCAAGTATAATAACGTGGCATCTCCGAGTAAAGCAAAGTTCGTGCAAACTGATCTCTTTGGCAGATTGCAAAAAAACTGGTCAATGTAGTTGCTGGAGGTGTTTCAGCACGTTGCGTAGCATTCGAAGCCGTGAAATATACTCGTTGACCATTCTCCAGATGCACCGCCAAATGCATAACAGTAAGATGACGTTCGTGAATGGGAAATGCGAATATACGCCAAATCGCTTCATTACAGTTCACATAACGACCAACTTGATAGCGTGAAATTTCATCGTTGGTATTCGAGGATTGCAATCCAAAAACCGAAAAAAAAAGAAAAGAAGAAAAAAAAAGAAAAGTATCCTATGTCCTTTTCCTGTCTCTCAACTACCTCCCTGCCAATTTTCAGCTAAATCGGTTCTGCCGTTATTGAGTTATAAGTGGAGTAACTAACACGACTTTCTTTTATATATATAGATTTACTAGCGACCCGCCCCGGCTTCGCACGGGTGAAATGGAGAAACACTGATAATTTTAGACCCATTATTTCTCGTAAAAAGTATAGAATAAAAAATGGTTATTGTGGGTTATCCCTAAGAGATAGACATATACCATCGCAGACTTTTTTGTATACCTTTTTAAGGTGTACAATACTGTAGTACATTATTTTGATCTATCTCGACGGGTTCAGCCAGCGTTTACAATGTAAGCGCAAAAAAATGTGTTTATTTACGACATTATATTAGAAACCTCTAAAATTATCAGTGTTTCTCTACTATATTATGCATGTATTATACATATAAACCTTCCTCTTGAATCACTCTATCTATCAAAACAAACCGCATCAAAATTCGTTACGTAGTATTAAAGATCTAAGCATATATAGGGACAGACAGACAGCGAAGTGACTTTGTTTTATACTATGTAGTGATTTCAAGCAAACAGGGCCCATAGAAAAAACAATACATACTACTACAAACATAAGAATACTTATAAACTAATAAATCAAAAATTATTACAATTAGGTACAATACTACAATAATTTAACTTAAAAATACTATAAATACATACAACATAACAAACTAAAACTACAGCCGTGCGATTCTGTAACCATCTTACCGTGAAAGCTTGGGTGAAGTGAGCGTAGAGTGAGCTGTCATTCGCTAGGGATTAACACTATTAAGTGCTCACTTCACTTATGATTTCACGGTGAGTTTTTTTACAGAATTGACCGGCTGCACACGTAGTGTCGGCGTCGTGTTTCGCTGACTGGTGTCATGTAGCTGGCCACGAAACCGGCGATAAGTACAACGTGTAACGTTAAATGCGCAAAACCTGAAAATAGTTTGATCAGAATAACGAGCAGAATCCATTGAACCACTTTTTTAATATAGGTCACATTTTTCAAAAAATCTTCATTAAACACGTTGCCGTGTCTATTTATTGATAGGTCAAGCAACCCAATGTCAGCGCGGCGCAGCGGCCCGGTGACGACTCCTCCTTCGATAGAGCGTCATCGCAGACGCAAGAGACGATCAGAATTGCCAGTAAAATTAAAACATCACATAAAACCTCTACAATTTGTTTAATGATTTATTTTCTCTGTGAAATAGGTCAATTGAATTAAAAATCAGTTGGGGTGTCTGAGGTTTTGCGCATTTAACGTTACACGTTGTATATTACTTTAGCTTGTGCCCACAACTTCGTCCGCGTGTTTCTCGCTCCCCGACGCATCCCGTCGCATTGAATCGCCTGCCCGCGCTATTACTTGGTTTTCGCTTAACGCTCTTTCTGACTTTTTTCATATTGCTCGACTCCTAAGTGTCCTAGCGTAATTTTAAATAACCTTAAAGCCTTCCTCAAGAATAAGGCTACCGAATGCAAAAAAAAATATTCAAATCTGACTGGTATTTCCAGAGATTAGCGCGTTCAAACAAACAAACTCTTCAGCTATCTGCTTTATTATTCGTTTATGGTATAGCAAAACCACTACAAAAAAAAAAACCTTACACGCACTCTCGAGGTGCCCGTGGCTAAATAATAACAGCCGCACAGGTCGATCGATCAGGTTAAGCTATGCTGGCCGCGGTTGGTCTGCGGATGGGTGACCTCTTGTCTTTACATACCGAGACCCCTCCGTGCCTCGGAAAGCACGTTAAGCCGTTGGTCCCGGCTGTCATTGGTAGATCTTTGACAGTCGTTACAGGTAGTCAGAAGCCCAAGTCTGACAACCAGTCTTACCTAGGAGTATCGTATTACCCAGTAACTGGGTTGTGGAGGTCAGATGGGCAGTCGCTCCGTGTAAAATACTGATATTCAGCTGCATCCGGTTAGACTGGAAGCCGACCCCAACATATGTAGTTGGGAAAAGGCTAGGCAGATGATGACTCACTTACACTCTCACTCACTCACAGTCTCACTCACTCACTCTACTTAATAAAATTTTTACATTCATTCATTCACTAACAGAAAATGCACAGCTTAAACTTCTAGGTGCATGTTGTAGAAGGAACTCTTTTGCAAAACATGCGTTTTGTACAAGAGTTCCATCTACAACAAAACTGAACACTAGAAAAATATTATAGAAAATTTATCTCCTTAAGGGGAACTATTTGTGCGGACGTAAATCCCAATCCCGAAAGAAATCCCATCGTACACGGTTCGTTTATTGCACTTAATTAAAAATAAAAAACCTTAGATAGAGAAAAGGGAGAGATAGTCTTTTAAAATTATACTTATAATATATACTTTTAAAATTATGAAAAAAAAATCACTTCCTCTCTCCTTAAACAGCACCATTATATTTTCTTTACTCCTGTTTCATGTCTATTGTTATATGTATATATTTACTTAGATTGGTATAATATACTTTTGTGTATGTATTTATTTTATCTTGTAAATAGTACACCACAGACTACCTACAATATTTCTCTCCTTCCCTTTTCAATCCATCCAAAGGTTGTCTTTAAAAGATCGCTCTTAGCGATAAGACCGCCCATTGTGTCACCCTTTGTAAAATTTCTATATTTATATCTGTAATCTATATGGTGTACATAATAAAGAGTATTATATTCTATTCTATTCTATTCTAGTCTTCGTGGTTTTCGAGAATGCTAAAAATTAAAATCCAAGATGGCACCACTTTATGAGTGCTTCTAAAAACTTATACCTACGGCTGTATTAAAAACACCTATCAAAATTCACATTTTCCCTCTCTCTCTGTGTCTTTCTATTATACAGGTTGAAATTGAAAACATGCGACAAATCGAAATGAGAGATTGTACTCATAATTGTGAACAACTGTTACTATGAGATAAAACCTGAATCGCGAAAAAAAAATCAGCTGTTCCCTACATTTATGTTCGCATAACTCGTCAAAATGTAGGGAACAGCTGATTTTTTTTTCGCAATTTCAGGTTTGCTCCCATGGTAAAAGTTGTTCATAATGATGAGTACAATCTCCCATTTCCATTTGTCGCATGTTTTCAATTTCACCCTGTATACGAGTGTGTGTGCGTGCGAGTATCGCGAGTAACTTCGTTCCGAAAGGGGTCCCCCGACCGCACACGTGTTCTTATTTATTTACTTTTCGGTTTTTTGACTGTTTCTCTTAACTGTACACGAAACTACTTTTCATAGAAGATTGGGGCTCACTGTCACATAGGACAAAGAAGAGAATACTTAAATTACTTAAAAACAATAACAATAAATCAATAATATTTAATTAAAGGCCATTAGTAGACTAGAGATACCGTCGAGGCCAAATTACAGGCCATAAATAATTATAATGACCATCTTCCAATAGTTGGGGGCAGGGCCGTACAAATTAATTTATTATGAAGAATACCACCAGTCACCACACAAGAGTAAAATAACGTTTGAGGTTATTTTTAAGGAACTAGTTCAGAACTGGAACATAATGTATACAGGGTCAAACTGAATTAGCTAGCGAAACTCTGCAGACGTGATGATATCGTTACCTAAACATCATCATCATCTGCCTGCCTTTTCCCAACTATGTTGGGGTCTGCTTCCAGTCTAACTGGATGCAGCTGAATACTGGTATTTTACATGGAGCGACTGCCTATCTGACCTCCACAACCCAGTTTCTGGGTAGTATAATCTCCTCGGTAAGACTGGTTGTCAGACTTTCGGGCTTCTGACTACCCGTAACGACTCTCAAAGATCTACGAATTACAGCTGGGACCACCGGCTTAACGTGCTTTTCGAGGCACGGAGGGGTCTCGTTATCGTTATCTGAACATGATGAAATAAAAAAAAAAAACAGACGGACAACACAACACAACACACAACAGCACACACAACACACACACAACAGTCGGATTTCTCTCCCTATCTACTACAAAATTGCAGTTCCAGAGATTAGCGCGTTCAAACAAACAAACTCTTCATCTTTATTATTAGTATAGAAAAGTCCTAAACTCCTGACTCACTCACTCACTGATCCATCAACGCCCAACACAAATCCTTTGAAATTCTGAAATTTTGCACAGAGGTTCCTTGTATGATGTAGACAAGAAATAAAGCCGGATTTTCCTAAATTCCCAAGGGATAAGGCAGACGAACACATTGACAAAGTGCCTATCTTTATTCTGTATCCATACGTGTTTTTCGTGTCTGTGTGTGTGTGACCGCGGTTTTCTTCTAAATTAGTCCACGGATTTTGAGGCATCATTGAAAGAATGGCAGGCCTGTTGGTCTAGTAGTCAGTGGCCCTGACTACTATACGCAAGGTCGTGGGTTCGATTCCCACCCAGGACAAATGTTTGTGTGATGAGCACGATCATTTGTTCTTTGTCTGGGTTTAATTTATCTATAATATGTATGTATTTAGAAATATATATGTATGTTTATCAGTTGTCTAGTACTCATAGCACAAGCTCTGCTTAGTTTGGAACTAGATGGCGTTGTGTGAAAGTTGTGGAATATTATTATTATAATTTATTTACACCACATATAATTATGATAAATTATACCACATACTTGGTATCTCCTTTTTTGATGGTATACAAAAAATGAAACAAATCGGTCGCGAAAAAAAAATCAGCTGTTCCCTACATTTTGACGAGTTATGCGAACATAAATGTAGGGTGAGAATAGCTGGTTTTTTTTGCGACCGATTTCATTAATTTTATATACTTTTGGAAATTCCCTGTTATTCATTTCATCACTAAATATCACACTTCTCTAAACTCTCACATTGACTGGCCTTCATTGCTATTCCATTGGATACCTAATACCTACTTACTATAACAAACCTTTCGATGTAACCAAATCCTCTAAAACATCAAACATTTAAAAGATATATAGGAAGAAGTTTATTAACCATTTTCATAAATTATCCACATACATAAACTTTCACACAAGTTATCTCAAAATGTTAATAGGCCATTAAGCATACAAATTACAGGGAAGACATCTTCATTTAATGAGCTATGTATTATCTAACGAGGTACAAAAATATATTTATAAATATTTAAAGGTGTCGATGAAACAGTCGATGATGCTGACAAAGGTCGAATTGGAAAATTCTTGAAATGTTTAAAAATTGGTGATAATCGAATGAATTAACGGGTTTATGTTGTCCCTTTACGCCAGATCCCTGTAAGCCAGATCGTGACCAGGTGGCATGCTGAGATGCCACTTTCGAGTGATTTGTGTTGCTCGTAGTCGATGAGCTAGTCTACTAGAAGCACTGATCACTTGTCGCTTGGTTTGCGTGTCATTAAGTGCACATACAAAATTTCTGTTAGCGGCAGTTCGCAGTATAACGCAGGCAAAACATGCTTATGTGTCTAAACACACTATGCCGAAGTGACGCGACCAAAGTTCAGCACAATTACGCCTGCAATGCTATTTGAATTACTGAATTACTGCGTACAGCCTAACTTCGGTCGGGCGTAAGTTCGGGTTTCGCACCTCGAAAGTAATTACAAGATCACTTTGTTTTGCGTATGTCTGTCCAACTGTGTAGATAACACGACACGACGCCACGACAGCGCTCGAGACACTAAATACACACACAAAGTTTCGGAACTGAATTTCTGCCGCGTAAGTTCGGCACTTATGGTGTGTCATATCAGCCGAATACGTCGGAACGTAAAATCAGGCGCCGAACTTCGGTCGCGTAACTTCGGCATAGTGTGTTTAGACACTATGGGTACATACAACAGTACGGGGTCGTGGGGTATTTAAAGTTGTTTTGTAACATTAAAAACTTGTTTTCGTAAAAAAAATCAGAAAAAGTTTGAATTTTGACCTTCAATATTTCCGTAACCAGAAGGTTCCCAGGTATCGTCCAGTACAAAAAAAAATATTAAAATGACGGGGAGTGGAAGTGATTCTCGGATTCTTCGTTAAGTGTCTTTTTACACCCGTTATTTACATAAAGAAATCTCGATGTTCTGTCAAGTCGTAAAAACCGTGCGAAATCTCTGCTAGTGACAAATAATACAACAACCACATTTTCTTGTTACAGCAACATGGGCCTTCTAGAATTCGAGAAATGGTCGAACCAGCCAGACCTTTTCACCGAGAAGTCCCGAGTGTGTGCCAAACTGCATGGTTTGACGCCAGGCCAGCGACGAGTGTGCCGACGACATAAGGATCACATGCCGGTCGTCAGCTCCGGCGTGAAGCAGGGGATTACTGAGTGCCAGTACCAGTTCCAAGGAAGAAGGTGGAACTGCACTGTGACGGGGGATGAGACCGTGTTTGGGCCTTTGACATTGATTGGTGAGTTTTTAATGATACCGTATTTAACGAGAGTCAGCATCCCAAATGCGTAACACAATTTATTTTACAATTCAAAGGATTTTGAAATAAATTCCCAATCCATTGATTCACATGCTTGTAAAAGTTGTCTGGTCGATAACGTAAATAAAGCAATGAATGTTGTTGAATTGTCAAATAGAAAAGACATTGCAATTTTTTGTGTGTTACGCGGTTACCCTGCAGGTGCATACGTTTTTTTTTAATGCAACTTTCAAAAAATCACCTCGTCGAGTACGGTATTTAAACACCTCCCCATGTGTTTTACTAGAAGTTGTCATAAACATTCAGTCTATTGGCCGAACCCGGATTTAGGGCGCTTTCAATTTAGACGGTTGGTGCCGGACTGCAGCAGTCCGGCACCAACCGTCTAAATTGAAAGCGCCCTTACGGACTGTTATTGGTTAAAATTAAGACTTGTATCTTTACGAATAATGAAGCAAAGAAAGCTTTGCATAGAAGAGCCTCCCATATATGGAGGTAACTATCACAGGTCAAATTAGCTTACGAATCGATTTCTATGCCCAGTTTGGGAATAAAAAATGCTACCATTGCCAAGCTATACGATTCGGTTTTGTTTTAGGAACCGAGCTTTCCCTGCAATCCCTTTTTTCATCCTAAACATTTTTAAAACATACAATATCCGTGGGTGTAGTCTTCAAAACTAAACCTACACCCTCCTGAATAATACATTAAGAATAATAACTAGAACTTTGTATTATTCAACCTTTAGATACCAACATCAAAAGATCTTCTACTTATACATAATTTATTCTATGTTATTTTATTAACCGAGCTTTCCCTGCAATTCCTTTCGTCCTAAACATTTTTAAAACATACAATATCCGTGGGTGTAGTCTGCAAAACTAAAACTACATCCTCCTGAATAATACATTAAGAATAATAACTAGAACTTTGTATTATTCAACCTTTAGATACCAACATCAAAAGATCTTCTACTTATACATAATTTATTCTATGTTATTTTATTAACCGAGCTTTCCCTGCAATTCCTTTCGTCCTAAACATTTTTAAAACATACAATATCCGTGGGTGTAGTCTGCAAAACTAAAACTACACCCTCCTGAATAATACATTAAGAATAATAACTAGAACTTTGTATTATTCAACCTTTAGATACCAACATCAAAAGATCTTCTACTTATTCATAATTTATTCTATGCTATTTTTTAGGGTTCCGTACCAAACGGTGCCAACGGGACCCTATTTCTCAGGCTCCGCTGTCCGACTGTCCGTCTGTCATAGGGTTGTATCTTTTGAATCGTAATAGGTAGACACTTGAAATTTTCACTGAGCTTGTCCTAATATGACCGCTATAGCAATAAATCCTAACTATCACACTAATATTATAAAGGCGAAAGTTTTTGAGTTTGTGTGTTTGTATGTTTGTTACTTTTTCACGCTCAAACGGCTAAACAGATTTGGATGAAATTTGGTACAAAGATAGTTTATAACCGGGATTAACACATAGGATACTTTTTATCCTGATATTCTCACGGGATCGACAGTTATGCGGGTGAAACCGCGGGGCGCAGCTAATATATTATCCTACTAATATTATAAATGCGAAAGTAAGTTTGTTTGTTACGTTTTTACGCTAAAACGGCTAAACGGATTTCGCTGAAATTCGGCACACAGATAGACCATGACCTAGGTAAAGACATAAGCTACTTTTCATCCTGGGTCGTAGATGAAGTCGTGGTAAACAGCTAGTATAAAAATAAAATAAAGTAAATAATTAAAGGAGGTTTCCATACAAGAAACATGCAATTTTTCCTAAAGGATTTATCTACACTAATATTATAAAGAGGAAACATTTGTATTTTTGAATGTACGTTTGTAACGAATAAACTCAAAAACTGCTGTATCGATTTCATTTAAAATAATTATGTAAGTAATGCTATCAAAAACGGTGAAGGAAGACATAGAGAGGAAACCGGCATGTGCTAGAACCAACATTCGAAGACATGTGGCATCTACCAACCTGAACTGGACCCACGTGGTGGATTACGGCCCATTCATTTTCATCCATTTTATTTTCATTAATTTTGCCATTTATTTTCATGTCACTAAGACCCATAAATAAATACCTTAACTTGAGTATACATATAACAATATAAAAATTGTGTTAGTAAATAAAACTTTAAAACTATGTTAGTATCACTTTTTATTATTATTTTATTTTTTATTTGTAACGTGCGTCTTGTTTGTGCAGAATAAACGTTTTTTTCTTTCTTTCTTTATCACGTAGTTGCACTAAGTCTTCGTGCGCTCCGGTGGCATTTGTCCGCGAAAGCGGCGGAGTGCCACATCCTGTGGCCAAAAGCTCTCGTCCATCACCTGATGCAGGTAGCAAGTTGGTATGCGCAACACAAACTCCTTAAAGTTTACGTTACGATGCGACTCCAGCAGCTGCACTCTCGGCGCGTACTTCAGCCTTTGGTGCACGTACTTCACGATGTCTTCCACGTCAGTGATGTAGTGGAGACGGGAAATATACACCGGGGATTCGGCTTCGCAGCACGCAGTTTTCGTTGGGCTCCGTAGGAGCCTTGCCGCAGCTACTCTGTTCTGTTCTTACAGTTACTCTGTCGGCGCTTGCTCCTTTGCACCGTCACAAAGCCGTCATCATCAGCCCGGTCACGGGCTTTGCGGGGAGAGCAGTGGGGGTGCTCATAGTGACCAACGGGCCAGACGGTCGCGTTGATCGGGCAGCATTGCGAGGAGGAACAGCGGGAACGGGAACGGGGCGGCGAGGTACGCTTGCGGCGCAAAACGCAGACTCAGCAATCGGCGCCGGCGACAGAACTGTTGACGCGAAACTCGTGACCGATGTGTCTAGGCATCCGACCCCTCGGCGCGTATTTACATTGTTTACACGCGCCGGTAACCCAATTACTCGTAAAGCCAAACGCACATTATAGCCGCAACGGGCCGCAGCGCAACGCATTTTCATACAAAAAAGTGCGATGCGGCCTGCCTGTAGTGAGCGATGGTTCATAGAAAATGTACGAAAGTGATGAAGGAGGATTTTTGCAAAGTGTTGCGTTGCGACGCGGCCCGCCTTAATCTACGTAAGCCTTAACGCAACAGAGTTACGCAACTCATCGAGTTCCGTGCGCAGATTTGCAACGGTGCACTCAGATGTCTCCAACTTCCTCTGTACATCAGCTAAACTAGCCTAGTAGTACACGTCTCGCCCTTCGTGTGCGAGTTCGACTCGCACTTGGCTTTTTCTCATTTATATTTTCTCTTTTTACAAAGAAACATTTTCAAATACATTCCCAGTGAAATATCTTTCCAAGGCCAGTAAGACAGACCAGTCTATGTATCAAGATAAACACAGATATAAATTCTCTTTTATTCAGAACAAACGAAATTGACATAGGACGTAATAAAAATATCGTAAAGACAATTTTGAGGCTGCGACGTCTTCGCGAACGAATATTGTTCTAGTCAACGTTATCTATAGTTAGTATGAGGTTGTATGTTTAGTTAAATGTTTGTTGTATGGGTCATCTGCTGGTTGACTTTGAAGAAATAATGGGATAGTTGAGGAGCCCGAAATTCTGTCAATCAGTCTTACCATGGGGTATCGTGTTACCCAGTAACTAGGTTTTAGAGGTCAGATAGGCAGTCGGTCCATGTAAAATACTGGTATTCATATATACATCATATCCCGGAATTAACGCACACCCGCAAATATCCCACTTATGATATTATGTTGTAAGCAATGAATTGTTACTATTTATAAAACATTGTTTATTAATTAAATTAATTAAACTGATTGTGGGAGAAAATTGTAAACGATTCTGAAAAAACTACTTTTATAATGTAGGGGAAACAGTACAGTTATTGGTCATTTAATTTTAGTTATTGGCACTAGTTTTATCTCACTCTAAGTCACGTCATTTCCATTTACTATGCCAATTACTATGAGGAGGCCAACAACTGTATGGTTTCCCCTAAATTAATTCAGTTCCCCATAAGATTTTTTTTCAAATTTGGCTACCTTGCCATTTGCCTGGTAGGTATTTGGTTTTTTTTTGTATTTATTTTAAAGAAACGCACAACAATAATTGCTTTTAAAACTTCTAAGATACATTCTAAACATCATTCTGAATAATTTTGAAGGATATTGCTAATCCATTACTTCACATGTCCGAAAAAAATCTCTGCTCAACGGCGTAAATAATCATTGCGTTATTTACTTTTTTGTTGAACTGTCAAAATGAAAGCTATTGCTACTAGTATCGTGAAAATTACCCCGCTGGTCCATTTCGAACTGTAAATTAAAACAACATCTCTATTCCAAACTAGAGCAAAAACTATTCCCCATTTATATCACCCGTGATACTCGCTACACTAGTACACAAGTGCTGAAAATCTACCCTGAAACAGAGCTGTAAATCTTTGTGGAAGACAACTAGGACAGTTCGTGATTTATAGTGACATTGGTACTGTTCCCACCATCCCCACTCGCAACTGGTCTAGATAAAAAATAGATTCTAGGAAAATTCGCAGAGATATTACCGAAGGCCGTCTGTATTGGGACATTTGTTAGCGTTCGTAGGAGTTATGAGATGTCAAATAGTTATGGTTCGTTTAATAGTTCGGCATATTTCTTTTGTCAGAAATTGAGAGAAGAAAATCTTTCTAGTATCAATATTTATATTTCTGGTATCAATATTATACTGGCTTAAAGTTCTGTTTCAGCCCTGCGGGGTAATTAACACACTATCAGTAGAAATGTGTTTTATTTTGACAGTTCAACAACATTAATTGCGTTATTTGTTGAGCAGACACATTTTTTAAGCATATGAAGCAATGGCTAATGGTAATACCCTTCAAAATGATTCATATTGATTGATTTGCAGATACCACTTAGTAAACATTTTTGGCAAGGCTGCTAGTCTTCTGGGCACGTTTCCGGATGACAGCGATGCGGACGAGTACTTCGACGCCTAAATCCTTTTGTTTTTTTTATTTATTTACATAGTTAGTTTTTTTTTTTTAATTAGTACTTTGTTTCAATTGTCTGTAAAATATAATTTATATGTACCAAGTACATACATACATAATAAATTCAGTATAAACATTTTAATAAGTAAATCACTCATTGACAGACATCGCACAACCTAAACCACTAGGTTTAGAAGCATTTTTTTTTTACCACTGCGATTCTGTAGCCATCGCACAGCGAAAACTTAAGTGAAGTGAGCGTGGAGTGAGCTGTCAGTGTCATCCCACCTGATACTAGGGATTCCACGCAAGTTCTCACGGTAAAATTTGTACAGAATCGACATGCAGTTCCTTTTATAACGAAAGTGAGCACTAAGGAAAGATAGGCGGATGAAATTTTGTATGATGGTTTGTGATTTTTGACAATGGGAAATCTCATCGGGCACCTACCCAGCTTGTAATATAATAAAAGTTTTCAATCTCAGACAGGTGATGGCTATTTGGATAACTAACGGAAAGTTATAATTATTATTCACTTTGATTTTTCTTACCATAGCAATCCTCAGATTATGTTGCGTCGTCTAATTGCCATAATTGTCCCTAAAACTACCATGGGAAACGATACGGTGGGACCACCAACATCGCAACGGACAACCGAGACACAATCATTAACGTTATCACGTCACAGTTCTCCAGATTTAGGCCTTAATAAATACGATATACTGGGTGTCCGGAAAGTCATGGATTACCTTTTACTTGCTGATGGGCCACATTGGGATAACCAATAAAAAAAAATTACCATATTAAAAGTCTTATGGTTTCCGAGTTTTTTGATGTTTAATGAAATTTTGGAAAATCTCTACCTTTGATCAGTTTTTTCCATGCCATTTCTACGAATGAAAACTTTTTCGAGTACAGGTTTTTTTTTTATTTTCATCTCGAATCATCCTAGTATCGATTGAATACAAGAAAGTTACAGATATCATCTTTTAAATACCTAAAATTTAGGTTCAAATTTTCGCCAAAAACAATTTGACCTTATTTTTGATCGGCCATGGTGAAAAAAATAAATTATTGGTAGGTCATTTTTTTTATTGGTAGATCTCAATGTGGCCCATCAGCAGGTAAAAGGTAATCCATGACTTTTCGGACACCCCGTATGTACCAGCACCACATAAAACGTAACTATATGCATTTAACCGGTTCAATTTTCCTCACCAGCATCACGGGAAACGGCCTTCACGCACGCGATAACATCGGCCGGCGTTTCGCTCTCCGTGTCACGGGCTTGTCGGGATGGCCGCTTGTCAAGTTGCAGCTGCAGTCGGGCGACCAGACCGAGGAATCTGCACTCCGATTGGGTGTGGGGAGGATGTGGCGATAATCTCGAGTATGGCTACAAGTAAGTATGCTCTCCTGGTACTTCTGAGGTTAAAGGGTTAGTCAACCGCGTGTGTGTACTCTGTTCATGTGTGATTAATTAATTAAATTTTAGACGCATACAATTGTTTGTATGAATATGCTTTTGAAGTAGGTATTAGAGCTCTTTGATTGAATCCTTGGTTGTAAGTTTAAGTAAGTAGGTATTACATACTCATATGTGATAGAAAAGAAGTAAATCATGTGAACTAAGTTCTTATGAGAAATAAAGTAGGTACTTTAAACCCAAGTGTACCTCTCCTGTATACCTCTTTTGTTTGTAGAATATGTAGGAAGTAATTAAGTTACATTATCGTGATTTTAATAACAAAATTATTCTCACGAAAACTTGTCCTGCAGTCAACTTACACTTCAGTTCAAAAATATATCCTAACATAAAAAAAAAAATACAGCACCAAGAAAACTATAAATTCTACAATACTAAACATCCAGCAGCTTATGTTATCCCAGTACTTACTACTATATTCTACTACAACTAGAACCTTGAAAATGAGTTCTAGTTGTAGAATTATATATGGCTGCCACCTTGTGCTTATGTTGTCCCGTGCGAAAATTATTATTTTATTTAAATACGCTTTCCCCAGTCCGTCCCCGTTCCTGACCTACAGCAATGTTGATTGTTGCTACATCTCTTCGTGTAACATGGGCGCCTAGTACTTTTCCCCCACTTTATCGAAATTTTCCCCGCGGAAAATTAGAAACCAGACTGATAAAACAATAGACTGGTATCTAAAACAAAACATTTTTTTTTTTCAAATTAAGAGAAAACTTTCAGAAGTTACTTAGAGAAAATTGTTAACTGAAAATTTCTTCATATTGATTTAATTATTTGCAACTGAAAATCAGTACATGAAGCTACAACCTCCTCACAATCCTCATACAGGTGGAAAGTACGTTTTCCTAATGACGTCACTTTTGAAAGCGGCCATTTCTCAGCACGCCCATGAGATTTCCACCTTTTCAGGATGTCACCTGAAACGTTCAGGTAGAACTCACCTGTTTCACGACGCACCTGATTACTAGGGAAGCAATACCAAGGCGGAGGTATATTTACCTGTGTTACCCGCGCACAACGTGAAACGTCACGAATAATATTCACCTGAAATTTCCCTGTGTGAGGGAGGCAAAAGGTAAAATGTACGTGGATAACTCACACAGAGGAAGGTGTTTGATTGTGTGAGTGAACGTACACTTTCCCTCATTGTGCTAGAAAGTGATGCAACACCCCATCCCTTTTCTACTACGGACTTAAAATTCACCTCCCCGTTAAGGTGAACGTGATTTGTAATGGTGTGCGTGCACCTGAAATTCACGTGAAAAGGTGGGTTTTACTCCTGCGATATTCTTATTTCCTGGTATCAAGGTGAAAGGTAAGATAGGTGAAAAATTTACAGGTAGCTCTTTCAGGCGTGACAATTTTCTTACCTGCCTGAAAATCGTCCACATTTGTCAGTACAGATAGAGATAGTGCAATTTAATTAATTCAAAAATGAGGTACAAAAATAAAAAATATTATTGGTAGCCTGAAATCATTGCAATTGAACAACTAGTCATGATACCAAAGTAGAAAAATACTAATTATGAACATCTAATTAGTGCTAAATCAGTGTAATAATGTTTAATAGCTCATCCTCTCCAAACAAGCCAATTCAAACGTATAAAATCATCATAATAAACAAAACAGGTAAAATCAAATACCTACTTCGATGATTATTAGTTGAGGAAGGAAAAGATCTCGTTAATCAGCTGTCAACTGGGCTTCACGGGTGTCAAACCATGGCTAAAGACAGGTCGGGTACTAGGATCGCATAAATCCACAGGAATTCGCGCCAATTGCGGCGTAGCCCGTAGCGCCATTCATGGTACGCCTGCTACGGTTACTACGGTTACAGCACGGTTCAGGAAAAGGTGTTTTGAGTTAGATTTATCATCACGCCTGTTTTCACCGAAGGGCTAGGCAAAGGTGCATCTAGTACCCACATTTTGCCAGTTAAGTCCTATGTTATAGGGAGCGAGCGTATGGCCATTGAGAAATTGGCTATTGAGAAATTCCTGATGGAAACTGCTTACTTTGTCTGATCTGGGACATCAGGGCCATCAGGGGGTTAATGTTCTTTTTTTTTTTATAAAAAACTATTTTAGGCTATTCGGGACCTGTTAATGCTAATAACATAATTATTTAACTAAATTTACCGTGGCATCTTTATATATTTTTGAAATGGCCTTGTTTATTAAACATCATCCATCACATTAGAGCTTAAATAGCGAAATAGAAGTAATTTGTATAATAACCTTACCAATCAGTACAGAACTACTCTCTTTGGGAAAAGTGTGTTTGCTATGGCCACAAAGATCTACAATAACATTCCTAATGACATAAAAGAATTTTCATGTCTTTAAAAATAAATTGTTCCAATTTCTTATAGAAAATTGTTAATACTCTGTTGCTGAATTTTTATCAACTAGAATTTTTGAAATGTTTATGTCCGCTTGACGATAATTTATTGTTGTTGATTGTCTTGTGTCTGTCATGCATGACTAGTAGTAATAATAGAATTTATATTTAATCTTCAATGAATTTATATCAAGGCATTACAATTTTTACAATCATTTATTTTCAATGTATTATTTTATAATTTGTATGCCCAAGTGGCTGATCATGGAATGAACATTATTAAGTCTATAATTATGTAATAAGATAAGATAATTTATTTGTCAAACATGCGTTTACATAAACTGATTAATCAGACATGCAAGGTATTAATAATAATTTTATTAATAACTTCACATAAGTATAAATTACATAGAAGTTACATCATTACAAAGTTACATATTAATATTATAAGGAAAATATTAAACTATGCCTAAAATAAATCTAGTTTATCACTTATACAACGTGTAACGTTAAATGCACAAAACCTGAAAATAGTTTGATCAGAATAACGAGCAGAATTAATTGAACCACTATTTAATATAAGTCACATTTTTCAAAAAATCTTCATTAAAAACGTTGCCGTGTCTATTTATTAATAGGTCAAGCAAGCCAATATCAGCGCGGCGCAGCGCCTCGGTTACGACTCCTCCCTCGGTAAAGCGTCGTCGCAGACGCAAGAAACGATCAGAATGGCCAGTAAAACTAAAACACCAGATAAATACAATACAATTTTTTTAATGACTTATTTTTCTGTCTGAAATAGGTCAACTGAATTAAAAATCAGTTGGGGTGTCTGAGGTTTTGCGCATTTAACGTTACACGTTGTATATTAAAAGGTCAAGGTTAAGGTTATGGTTAAAGGCCTACTGAATTTAATAACGACCTGCCTGATGTAGGTTTATTCAAACCTGTGTTTCAGGCCATCACTTGGCAACGCTGAGTCACGAAACGATTTGATTTGATTTGATTTGATAAAAATCAAGAATCTAAAAGCTAGGCCGGAAAACTGCTTTATGACAAAATGTCAATAGAAATTGAAGAATCTCACTTCAGGCTCTCTTTGTGAAACACGTTATACTCTACGTAGCAACACGTAGCAACGCGAAGCACCGTAGCCGACCTCCTACGTAGGCATGCGATCCTAGGAGGTTTTCACGTACTGAAAGGGTTAACCACCGCTGAAAATGAAAGGGTTGAAAGCTGAAATTCGTTTCATGACTTACATGGAATTTGTATTGTAAAAAAAAAAAATATATATAATACCGTGAAAATTTAAATTTAATCCTACATAATTATTTTATTTAAATACTTATTCTGCTGATTATTATAACTTATAAGGTAATTTAAAAAAACATAAATAAATTGAAACTTGACATTTTATTCGTTTTTTTTACTGGTGAAGATCCGTCGGTTGCTACGTTACCGACGAACCACGAGTGCCGCGACTGTATTTTTTTCAGGCCAAACGTTTTCAAACACCAGGGTAAAATGAAATACAAAGACCTTTCAGCCGTTTGTTTTCATCGCTTGCAAGTTGGAGCTTTCCCACTGACAATCATAAACAATAACAAATGAAATTGTGTAATTTCTCTTTTTATTATTTTTTAAACGACAATTTCCTAAAAACATGGAATTTTCTGCATATTTCGAGCAAGCGTTACCAGGGTAGCAAATGACAAAGAAGCCTACGTCAGCCGTTGCCTAAGCTTGTTCGTGACACGCTTTTTTCGACACTGAAACGTCACGGTTTGAGGCTGTTTGAACAGGAGCTTAGGAGATAGAAGAAGGTTTGTTCATTTTCCGAGTTCATTTTCAAGGACTTAAGCCCTGTCTAGTAGGTTAACCGTTTTTTGACAGCTGCCGTAGAACGTAACTATTCCAGATTACGTAAATGGTAACTTAAAAATGCGTAATAAAACAAATATATAAACTGCATTATCTTACTGAATTATTTCATTGAAGACTTCTTATAGACATTATACGAGTATCAATTTTGACAAAAAATATATAATTGTTATGCGTATTAAATTACATTTTACGTAATGTAATAGCTTCAAATTAATATATCGAAAATAATCATTTTATATTATAGGTAAATCAGTATAGAATAACCTTGCATCCACTCAAAAATCAAAAAAATATATTATATTTTGTTTGCATAAACAATATGTTAATGTTTTATTTCGATTTTAACCCTTAAATTGTCACCCTTAGATTTCTTTTGTGTATAATGTTGAAATTGCGCATATGGGTTGAAATTAGGATAGAAAAGAGGATAAAGAAAAAAAAAACTTTTTTGTTGTATTTTTTTTATTGTTTTTACAATGTCACATAAAACGGACATTGTCCATTATATGTGCAGTTGTAGTAAATGAAACTACGTCACATAAAACGGACATGGCATATTATATGTGAAGTTGTGGTACAGTGCTTAGGAGTGTTAAAACAGCGTCTGTGTGCGTGGAAATACTGCGTCCTTTAAAACGGACAAAATCAATTTAAGGGTTAAAAATTTCATAAAATGTTATGCAGAAAAAATGGTGTATTTTATTATGCAGTAAACCCCATATTTATGTGTATACACTAGAACACAATTAATACGGCAAACCAGTGGATATTTTATTTTTACGCTTATTTCTGCTATAAAACCTGCAAAATTTAAACTAAAGTAAACAAAGTGGCTAATTTATATTATTTCTTATTTAATAATAACAATGAATACAGATATTAAAAAAAGAAAGAAACCGCACCATTTTTTATTCGACAGCAAAAATAGATAATCGATACTACAAAGAATCTATGAAGTGTAAATAATCGAAATGTTACGTTGTTGAATGGACAAATATGTGTAAGTACCTGTCTAGGGTAAAGTAAAATGCGTTATAATAATAATTACTACTCATCTACATAGTTACTAGAATGGTTTTATTTTCTGATTTTGAGACAAGATAATATTACTATGACGTCACAGGAGATTGAACATCCAGGACCCATTCCACAAAACTTTACAATTCTACAAAATTGTTAAATTTTAGAAAAAAATTACGTACACACATTTGTAAGTTTTTTCGTTACAATTATATGGCTTATTCATAAAATACCATAATGATTTTATGGCTTTTTGTAGTACAAACACTTGTAATAGAAAAATTTTGTGGTATACGGCCCCCTGATGGATTACACGTACTATCTATAAACGGTTCGTACTTTCGTAGTTTTTAGTTACGTCTTCCGTAATCGCGTTGTAAGTAAGTAGGTACGTGTTCTTTCCAAGAAGCATTCAAAACCTCTTTCTATAACTTTCATCTAATCCACCACCATAAATCAACTTTGGATTGATAAAATAAAGTCAAAAATCTCTTAAACGATAATATAGTTATCAAAACCATTCAAAAGTGGCCTACGACTTCCCGTTGTCAGAAAGTTTCACGAAATTGCGGAACCGGACTGGACTTCGTAAAAATGCGAGGTCCATTTACTAGGAACACATGAAATGCAACTTCCAAGTTCTAATCTATGTCTGTGTGAGTGTGGAAAATGATGGAAAATGCATACACATACGAATGGGCGGAGTTTTCAAGCTACACACATAAATATAGGGAAACATTTTTAGAGGGATATGGAGTTGGAGCTTTTTAACTTTTTTATAAAGGAACATTTTAAAAAAGCTTTTCTGATTTGTCTGTTTGAATTTTCTATACCAAGGCAACATGATTTCTAGTAGCTAAAGAATGTTCGGTATGCGGCTAGGAATGGAGAATGTATGCGCTGGGAAAGGTCTTCGCTTCATAAAGGAGATTTTCCCGCATTCGAGTATTTTTCTGACCAGGCGAGCAGAAAGCGGCGGACGTCGTGAAAAATTTGTGGAACGCTTGGCATGCGGGAAAATCTCAAAAGGACTTCGTCTGGATTTCGGGAATTTTCGAAATTTGGTGAGAATTCTTCATGAATATTAAAATATTGAAATTCACTGATTTTCCATTCAAATCAAACTAACTCTAAATTGTTTAATTACATAAAAAAAAACAATATACTGTAAACGTAAATCCAAACAAAATATTATATCCCAAATAAAACAAAACAAAACTGACTTTGTTATGTTAAACCAAAACAGAGGAACAATCACACTCCGAAGTTCATCTGTTTCAGATTCAGAGCTAATTTCAAATTGAACCCAACGATTTCAAGCTGAACTTTTTCGCAAAGCCCGCAAGGTTCCGGATAAACCCGGATATGAACCGGGTTTAGCGGGTTACGGACGCTTAAACCCGATCACTTGTACCAGGAGAGCATAGGCCTGAGAAAGAGTTAATCCGGACACCCGGCCGAGACCGAATTCGCGGGAACGAACTTTTTGAAAAAACATAATTTTATTCATCTTCAATCGTTAAATCAAATAATTCAAAAAATCTGTAAAATGAATGATGCTTTAATTATAAATTCTGACTAATTTTAAATCCCAAGAAATATTAAAGCTAGACTTCCAAGAACTCCCTAAGAATACATTGCTTCTCCCGAAACATTTTTCCCTTGTAAAATTGAAGAGAACGCGTAATGCACAACGAAAATTTTCTATAGCAACGGTGATCATCCTAAGCACTCTCATACCAGGAGCGAAAATCTTACCCTCCAAAACATTTCCACCCTCTAACACTGATAACATACAATAAAGTACCTAACTCCGCTCACATACAATTCATTCTCCAACGTTTCAAGAAAGGGTCGATATTTCTCGTAGACATTTCGTAGCGAGGGGCGTAGCAGCGAGAGACGTAGCAATCGTAGATCTATGTATCTCTTTTCAACTGTTATGTCTCTTTTCCTCATTTCAAAAAGCTTTCAGCCTACCAGGAGTAAGAAAAGTTTGTTCCAGCTGAAACTTCGAACCGCGGAAAGTTCTACTTTGATTTATACAATGTTCCAACTATGAGGAGTTTGTAAGTGATAAATGCATACTTTGGAGTAGTTTTGGACGTATTTAAAGTTGTTAGAATTTATGGAGCCTTGTAGAGTACATTGTAGACTTCCATCCATCAAAAATATTATAAAACAATGAAAATAGGTATATGTACGTTATTGTATGTACATTATTTAAGTCTTAAAAAAATGCAACTTCAAACACGAAATTATGCGACTTCAATTTATGGAGTGCTACAAAGATTTGCTGACGCCTGAATTACTGACAGGGGGCGTTGTTGGTGAACATTTGTGAAATTGTGTCCCAGAAATCTGTCCAGAGCAGTCAGTGGTGGCCCAATATTAACGGCTGCGACTTGCGAGTTGTAGATGGGAGGTCCAAACCGAACCCAGACAGGCGCTTTATTTTGTGCAATTTTTTTCATCACAACAGGGCTCAAAACGGTGAAGGAAAACATTGTAAGGAAATCGGCATGTCCTAGAACCAACTAATCGAAGACATGTGACATCAACCAACCCGCACTGGGCCCGCGTGGCGGATGACCACCCACTCCCTCTCACAGAGAGGAGGCCCGTGTCCCAGCAGTGAAAAAAAATGGTATTGATAAAACAAAATGGCTGCGTTAGTTCCGATTTTTGCCACGCACTAACCTTCTGGCGCTGTACGCACGGCTACATATCAAGCTATACATAACTAGTATAAGCTGACTTCTGACTGTACGAAGAACCTATACAATGAGCGGTCAGCTAACATTAGAAATGTATGGCTTGATGTGTAGCCGTGTCTACATGTCATGTTCGGGAGAGATGTCTCCACGAGCGGTGAATGTTTTAGGTATTTATGAAAACTCTTTTTGACAGGTTCACAGAAGTTTTCGTGGACATCAGAGAGCGAGAACGTAAAGTGAAGAGAGGAAGTCGGGAGCAAGGCAGGCAGCTGATGAACAGGCATAACAACGAGGCAGGGAGACGGGTATGTTACTAGTCTAGTTTATTTAATTGTAATAATTCTGCAGGGTTGCTTGAAGAAAAAAAAATGCACTCATTTGGAGATAAGCACGTAAGTTGTAGACTCCTAGAGGCATTGATTTTTATTTTATTTATTATGCTATCGACACTGAATCATAAACAAAGTCAAACGACGCTGTTATAACTTTATAAAAGCATCGTCAACAATAACAATATCATCATCAACAATAAACGCTTTTTCTTCCTTACGTGGCGTCTTCAAACTGCATAGTTTGAAGACGCCACCTCAATTAAGTAAGAAAGAAAAGGCGTTTATTGTGACTTGCACAGGAAGATCATAAACTAAACTAACATAATCCTAAAAGTATAATAAACGAAATTAAATGTAAAAAACAAACTCCTGTACGAGATCAAAAGGCTCCTATCTCAGCATGATGCTGTGACATTTGAAAATAAGTGTCGCAGCGCTGGTGTTCTGATAGGGCCCGCTGTGATGTCAGGGGCAGTTTTTTTTTTTTTTTTGGCTTCGCACGATTTGTGCATTCAGCCAGTGCCACGTCTTCTTCTTATATTACAAAGGAAACAAAGGTAGGGAAACAAAAAAGGATAACGGAATTAATTATACCGGGATTTAGTGATAGTATCTATAGGATCAGTATTTACAACGAATAGAGTAATGAGCTAAATACATATATACAATGACGAAAAGTTATAACTTAATATTATTAAAAGTAATGAATGAGACTATACATTCATATACTCATGGGCAATTGTAGAAAAATAAATCACTATCACTATACATAGTACAAAACAAAGTCGCTCCCCTGTCTGTCTGTCCCTATATATGCTTAGATCTTTAAAAGTCCGCAACGGATTTTGATGCGCTTTTTTTTAATAGATAGAGTGATTTAAGAGGAAGGTTTATATGTATAATACATGCATAATATAGTAGAGAAACACTGATAATTTTAGAGGTTTCTAATGTAATGTCGTTTTTTTCGCTTACATTGTAAACGCTGGCTGAACCCGTCGAGATAGATCAAAATAATGTACTACAGTATTGTACACCTTAAAAAGGTCTACAAAAAAGTCCGTGATGGTATATGTCTATCTCTTAGGGATAACCCACAATAACCATTTTTTATCGTATACTTTTTACGGCAAATAATGGCTCTAAAATTATCAGTGTTTCTCCATTGCACCCGTGCGAAGCCGGGGCGGGTCGCTAGTAAATAATAATCATTAAAATAGGTTGTATATGTAAAATGTTAGCAAATTAAATATAAATTTAATCCGCGTGTCATCGCCCGACCAATTGCGTAACAAACACACTTTCAATCACTATCCGACAGATTTTCACGGAAGTTTCAAATCCATTGCTTCATTATGTTTGAAAAATTGTATTGTATGTATGCTCGACAACGTAAATCACACAATGTAGTTGAATTGTCAATATGAAAGGCATTGCCCTTTTGTGTTACGCTATTCCCCGCAGGGTTCCTAACATAATCCTTTGCAGGGCAGTTTAAATACAGACCGTCTGTGTTCCCTTCCGCGTATAACCTTCTGGGCTTGCTCGTTCCATCATAGACCTTATCCATTGCTTTCCACCAGGCGAGATCGAGGTCAAGAGCTGGCTGGTTTCGCAATAAAGAAAAAACCTATGGGGTCGGGGGAATGAAGTAACAAAATAAAAATCTTAAAATTTTCAAATTAAGCTTCATTTTGACATTTTCGCAGCCGCCATCTTGGACTTTCATTTTGACCTCACTATCGGCTTCAGCACCCTAGAAAACCATGAAAACGATACCCTAGACGAAAAATTTGAAAATTGTTGCAGCCGCCATCTTGGACTTTCATTTTGATCTCACTATCGGCTTTAGCACCCTAGAAAACCATGAAAACGACACTGTTTTTTAGTATTTGTTATTATAGCCGCAACAGAAATACATCCTCTGTGAAAATTTCAACTGTCTAATTATAACGGTTCATGAGATACAGCCTGGTGACAGACAGACCGACGGACGGACAGCGGAGCGAGAGTAATAGGGTTCCTTTTTACCCTTTGGGTACGGAACCCTAAAAAACACGGGTGGCTTTTGGTCAGTAAAAGTCTGAAACGCCCTCCCGCTCCGCCCAGAGCGGGAGAAGTTACTTGATAATTTCCCACCCAATTCTCGTAATTTTTAAGTCTCAATTTAAATAAATAAAAAAATAAAAACAAAAAGTTGTCAAAAATACCTCCAATTTCCGTAAATTTTTGACAAGTTTTTGACCTTGATTGTCGCTGAGAGGAGATTGCGACTAGATTTTCAACGTTTTTAACACTCTCCCTGCCGATAATATATAAGACTTTTTAAGTTCAGTAGGCCTTGGGATACGCCGGCGGGTCCCAAATTTTCTGCTTTCGGACGCCAAGAGTTAAAAGTCAAAATTATTACAAGATGCAGTGGGATCCAACGGCGAATCCAAAAAAAAAAATATTTTGCGGCGCCGTCGCATTCGCCCTGACCTCCCAAATTGAAATAGTTTTTATTACTACTGGCATGTTATGGAAAATGTGACAAATTTTTGGGGGTCGCCGGCGGATCCCATGGCAGGGAGAGTGTTAATCACGGAAATTGGCCTTCTGACAGGAATGTCGCTCTATGTCAAATACTGGTATTCAGCTGCATCCGGTTGGACTGGAAGCCGCCCCAACATAGTTGTGGCTAGGATAGGAGTTTTTCTGTTCTGCAAAGTTTTCTGGGTTCTACATAATACATAAAAAAAATACATAAAAAACACACATAACAACAATACATAAACACATAAAACAATTACACAACATTAAACAATTACATAAATACATAAAATTCATAATTAATCTCATATAAAGTTGTAAAAGTAGTGTGTTGATTTCTAGTACTTTGAATGTGCCGTAAGTACCGAAAGTACTATCTTTCAGAGTGCATTTTTTTTTTAAGGAAAAAACCTTACAATGGAACAAAAGAATAATATCGTTTCCAATGCCAGATAATTTTATCCGAGAAATAATTTTGAATTTTTGACTGTTCTTCCACACAAATTCTGTCAGACGTCAATTTTATTCCACGAATAAAAAGTATCTGTGAAAAATCAGCCAATCATCATCAAATCTTATAGTCAATCATCTTAAGAAATAATACTTACTAATAACATTGAAAAACTTTATAACTACAAAAGAGAAATTCAATAAGTTTATTGAATCCAGACACTAATATAATAAAATACTGCTAGTCGGCATGTTATTACCGTATTTAGCCGACTTATAAGATCAATTTGCTACAAAGTCGTAAGTAATCCCTGATAGAAACTTGTGTACTATTAGAGTTAAGACGACTGTAATCCTAAATATCATTTAATTTATTTATTTCAAGGGCTATAGAAAAGGCGTTGCAGTAATAATAATAATAATAATAATAAATTTATTTTCAGTAACTATGCTACTTCTACAATATATCTTACATTAGGTCTTCTCTCTCCTTTTAAGTATGAGAAATACGTGTGAAAATAAATATTATTATTATTATCTACTGATTACTGTTTTTTGCACCTATGTTGTTCTAGTATGTGGCAAGGCCGAAAATAATCAAGGACCAGCTGAGCCAGAATATAATAATAATAATAACTCTTTATTTCAGATTACAGGATCCATAATGTGTTAGTATTGCCTTAACCTATTGTTAGTGAAAACTAAAATTAAATTAAAACAAAAGTGACATCCGTACGCACATGTCTCCCAGCCCAGTGCCTAATAAACGGCCCATCTATTTTGTCCGCCAGTGTACCCAGAATAAGATCTGCAAGCGATTAAAACCAATAAAGAAAAGTTTTCACTTTATAATTTAGAGCTGCTTACTCTGCTTTGTTTGAATCGCGTATTCCTACTCGGCACTGAATCGTGTATACTCGGCTGCAATCGTAAATTTTCATAACTATTGTGTGTTCCAAACCATACACCCTCTTTTCACTAATCCGCTGGTGACTGAACCACGCATCATTCAACGCCCCAAATAAAATTCGCGAAATTACCATGAATTGCTTCTCGGTCGAATCGCGAATTCCACAGCCAGCCTTATCGTACGATTCTTAATAAAGTAAATATGTATGACATAAGTCGCGATTACGCACAGCCTCGCCGTCGTTGTGTAGACATCTTTATGTCAAGCTGCCATAATTGCCGCGTTTACTGCTATTTTACTGGCTAACTATATAACCCACAATAAGGCTTTGTTATGGCATTTTTATTCATATTTCTCTAACCAATAGTCGTAAAGTTGTAGTGGGTATTAGGAATGAGAGTTTGATATTCTTTAGCGGATGTCGCGAGCTTGCGAAATTATTGCATAGCATCCATCTGTTTCTGAGACCGCACTGACATATGAACACACAGTTCATATGATAACAACGGGGTTACTGTGCCATGGTTGACATAACTTCTTTCAATTACCCGACTGTGTGTGACGGAGCAGATCTATTTAAGATACTTCTTTGATTATGGCAGAAGCGCCAGGGCGAAATTCAATTTACAGGATCTGCGGTGTAGTTGCGTAAAAAACTACCAGTACCAAAGGCACGGTTCCAATTGGTCGTTTCCTCGAGAGGAGCTGGCAAGAAACTCCACGGTGACTCTTTTAAACGTAATTGGCTTTTACAATGTTTTAAAATTACAGTCTTAATAATAGGTTTGGGGGGAAAGTGTAGGCCTGTCAACAAGTACCAGGTACTTAACAAAATAGAAAATAGTCAACAAATGGAAACATCTGTGAGTCTACAAGGCCTGCGACGTTTTCACAATCACAATAGAAAAGAGATGTCGAAGATTGAAGATTTTTACTTTTATTTTTAAAAAAAGAATTCGTTGTCCTCAGGCCGTGATCGCCAAGTCCCGCGTGACGTGCAAGTGTCACGGCGTGTCGGGCTCTTGTAGCCTCATCACGTGCTGGCAGCAGCTGGCCACCTTCAGGGAGATCGGTGAGTCTTGTACCTTTTTGTTTACATGGCCTGTTAGTCTATATAAAATCTCACCGTGACAACCTACCTAGGTGAAGTGAGCTGTCATTCCAACTGATGGTAGAGATTGGCACTATTGACAGCTCACTTCAAACTCTACCTGAGTTTTCACGGTGAGATTTTTACCGAATTAGTCGGCGGTTTTAGGAAGAGTATCTACTTCGGTTAAGTCACATGATCTGACCAAGATTATGTCTGGACTTTAAAAGAGACTGTGACCTCTGAGTTTGTTTCGGCCTTTCTTCTCAGAGTAGTCAGATAGGAAACGCCGACCTCATCTAGTTAAAAAATATGATTGACATGTAAAAGTGTTTGTACAAACCTACTTACAGAAAATAAATCATTTATCATTTATCTAATTAATCCAGTTTATCTCTCATCTCGGCTGATTCTTGATGCAGTATTTAATGTTTATTTTTATGATCCGTTTGCTAGGAGAGAGTCCAGCCATGATTCTAGATTTTTGAACCCATAACAATTTAGTACAGTGAAGCATCGATTATCCGACCGTCGCTCAATCGAACGACCGCTTATCCGAACTACTACGCCCGCCCGACACGCGTGCCTCTCCCGCCTCCCGCGCTACAGTGCTTGCGGCAGTCACTTGTCACGACTTGTCGATTTGTTATGTAAATGTAAATAAGGTTTTCATTAACCTGTACGTAAATATGTATGGCTGAATCAATATACATATAGGTAATTCGATTATCCGAAAATACCGATTTTCCGAACACCCAAGTCCCCAATTACTTCGGATAATCGACGCTCTAGTGTATAGTTTTCATGGACATAGAGAAAGATTCGTCAACTCTTTCATCATTCATGGAATCACCGCAGTTTAAAGAGAAACTGGAATCCCACCATTATGGAATAGAGTCAGTGTCCATTAAATAAATCATTAGTTTAACGCATTTCCTCCACAAAATACAATTCCGGACAAAACGGACTCAAAATTATAATGTCATCAAACCATTTTTTAAACTTCTAAGTAATTTTATAATGACGCCACGCCATTGCGCTAGGTGTGGTCCAAAATTATAATGATCTTTTCTACCTGTATCAAAGAAGCGTGGGACCAGGGACACATAAAAACAAAGTGACATTAGGTAACTTCATACATAATTAACTTATTCGTCCTATGCATTTAGTTCTGGGTGGTTTCGCTTGGAATCAATCAACCCCAATCCTAGAAAGGGCCCAAACTAATATACTAAATGCTACCTCTACTAACTGTTGTCATATACAAACCTTCCCGCCATTTAACAAGAAACCAAGTCTACACTCTATTAAGCAAATTGTCTCCAAACGAGTCTACATTGTTTGGACGTCCGAACGTACCTTGTTAATGAGTGATCATTATCTACTTCTTCTGTGTTCCTGTCATCCTGGTACCCAGCGAATTAATACTCCTGATATTAACTTGGTAGTTTTAATTGTTCTACCGGGATTTTGTATAATGGCATCATTAATTTTGCTTTGTTTTCTGATAAGGTGTCGTTTGATTAATTTTGTGGATCGTGTGAACTCTCTCACACGTAAAAGGGTTTCGTTTTTTGTTGTCCTTTACAATGGTTAATTGTGGGAACGAATGCGCAACGGTTTAACTTTCTACTTCCGTCCAATATGCCATTTGATACCTATGAACTTTCTCCAAACAAAAATAATCATAGACTTTATATTTTTCTAATGTTAATCGTAGTTTTCATCAGTTTCAAAATAATTTTACGTTCGTGACATTTTATACTTTTACCAAAAAATCTATTGTATGTAATTAGACCACCCGAAACCGTAACTTTATCGAAAACAATAAATTATCGTAATGCAATAAAAATAGAAACCGATACTAAAATATAAAACATCACTACAATTACGACAACACTCAAAATAGATGACGCAGAAGTTCCATTCTTTTGACAACGGGCCAAGACCCGAGAAAAGATTAAACACATTCAACTTCGTATAAAAGTTAATCTAATGTAGTTCGACCGTCTAATTTGAATGACGTAAAACCATTAGGAAGTCATTGCAATGTAGGAAGTTATTGTAATCTATAATAAAGCTGAAGAGTTTGTTTGTTTGCTTGAACGCGCTATCTCAGGAGCTAACGGCAGGATTAAAAAAAAAAAATTTATCAAAATAATTTTATTAAATAATTAAAATAGCGCGGGCATGCGATGTGATGCGTTGAGGTGGGATGGGGGAACAAGAAATTTGATGCGACAACGTCGCAGGTGTCTTTAAACCCGTCAAGCCGTGCGATTTTGTAACCGCCTCACCGTGAAAACTTGGGTGAAGTGAGTGTGGAGTGAGTTGTCATTCGCTAGGGATTAACACTATTAAGTGCTCACTTCATTTATGATTTCACGGTGAGATTTTTACAGAATCGACCGGCAGTATTCAGAACCCCAGTACTTCTGAACTGAGGGAGGCTTTAAGCGATTGAAAGTATAAATTAGAATGATTGCCTTGAGTTTCGATAAACTTCGGCAATCATTCTAATTTATACTTTACCATACCGAGATAAAAGTTTCATTGCAATGAATTACTGTTTCACATCGATCGTGACTGTCCCACCTTAGCCAATGGGACTTCTGAAAATAAATATTTTACATTGGTCCCAAGTTATAGCTTTGGTAGCTCGTAAACATGAAATTGGATCTCTTTAGTTACTTAATGAGCCGTTTAAGCGGCCATAAAAATATAGTTACCTACTTCCTTTTATTTTTTAAAGCAACTTAGTCAGATTTGGGTTAATTTGAAAATATAAGATTTAAAAAGGAAAAGTAGGTGCCATCGATAATATAGGAAGTGGTAGGTATACAACGTGTAACGGAAAGGGGGTATCAACCCTGAAGGAGGTGAATGTGCTCATGAAACTCAACAACTTTCCCCAAAGAACATAGGTCGAAATATGAAAAAAAAATTTGGCCCTCCCTTACAAAACTGACTACCAGCTGATTGATTTACTATGGGAGGGCCAAATTTTTTTTTCATATTTCGACCTATGTTCTTTGGGGAAAGTTGTTGAGTTACATGAGCACATTCACCTCCTTCAGGGTTGATACCCCCTTTCCGTTACACGTTGTATACAGCATGTTTTTTTACCGTCTCCAAATTTTTACAGGGTGTTCTACCCATGAATATGAACAACTTTCACTATGGAACCAACTCTGAGATCACGAAAAACAAAATCAGCTGTTTCATACATTTTGGTCAAGTAGGTTTTTGAGTAAGTCAATTTTGGTTTCGTGATTTCAGAGTTGGTCCCATAGTGAAAGTTGTCCATATTCATGAGTAGAACAACCTGTAAACATTTGGAGCCTGTAAAAAAAAATCATCCTCCAAAATCATCATAGAAGTATTAAATGTATACAGTCCATATCAAAAATCAAAATATATATTTTAACTAGCGACCCGCCCCGGCTTCGCACGGGTGCAATGCTGATCACTACATAGTATAAAACAAAGTCGCTTCCCGCTGTCTGTCTGTCTCTATGTATGCTCAGAACTTTAAAAATAAGCAACGGATTTTGATGCGGTTTTTTTTTTTAATAGATAGAGTGATTCAAGAAGAAGGTTTATATGCATATAATACATGCATAATATAGTAGAGAAACACTGATAATTTTAGAGCCATTATTTCTCTTAAAAAGTATAGGATAAAAAATGGTTATTGTGGGTTATCCCTAAGAGATAGACATATGCCATCGAGGACTTTTTTGTAGCCTTTTTTAAGGTGTACAATACTGTACTACATTATTTTGATCTATCTCGTAGGGTTAAGCCAGCGTTTGCAATTAAAGCGCAAAAAAATGTGTTTATTTACGACATCACATTAGAAACCCCTAAAATGATCAGTGTTTCTCTACTATATTATGCATGTATTATACATATAAACCTTTCTCTTGAATTACTCTATCTATTAAAAAAAACCGCATCAAAATCCGTTGCGTAGTTTTAAAGATTTAAGCATACATAGGGACAGACAGCGGGAAGCGACTTTGTTTTATACTATGTAGTGATTCACATAAACCTACATGGGCACTTCTGAGCGTCAGAAGCTAGGTGCACGGTTCCAATTGGTTGGTTCGATTCTTATGGATAAGAGCCGGCAAGAAACTCCACGGTGATTATTATAGACAAAATAGTTGTGTTTTATTATTGCTAATGATATGAAAAACAAACCCCATTAGGATTTATACGCTAGTTTTTTATTTTTTTAGAGTAAAATAAACTGTAAACATGTCAAACCATATATGGTTTCCTATGCGGTAAAGGGTTAATAGATATCTGTGGGAGTACAGTGTCCGCCAGTCAGCACGTACTTAACAAAATAGAAAATGGTCAACAACTGTAAAGTCTACAAGGCCTACAACATTCTCACATTCACAAAACATAAAAAGGCGCCGATTCTCTTGTTCACAAACTAAATTAAATATAAGTTCAGTGCATATTTTTCTTTGTATTTAATTGAGAAAAGAACAGAAGATTTAAAAACGGCGCCAAAAAAAAAATTGTCAACGCCTGGCGTAAATTGACGTATTTTTAGTAGCCAATTTTTTAATCACGTCTATACTTGTCTCTGGAGTATCTTAATTTGACAGGACTAAACTAATATTTATCTTTTGTCCTTTTCTTAATGAAATAGAAAGAAAAAGATGCAATGAACAAGGGAATCGGCAACAATAATTTATAAAAAAAAGTTAAATAAAAACCTATTTAAACCAAATGACATGATTGCCATACAACATAAATAAGAAAATAATATTTTGGAACCTAAATTAATTATACCTTAAAACATAAAACCATGAAGTAACAAACTTTACACAAAAATAAAGGCTGTATTTACTAAATGCCTGTAATTAGTGGCAACAAAATTAATAGCACGCCATCTTACGGCGGGTGGCCGCGTAAATCAAACGCCCACAGAGGCAAGGAACTAGTCAATACAGCCACGCTTTTTATGAAAATTTATTATCGAAACATGCTAGCGACTCTTAATTAGACATTTTAAAAAGCTATTATAATAAGTTATTGGCTTTAAATACAGCGCAGATTCTTTTATTAATATAATTTTTGTTCAAATAAAGAGTAAGCTTTAGGCGTAAACATGGCTATTGGTGCCGATTCTGTTGCCCACAAACTAAACTAAATTTAAGTTTAGTGCATCTTTTTCTATCTATGTCATTAAGAAAAGGACAGAAGATAAATATTAGTTTAGTCCTGTCAAATTAAGATACTCCATAGACAAGTTTAGACGTGATTAAAAAAAAATAAAAATACGTCAATTTACGTTAGGTGCTGACTAATTTGACAGGACTAAACTAATATTTATCTTGTGTCCTTTTCTTAATGAAATACAAAGAAAAAGATGCACTGAATTTAAATTTACGTAGTTTAGTTTGTGAACAAGAGAATCGGCGCCATTACCCTTACCTCTATCCGACTAAATCTCTACTGGGATGCCTCGGATATATCTGGGTAGAGGTAAGGCGAGCAAAAGACCAGCTCACCGTAGCCTGTAAGACGATCTGTGGCACTATTGACGCGACTGATCTACTCGTACATGCTGTGCTGGCTCGCTTCTTTGTGCCAGACCAGTACTGCCGCGACAGAAAGCACAGGCTGTTTGCTGTGCCTCCTTGTCGCACAGTTGCGCGTGCTAAGTCCCCAATACCACATACGCTGGCCGCACTTAATTATGTCTTGGACTCTGCCGTTCGATTCTGTAACCATCTCACCGTGAAAACTTGGGTGAAGTGAGTGTGGAGTGAGCTGTCATTCGCTAGGGATTAACACTATTAAGTGCTCACTTCACTTATGATTTCACGGTGAGATTTTTACAGAATCGACGGGCTAATCCAACAAACGATCTGTCGGACGAATGGACAAAGATTTTGCCGGCTGTCGTGCCGCATGTCAGAAGTACTGTGAGAGGGATGTATGAAAGCGTTGTTTTTACTTGATGATTTTATTTTTTATGTGTATAAACAAACTATGTCTTTAATTTCTGTAATTGGTTTTAAACCGTTTTATTTAAATAAATAAATAAAAAAATTACTGAGCGGACAGGGACGAATTAGGGAACATCACTACATAGTATAAAACAAAGTCGCTTCCCGCTGTCTGTCCCTATGTATGCTTAAATCTTTAAAACTACGCAACGGATTTTGATGCGGTTTTTTTAATAGATAGAGTAATTCAAGAGAAAGGTTTATATGTATAATACATGCATAATATAGTAGAGAAACACTGATCATTTTAGGGGTTTCTAATGTGATGTCGTAAATAAACACATTTTTTTGCGCTTACATTGCAAACGCTGGCTTAACCCTACGAGATAGATCAAAATAATGTAGTACAGTATTGTACACCTTAAAAAAGGCTACAAAAAAGTCCTCGATGGCATATGTCTATCTCTTAGGGATAACCCACAATAACCATTTTTTATCCTATACTTTTTAAGAGAAATAATGGCTCTAAAATTATCAGTGTTTCTCTACTATATTATGCATGTATTATATGCATATAAACCTTCCTCTTGAATCACTCTATCTATTAAAAAAAAAAACCGCATCAAAATCCGTTGCTTATTTTTAAAGTTCTAAGCATACATAGAGACAGACAGACAGCGGGAAGCGACTTTGTTTTATACTATGTAGTGATCAGCATTGCACCCGTGCGAAGCCGGGGCGGGTCGCTAGTATTTAATAAAATAAAATATTCCTCAAAAATATTGCTCGTCCTTTTCCTGGGAACTTGAAATTTTGCACAAGAGTTGCTTATCTATGTATCGTGTGTATAAAAATCTGTACTGTATTTTATTATAATAAGAAGCTTATTGTCTTTTTCACCAGGTGACTTCCTCAAAGACAAGTATGAAGGGGCGACAGAAGTGAAGGTGTCCCGACGAGGCAAGTTGCGGCTCGGGAACCCGCACTACACCCTCCCCACTGCACAAGACTTGGTCTACCTTGAGGAGTCGCCAAATTACTGCGTGAAAAACGAGTCTTTGGTAAATATCAGACTGTATGCCTCAATCCATTGAAATACCAGCGAATATTACCTAAGGAAAAATTATAAATAGGTACCTATTTATTTCATGAAGAAAGCATTTAATGGGCAGATGATTTTGATCAGCCTTTTACTCGGTCAGAAAATCCATACAATCCTCATAGCAGTTGTTTGTCAAGCGTATCATGTCACGCGCGGGTTTTTTACGCAGTGGTGTGGCTTATTACCTCTATGTGATGTGGCTGTGAGTTTAACTTCAAGAATGTCTTTGATAAATGTAGAAACATGAGGGAACGATTGAAACGATGACGAATGACGTCAAAACGTCCATCACATTCCAAATATTGGACCCATAAGACAATGTAATTCTATAGTAACTATATCATCAGAGTAAATAATCGTATCATTAACCAGCGCCAATCCAATCGTAAAATTACATTCTTCGAGCGAGATTAATTTCATAACCACTGGCTCCTGTAACTGGACCTACGAATTACGATAGGTATAATTTTGCAATGGATTGCACTTAGCCCGGGTACGCACGGGCGCATTTTACCCACGGTGGCGTTTTTTTTTTTTTTTGCGCAATGGATTTTCAACGCAATACTAACCGTCGAGAGTTGAAAATCCCGCCGCGATATTTTTACGTCCGTGCAAACGTGGGCTAACTGGTTTGCTTACATCAATGTAGTGCAAATAAGCATGGAATGAATTAATAAAGTAAATAAGTACTGAATGATACATCAATGGAATTTTGCGTCTGGGCACTTATTCCTATTTTGTATAACAGGCTTTATGAGATGTAACTACATATAACATTTTTCCCGTGGTATTTTGCATAATTAAAGTCGCTCTACTTTGCTTCTTTAACATTAATCAGCAATGCAGCTTGGATAGGTACAGACGCCAGCACATCAAGCTACCCGAAACTGTCAAATTTTCCTAATCAATTTTGAACCTAATAGTATAGCGATAAAGTTGAAAATCTATTGAAGAAATTTGACAGATTGTAGTAGCTTGATGTACTGGCGTCTGTACATACTTAACTTTTTGTCCTATGCATTAGTTCTTGAAGTGAAATCGCTTGTAGTCAATCAATCCAAGTCCTAGAAAGGGGCAAACCGCCCCAAGCAAAAAACCTAAAGGTTCTACTAGATACCGATGGTAGAATTGGTAGATAGGTACTGCACCCTAATTGCGTAACAATCCATTGCTTCAAATGTTCAAAAAATGTGTCTGCTCAAGAACGTAAATACCGCAATGAATTTTGTTGAACTGTCAAAATGAAACCCATTGCTACCGATAGTGTGTAACACAATTACCCCACAGATGTATTTACATACATACATAAGCTCACGTCTTCTTTCCATGGGGCAGGCAGAACTACAGAACGCGACCTGCTACGATCCTAACATACCTTCTCCTTTTGTCTCGTTTACGTTTATAGGTACCTACATCTGCACCCTAATTGCGTAACACACTATTACTATCAATTTGAATCATTTTGAAGCATATTGCTAATACATTACTGCATATGTTTGATAAATGTGTCTGCTCAACAACGTAAATAACGCAATGAATGTTATTGAACTGTCAAAATTAAACCCATTGCTACTGATAGTGTGATTCAGGTTGAAATGAATTGTGTGTATAATGTCACACTATAACACCTCCTTTTCCAATAAACAAAAAATCCTAGATTTAGGTAGGTACTCTGCGAGTAAAGTAAAATCTTTGATCCTCCATTGCTCTTTAGCATAAGGCACCTATCGTATCTGCAAAAAGGCATCCCATCAAAATTAGACTAAACTAAACTTTCTATCATTCCTCAGGGTTCCCACGGCACGACAGGCCGTGAGTGCAACAGGACGTCATCAGGCATGGACGGCTGTGCCCTCATGTGCTGCGGAAGAGGCTACAACACGCGACGAGTGACTGTGAAGGAGCGTTGCGGATGCAAGTTCCACTGGTGTTGCCGCGTCGAATGCAACACCTGTGTCAAGACCAACGAGGTGTACACCTGTAAATAATCTGCAGTAACCCGTTGGCGATACAGAATGATGTCTCCTTTTCCTTCTCGAAATTTGTCGGGTTTTTAGCAAATATAATTTTGATAGATCTCAACTTATTGATAACAATTTCTATGTCGATTAAGGCGTACCTAAGATATTCAGTGGAATCTCGAGTGTTAGTACTAGAATGCGGCCGACGAGAGAATGCGTTCTTGCCACCTGTCAGTTTCATACAAACTAATACTTGTTTTGCGAACTTGGTCTTTATTAGCTACTAGCACCCGCCCGCAACTTCGTTTGCGTAGAATTCGAAATTCTCGACGTTTAAATCCGGTATCCCGTAGGAATGAAGCATTTTCCCGCGGTAAAAAGTAGCCTATGTTCATAAGGGATAATGTTGGTTTCTAATGGTAAAACAATTTTTCAACTCGGTCCATTAGTTTCGGAGCCTATTCAATACAAACAAACAATCGAATCTTTCCTGTTTATAATATTAGTGTAGATAGAAAGGTCGCCCTGACAGGTGTCAGGAACGCATTCTCTCGACGGCCGGACTGTAGATTTATTGCGGAATGGAAACTAAAATAAAATAAATGTTGTGGGTAGGTACACTACTGCTCAGTAGTTATGTTTTACTACTCAAGGTAGATATTATTATAATAATGTGATAAAGCTTGAAGAGTACTTAAAATTAGATGTAAGTTTTAAAATTCATATTATGTCTTAGTAACGACTATGTTTTAAAAGTAGTTCTATTATGTTATAAGCTTTTAAGTGCTAAATAATGTAACCGTTAAATACTCATTAGATATTTGTAAATAAAGTGTTTTAAGTACGACCCTGTTCAATTATTTCCATTTGTGTGTAGTGCCCACGGATATCTATGGTAGTGCCACTGTGTGTCATAAATAAAATGGGAAACTTCATAAATAATGTGTTGTGTTTCTTGGTTCTTATTTTCCTTTCCTTGTCTTGTTTATCCAAAATTACGAGGAAATAAATAAAGAAACACAAACTAGTTGGTACAATATTTAATGTTTACTTATTTCACTTTTTATCATAGTGGAGTAGGTACTGCGGCCAAATATGGGAGAAATCGTATTTATCACCATGCTAGCACACTTGTGACACCCGACGCTAGCTTAACTAAAGCTACGGTTTACTAGAAGAGCGGTGACCGTCGCATGCGGCCGTAATGCCCAAATACAGAAAGTTTTTGGATACCTTAATATCAAAGACTGGTAAAAATGACAGATTTTCATGACGTCCGTTATAAACATGACGGAAACGGTCTTCTACAGTCCGGCCAACGAGAGATAGCGTTCTTGAGACCAGTCATTTTCATACAAACGAATACGTGTTTTGCGAATATGATCTTTAGTAGCTACTAGAATTGTCGCACTGCCACGTGTCAGGAACGCATTCTTGTGTCCACTCATTGATATAGGAAAAACTACTTTTTCTATGTCTATGTGTCCACTACTGACATATTTGTATGAGGCATTTGCATTTTTTCTTTGTATGAAGTTGACGCAGTGTAGCAGAATCTCATGTATGCTAGTTACTTCTTCACGCTCAAACGGCTGAACGGAATTGTATGTTTGGTACACAGATAGTTTATAACCGGGATTTACACATAGGATACTTTTTATCCCGATATTCACACGGGATCGACAGTTATGCGGGTGAAACCGCGGGGCGCAGCTAGTAAGAAATAATGGGGACTTAACCTTACGTATTAAAAATGAGAAAATACATACAAACTAATAAATCTTACTGGGACTGAATAGTTACTAGTCTGTTCCAGCCGGAACCTAGCAAATAAAAATATAAATCCTTTTGGCGGTATTTCAAAAATATTTGACAAAGAAGAACAAACAAGAAAGAAGACATATCAAAATAAAAAATACATGTTTAATAAAACTCATGTAGGTTTATTTTTTTCAAAGTTTGCGCACTGAATAAAAAATGTATAAATTAAAAGTTATTTTCTGATTTTTAGTTCGATTTGCTATTAAAGCGTGTTTTTTTTTAGTTTTTTAAACTATACAGCGTGTAACGGAAGGGGGGTATCAACCCTGAAGGAGGTGAATGTGCTCATGAAACTCAACAACTTTCCCCAAAGAACATAGGTCGAAATATGAAAAAAAAATTTGGCCCTCCCCATAGTAAATCAATCAGCTGGTAGTCAGTTTTGTAAGGGAGGGCCAAATTTTTTTTTCATATTTCGACCTATGTTCTTTGGGGAAAGTTGTTGAGTTTCATGAGCACATTCACCTCCTTCAGGGTTGATACCCCCCTTCCGTTACACGCTGTATATGTATATATTTTTTTATTTATTGAACTATATTTTGTGTTTCTACTTTTTTTTATCAAAATATTGTATTATCGTCGATCGTTAATAAGTTTACAACGTTTAAAGTAAATCTGATCGCTTAAAGTGGGGCAAAATCGAGCCCAAACGAGTCAGTTACATACAAACAAACAAACAGAAAGATGAAACTAATAAAAGCGTGTTTAAAAAAAATATAGGTTAAAAAAAACTAAAAAAACACGCTTTAGTAGCAAATCGAACTAAAAATCAGAAAATAACTTTTAATTTAAAATTCTAAAATAAAAATAAAGTTATGAAAATAACATTAATTTCATTGTAAATAAGCGTGGGGTGCTTGTTATCATATTTCTATACTAACTCTACGTTTACAAATAACTACTAATTATATACATATTATTTTACAACAGTCAATATCGAGCACAACACGCTTTTTTACACTGAAATTAATTTTGTTTCGCTAGCTTTATTTTTATTTTAGAATTTTAAATTAAAAGTTATTTTCTGATTTTTAGTTCGATTTGCTATTAAAGCGTGTTTTTTTAAACTATATTTGTTTTTTAACAATTTTTTTTTCAACGTTTTTTTTATCAAAATATTGTATTGTTGTCGGTCGCTGATAAGTCTACAACGTTTAAAGTAAATCTGATCGCTTAAAGTGGGGAAAAATAGAACCCAAATGAGTTAGTTACATACAAACAAACAAACAAACATACAGGTGAAACTAATAAAAGCATGTTAAAAATGGATACATGTTGTATCCGAATTTTATTTTACAACTTACAATATCCTATTTTTCAGACATTTTATACTCTGTGGCGTAGAGAAAAACTCGTGTGTCTGTGAATGCGATGTGTCCACCATCTTTGTATTGGCAAACCTTTTGAAAATTAAACTATTTTACATTCTCTTTGCTCACTCATTGACTATAAGTAAATTATTACAATTCCAGAAGATATTACACTGTCAATTGTGAATTTCGCGTGAATTTGCAATGGGGAAGCCATCGTCTTCTTCACTGCCTGTTAGTTGAAATAATCATTGCGCGTTTCTGTGAACCTATTTATTTTTGTTTATTTACAAAAGCACAAGTATGTAATCTTTGAATTATTATAAGCATGCGAGGCTTTGGGGATGGAAAAGCTGCTTTGTGTGGAGCAAGCGTGTTGGTGGAAACTTCATTGATAAAAAAAACATTTTTTATCAACCTACCGACATGGGATACATTTGCTTGTTGTTGTTTTCTAACAAACCCTTCTGGATTAACGTACTCTTCCTACTCAATTTCTTTCATTGTTTATCATAGACGACCGTCAGACCTCATATTTATTCAAACAAAAGTAAACTTTCGTAATTAAAAATTGTTTCATTGTCTTCCAGTAGGTACCTACGTTGCTTGCTGATTGATAAAAACTAAGACCTAATAATACAAGTGACGACGCACAGTGGCACAGTATTATTTATGTTACATTATATATTCATTTTAGTCTTCAAACCACATTATATTGATCATTTTCTTTGCAGCATAATAAGAAATGTTTAAATTTTTTTAAATTTTAAATTTTTTCATTTTTTTTTTCACCTTTATGTTATTGTTTTATTTTATTATCAGGCTGTCAGATTTCTTTACAAATATTCTCATTGAATAGAATAGAATACTCTTTATTATGTACACCATGTATTGCATGATAGTATGTGTATTTATCACATTTTCAGTTTATAATCTTTATTGCATCATTATAATTTGTTCCTATGGCTTTGCTATTGCAATGTGTATAAAAACTTATGCAATATCTCATTTCATGTATTATTATTAAAATGTAAATGAATGTCCTTTTTTCTATATTTTAGAAAAGTTCTGAATGTTCCATCCAATCAAATTCAAGTAAACGAAAAAACAAAGGAGCGATGAGTGCTCAGAAAATGGAACAGATCAAGAAAAAAAATCACAACCATGTTCGAAGAAATATAAATAAGTTATTCAATAGACTACAGAGAGACTCAATTGGGTCAAGGAATAATTTGCAAGACCGCACTCAGTCGTCAATAGATAGCACCCCTCGCAACCTCACCATTGTTGTCAAGAATGACTCATTCATTCCCCAACGTAAACGGAAAAGCCCTGTTACTGTAAATAGTGGACCAAGCAAAAGTAGGAGAAAAAGCGACAGCTTGATCGTGATCAATGATGACGATTTATCCACAAACAATGACTCCTGTATTCTCGTATCTCCTACAAAAAACACCTCACCAAATAATAATATAAACTGTTCTACACCAATAACTAAACGGGATAGCCAGACCTTACAGAATCTTATTATAGATAACTTTCCTAAATCCAAAATTTTGTGTTGTACACAGTCACAGAATGAGACTAAAGAAGAGGATAGAACTAAAGTTATTAATAAGGATTCCTATTTGACGATTGATTTGACAGCTGAGAGTGAGAATAAGACAAACACTAATGTTACTGTAATAGATTTAGATAAAAGTGCAGATTGTACAAATGACAGTCAAGACTGTACACTAGTTTCTGTATCCAACTCTAGTCTCTCCATGAGTGGGGACTCTGACGTCACCGTCATACGGAATAACAGGAATTCTAAGAACAAACAAATTAAGAAGTTTACCAATGGTATAGCACAGTTAAATCCTAGTGAAAAGGCAAATCTATTGAAGTTTATAGCTCAGAAGATTTTTAGCGGTTGTGACTTGAAAAATAGTACTCAAAATGCACAAATTAAGGTAAGTCCAAACTTCTTAAAATCTTAACCTGTAACCTGTTAATGCCATCCCCACTTCCCTCTAAATTCACAAAGGTAACCTGGCTTCATAGCGACAAGAAAAGTAGCAATTACTGTAATAATAAATGTCACAATTACTTTGTAGCTAGGCTTCCCTAGCTACAAATTATTCATATTTTGGAGTTTCTTGTTAGTTGTTCTATTATATGAAAAAACCAATTGGAACCATATTACTTTTATCTTTTCATAATATTGCTCATGTAATTATTCAAAATATGCATGGTGTTGAAATCCTCATCGGGAGTGAATTCTATTTGTGTTATTTTACTGACTATCCAGCTGGGCAAATGACTTGGACCGCTAACATAAGTACTTGCCTAACCTAGACATTTGCTATTGGCGATTGATTGATTGATGATTGATTTAAAATGGCAGTTGTATAATGTAGTTTTGAAAATTATAAAAAATGAATCATAAGAAATATTTAAATGCTTAAGTAAATAAATATTTATGAATTCCTACTTGTATTTTAGGATTAAATATAACCAATCAATTTTATTTTTATTGCTGCTCATGTTTTAATGTAACAAAAAATAACATGAAAAATAAAATGACTGCCTGTAGTTGTTAAAATGATTATTCTAAATTAATAATAATTTTCATTAAAAATTAATTAATTTAGTTCCATTTTTTTTTCTTACATTTTCACTCTATTAAATAAATGGCTTAAGCATCAGTCAGCCAGTTCATTAAATATTGTATTAGACGCATTGGCTGAATGTCATTCAGGCTACTACTTGAACGGCGTCGCTTAGTTAAAAGGCAGTTAACTGACTGGCTAATTAAGCTAGAAGACAAGATACAGCACGCGAGGACTGCAGGCAGGGTAATGACTAATGAAAGTCTTAGTCCATACCCTGCAGGTAATCGCCGAAGCGGGACCAATGAAATTCATTGGTTGGTACAAAGCCTATAAACTCTCAACCGGTGAAAACACCAATAGAAATGAGCCTTCAAAATAACTAACAAACATGTGGTGCAGGTTCTCTGTATAAGCAAACTTGTTCTTTATCGACTAATGAAAGCGGTTCCCTGCAAGCGGGCCCTATGGCATGTATTACCGAAACCTTCCGCAACCCACGTACAAGCCCTATCAACCAATGAAAACAATCCTTTAACAAGATATTTTTAACATTTTCCAGACAAGCTGTGCAACGGAAACTTATGAAGATGCATATATCAAGGAGGTGATACTCGGTGAATCAAAGACTCAGGGGATTGCAGTCAATACCTCACGGAACAGCATTGGCAGCAACATATACCATCCCAGCAAAGATGTTAAGAACACTACGGGCTTGCGAATGATTGTCATTGATGGAAGTAACGTTGCTATGGAGTATGTACTACTTTTTACAGTATGTTCTATGTTAGTTATGGGTTGTGTTTCCGCACTTAGTCCTTCTAGTGGACCAATGTGACCCTCCAGTAGTTAATTAAAGTCTCCTGGCTTATTGAGAACATGTGTGTAAGATCTGAGTGTTCCTGGGCTTCTCACCTAATCTGGGTGACGCTTGTGCACTCAAAGAGCACATGCACAACGGTTTCATCAGCCTCCATGCAAGCCCTGCACAAGCGACTTTCTGTTATGTGAGCAGTGTCCCGTGATGGTCCCCGTTACCAGGCGCAGTGCTTTCCTGTCCAGGCGTAGTAGGTAATAGGTAATACGGGCTGGTGTCCGCAACTCCACGTCAATGCGCGTATTTTGCGTACGGTCCAGGCGTAGTAAACGTCTGGTTAGCTTGCCATTTGATGAGGTCATGGCTTCCTTGGACTGCCTGCAACCTGGTGATGAGGTCCACCAGCTCTCTGCTTGTGTGTGGGTGTGCTTCTGTAGCCACCTGAGTAGTTGGTTGAAGGGGATGGGTACGACAGATTTCGGTGCACGGACTGACGTGCTGGATACCTTTCTGGCCAGCTCGTCAGCTTCGTCCTTACCTAGCGATCTACTGTTTCCTTTTATCCATTGCAGTGTCATTGTATTGCGGTTTGATACAGTTACCCGTTCAAGCGCATTGTGACATTCTAATATTAGGTTCGACGTGATGCGTTTTTTCCCTAAAGATTGGAGGACTGAGGCACTGTCAGTGAGTATGCGAATATGGGTGTCCGTAACTCTCCTGGCTGCTATGGCATAAGTCACTTGTATTGTGGCCACGCACTCCGCTTGGTAGACCGTGTTGAGCATTCCTTCATGTTAATGTTAAGGTTATGTAAGAAAACTCCCAATCCAGTTCTGCAGTCAGTATTTGATCCATCAGTGTAAACTCAACTCTTTCGGGTCTGAGTAGTCGCACTGCTCCTCTTTAAGCGCTGTTGTAATGGTTTTGAAAGCAGTATTGTTTCGGGGCTTTGTCGCAGGGTGATGCCGTCATTGGCTGCCGTTTGATCGCATCTTCCTTTAAGTGTGCTTGACCCGGGAGTCTTCGCTCAGGGTTCAGCCAGGGCCGCCTCCCCCGCACGATGAGCCGTATGGGCGGCAGTACAAGCATAGCCTGTAGGGCAGTGGTGGGTGTAGCGAACCGCTGCAGCTTTTCGAGGTCTCTGGGCTGTGCGCAGGTCAAATCAAAAGTCATTTATTCAAACTAGGCTGACAATCAGCACTTTTCGAACGTCAAAATTACAAAAGACAGTCCCCCAAAACGCCCGCTCTTCACCACTTCCTACTGAGAAGAAGTGGCGCAACAAACTCCCAGCAGCACAACTGTCTCTTCAGTTAGAAATTACTTGATTGTATACAATAATAGGTGTGCAAAGTACTTAACATTACAAGACACAGAACATTAAATTAAATTATTTGTCACTAGCATTCGCCCGCAACTTCGTTTGCGTAGAATTCGGAACTCCCGCCTTTTAACCCTTTGCACTCCGTTGTCGCCGTATTTGCGACATTAAAAAACTAACAGTAAATCCGCTGTCGCCGTAGCGGCGACATGGTTGTTTTGCTGTACTAATATAGTGCTGGAGTTGCCGGTATCCTCTATGCATTACTAGGCTGGAGTGCAAAGGGTTAAATCCTATTACCTATTTTCCCGTAGGAATGAAGCATTTTCCCGCGGTAAAAAGTAGCCTATGTTCATCAGGGATAATGTCGCCTTCTAATGGTAAAACAATTTTTCAAATCGGTCCAGTACTTTCGGAGCCTATTCAATACAAACAAACAATCAAATCTTTCCTCTTTATAATATTAGTGTAGATATGTCAGCTAGCCATGCCAATATACCAAGAAATACAATAAAAAATATATGTACTCAACCAAAAAAAAAAAAAAAACAAAATTAAAAATGTAAAAGGTCTGTTCTGGGCCAGCAGACTAGTGAGCCGTATGTAATAATTGGTAGGACAACTGGTGTATAGCCAGTAAGGGCGCGTTCCCACTATGTCGTGACGATTAATTTATCGTTGGACAACTGTCGTCTCTAGCTGTTCTCATTATATCGACTATTCATCGTCACTCGTCGAAATATTTTATCGTTGAACGACTCTCGTATCTAGCTGTTCCCATTGGATCGTTAAAACATTTTTATTGTTCATGGCAGTCGCCTTCGCGTTCGCACATCAGTCACCTCTTATGTTCTTTTGAAGATCTAGTGTGTGTAGTTCCCGAGTACAATGGATGAAGATGAAATTTTAATAATGTACGAGTATTACTTTTAACAAAGGCGGAAAATGAAAGCAGGCGAAGAAAATAAAGTTTACGTCACGATAAGTCGTGACGTTTTTTTTATCGTTTTACCCACCCACCCACACTTGTGCCCATGTGGCTGGGATATAAATATAGGCACATTTTTGTAAATCGTCACTAGTACTCAGTGCTTTCTTGTATATTATATGTACCTACTAATTAAGATAACAGTGTAAGAAATATATTAACATCCAAAGTCTGCAAGTATTTATTTTGCGTGCTTCCACCAACCCAGCAAACGTTGTACATACTGTACACCTTCCTTACTCTTGCGGCTTATTCTTGGTTTCGATAGATTCTCAGAATTTCCGCCATGCTGTCTTTTTGGCAGTATTAATTTGCTTTTTGTATGTGTATTGGGTCTCTTTGTCACTTTGCTCCCAATCTTCCAGGAGTCTAGTGTTTTTGGCTCTGTTGAATCGCTTCCGTAGTGCATCTCTGAGTTTACCAAGTTTGGCGTTCCACCAGGGATTTCTCTCGCTGTTGGTTCGTGGCGTCTCCGCTATTACTGAGGCCGCATATTCTATTGTTCCTGATCCACGGCTCTTGGATCAGTGCAATCGTTCGGGGGGTTAACCTCCAGTGCCCTGCGTAAGCTTAGCCGAGCCGTGGCAGTCTGGCTATGTTGGAGGTTAGTTTGTATGATGTTGTTGTTTGTATGTTAGTGGTGACCGGGATGGGGGGGATCCATCGGACAATCACTCCGCTGCCTCCTCTGTACCGGCCATCGTGTTCATTGCCCGGCGACGATGCTAATAGCTGCTCGTTTCAGCCGGGAGATGTAGGGGTTTTTGGGGTGGTATGGTGGCTACGTCATCAGCTATCTCCGCGCGGGCCATGACCTCCTCAAGCTAGGCAATGTCCGTGTCACTGTCGGTGTTGTCGTTGGGTCTGTCTTGTTGTCAGAAGGCGGGTGCCTTGGACCCAATTTGTGTTTGTTTAACTATTTTGTCGGGATTCCGTATTTGATGCCTTGCTTGACCTATTAATAAATAGACACGGCAACGTTTTTAATGAAGATTTTTTGAAAAATGTGTCCTATATTAAAAAGCGGTTCAATTGATTCTGCTCGTTATTCTGATCAAACTATTTACAGGTTTTGCTCATTTAATGTTACACGTTGTATATAAAATTTTAAGTCCTGACTGACTGAAATATCAACGCACAGCCTAAACCGCTGGTCCTAGAGACATGAAATTTGGAGGTTGTGTTCTTTGTGAAGAGTAGGTATCCACTAAAAAAGGGTTTTTCGAAATTCTACCCTAAGAGGGTGAATGGAGGGAGGGTTAAATTTCACGCGAAGTCGCGGGCATAGGCTAGTTGATTATAAATTTCACTAATACTACTACAGTGCGACCGACGAGAGAATGCGTTCTTGACTGTCAGTTTCATGAAAACGAATACGTGTCTTGCGCTACTAGAATTTTCGCACGGGTGTCAGGAACGCATTCTCTCGACGGCTGGACTGTAGGTACCCATCGAATAGGCTAGGTAATTAATTAAATAAAGGCATAGTGCAAATTTATGAATAATTGTTGTGGTTTTTCAATAAATATGCATTTTTTTTATTCAAGGTGTCACCGCAGAATATTCCCGCTGCATCGTTGAAATACGACCAACACTTATACTGGCCCGTTTAAAAATGTTTCAGGCATACAAAAGGCAGAATGTTTTCCGTAGAAGGATTGAAGATATGCATAGATTACTTTATAAGAAGAGGCCATATTGTAAAGGCGTTTGTGCCGCGATTCAGGTAACATAAACTTGTTCTACTGTTCACCGGATGCCAATCAAATAAGAGCATACACGATAAATCTGAAGATGATAGAAAATTGATGTATTGCCAGAAATATTTGACCAAATCATTATGAAGAAGGTGTAAAGTTCTTCATCCTCGATTGAAAAGGAAGGATCGTCCGGGTGCTGTGTCTGGTGGGCTGTCGGGACGTTGCATATAAATGCAAGTCACGCGTCAAACTGCTTGCGTGACGTCAATTTAATGCGTAGTTCGCATGTGGCGTTGTAGAGGGCGCCACATCATGAAGTTTATTAAGGTTGCTTTGACGGCTGGAAAAACAATAGGCCGATATAACAAGATATTTGCCTGCAAAAGTTGGACGATACTAGTGCATTCTTGTTATTGGGTTTTCCCATTGAGAGTTTCTCAGTAGCAGCCCGGAGTATGGATTCATGCCTGGTTGCTGGTAATAGGCTGGCCCCCCTTTTACATGGGACTCAAACATAACTGGCAAAATGTGGGTTTACTATAAGCGCCTCTGCCGGACCTTTCGGTCGAATCAGGCGTGATCTTGTCAAATATTATGATAATACATTCTAATGGCAAGGATGAGTTGATAACTGCATTCAAGAATTCTCTGACCAGTGATACTGATCAGACAAGCTTAGCATCATCATAGGCAAGACGACTACGCTGCAATCATATAAAACCATAATTTTATTCACTTTAGATGCAAATTCGGGAAGAGCACGGATCCTACCCTGCTGGATTACCTAGAGAGGCAAGGTCTGGTGGTGTATACGCCGTCTAGAGAGATAAAGGGCAAGAGCTGCGTACCCTACGATGACAGGTTAGTACCCCTTTTAGGGTTCCGTTCCTCAAAAGGAAAAACGGAACCCTTATAAGATCACTTTGTTGGCCATCTGTCTGTCCGTCTGTCAGGACCCTCTTTCTCAGGTACCTGTGGAGTTATCATGTTGAAATGAATATCAAATTAGTCAGGGCTGCAATCACTTGAACCAGTGAAAAAATCAAACTTCTCAACACAATCAAAAGATACGGGCGTTTGTTTATGTTCCGTTTATGCCGCGTATTTTGACACTCGCAAGGAAATCAAAACCTAAACGGTACTTCGCGTTGACTTAGAATCACGAAATTTGGCAAGAAGCAATGTCATGTACCACAAGTAAAGGAAAACATCCGAAAATCGTTTTGTAGTTAATACCTACTTTGTACGGAACCCATGGTGCGCAAGTCCGACTCGCACTTGAACAGGTTTTATTTCACCATATTTATATGGTGAAGTAAAACTACGGGATAACTATTTTTTATTTGCGTGTGGTGTGAGGGCCACTTTGTTAAATATGCTTTGGATTTAGTGGACATTCCCAAAGAATTGTGAAAGTTGGAATCAGATTTTGTGAAAGTCAAATAAGCGAGTTATGGACTTTAAAGCTGGGCCCTCAGTTCTCACATAGTGGACAATACAGAAAAAGTCATCTATGCTAATGCCAAACAAAATTTTTGAAAACAAGATACTATGACAAAACACTGTCGTACTTTGATAAATGATAAATGATTTATTTTTTGTAAGGTTTGTGCAAACACTTTTACATGTGAATAAACACTTACAGTTGATATACAAATGCCATGACATGTAAAAGTTAAGAAAATCTGGTTTTATTTTTACTCTCTGAGTTATGAAATAGGGTGACCACAATTTCTTTTAGATTGCAGCAAAGATTAGTATATGTAGTGTCATAGGTTTTAATACTTTCTTCGATTTTTCGCTTATTATCGTGATAGCATTTGATATTCAGAACAACCGCACGTGTCGATCAATCAGGTTAAGCTACGCTTGCCGTGGTTGGTCCGTGGATGGGTGACCATCTTCACATACCAAGACCCCTCCGTGCCTCGGAAAGCACGTTAAGCTGTTGGTCCTGGCTGTCATTCGTGGATCTTTGACCGTCGTTACGGGTCGTCAGTAGCCCGAAAGTCTGACAACCAGTCTTAGTAAGGGGTATCGTATTACCCGGTAACTGGTTCTGGAGGTCAGGTAGGCAGTCGCTCCATGTAAAATACTGCGGTTAGACTGGAAGCCGACCCCACTATAGTTGGGAAAAGGCTACGCAGATGATGATTTGGACCCATTTTTGCAAACAGGAACCAACCCACAGCCAACCTGCTGTGGGTTGGTTCTTGTTTGCAAAAATGGGTCCATTTGTAATGGCCAATACTATCAGCGAAAGGTGGAGGAACGAATTCAATTGCTCCGATAAGTTCATACACCTTTGATTTCTTAGTGTGTGCGGTAAATTCTGCAGGCAATATTCACCTGACTGACTCATTACGTCGCCTGTCGGTGACGTGAGCGCGTGACGGCACACAGTTAGGGAACTCCTGCACAAAGATCACGTCTGTATTTTTCAAAGATGTGGGCTAAGGTGTGACTGCGGTTCGGTGGGCTAGCAATACATATTATGTTCTATGTTACGGGTTTGGTTTCCGCACTTAGTTCTTCAAGTTGACCATTAAGTGTGCGCCATGGCGGCTGTCGTTGGTTATTCCAACCCGCCTACCTCACTCCAGAAGTTAATTAGGTCTCCTGTTGAGAAGATCTGTGTATGATCTAGTTGTCCCGAGGGTTTCTGACCTAATCTGGGTGACGCCTGTGCACTCAAAGAGCACATGCGCAACGGTTTCATCAGCCTCCATGCAAGCCCTGCACAGGGGACTGTCCGTTATGCGAGCAGTGTCCCGTGACGGTCCTCGTCACCAGACGCAGGCTTTTCCTGTCCAGGCATAGGTCTGGTTAGCCTGCCATCCAATTTATTTATTTATTACTTTATTTGAGGCAACTATGGCCCATAGAAAAAACAATACATACTACTACAAACATAAGAATACAGTAGAACCCCGATTAACCGTGAAGCGGATTAACCGTGCGTCTTTGGATATTTTTTTCCCATAGTGGCACGCGTGGCGTTCGCCCGCGCGCGGCCTTAATGCAAAAAAATGTTGATAGCTTTAACACATACTAACTTACATTATTTATTAATTAAGTGCAACATGTACCAAAGTTTGTTAACACTAGTCTAAATAAAGTTATGATCTTAATCGTTATTGACCCTCTTGGTGTTAAGAGCGGATTAACCGGGACTTCGATTATCCGGGGACACTTCGGTCCCGAGCAAACCGGTTAATCGGGGTTCTACTGTACTTATAAACTAATACATAAAAAATTATCACAAATATAATACTATAATAATATAGCTTATGATGGCATGGCCTCCTTGGACTGCCTGCAGCCCGGTGACGAGGTCCACCAGCTCCCTGCTTGTGTGTGGGTGTGCTTCTGTAGTTACCTGCGTAGTTGGTTGAAGGGGATGGGCATGACAGGTTCCGGTCCACAGAAGGACGTGCTGAATGCCTTTCTGGCCAGCTCGTCAGCCTAGCAGTACATAACTGAGAAGCGTCGGAACGAAAACCGATATATTTACCATATTTTTCACAAATTAAAAAAAAGCTTGTAAGTTTTTTAATGTTACAAAAGTGGAAAATTATAGCATGTCAATTTGCAGTTAAAGTGACATCGATTGATGTGTGAAACTTGACGGAGGGTAGATACTTAATTTAGGGAGATACTTGGCGGACAAGTATGGATATATCGGTTTTTGACGCGATCATTTGGATATATCGGTTTTTGACGCGATCATTTGGATATATCGGTTTTTGACGAAACCAAAATGGATATGTCGGTATTAAACTGAATTGAATTTGAACCGACCATTGTTGAATTGTGTAAAACTTAATAAGAATTATCGGTTTTTAATCCAACAACAAGAACATGTTGAATTTAAAAATGTATTTGCCGGGTTTGATTTGACCACAGTATTTTGATATTTTTTTTAAGATGGATGTAACTGTTTTTTAATTGGTTTCTTTCCTGAAGGGTGTATAATTAAACATTTTGTAACAGAAAAAAAATTTAAAAAAATAATGTCATAATTAAGACATATCGGTTTTTGTTCCGACGCTCCTCAACTATTGTCTTATTTTACTCAGTAACTTAAATCTTACAAAATAACTCAACTTTTATGTTTCGCATTACAGATACATCCTCCAATGTGCAGCAGAATTCGACGGCGTTGTAGTCTCAGGCGATAATTACCGAGACTTGATAAACGAGAACCAAAGATGGCGGTACATCATAGAGAATAGAATACTTCCCTTCACATGGGTCAACAATATGATCATGTTTCCTAAAGACCCCTTCGGACGAGGGGGACCAACCCTTGAGATGTTGCTCAAACACCCCACGCCATCCAACATTCTAACTGAAAATAAGTAACATAATTGTCTATGTCTTATGTCTCTCTACAGTGTGCCCAGTATACATTGTGTATATAGCAGCTATGCGAGGGCAAATTGTATAAAAAATAATAAATTCTAATTTTAATTATTCATGTCCTGGTCTACTAAAATCTATCGGGCAATCTGTACTCATTATGTACTATTTTGTAACGATAATTGGGTGCAGGGGCTTCTGAAGTATAGTCATTGATAAAATTATGCCCAAGAAAAGCATATTTTTGTATCAATAACTTAATGTCTTTATACATATACTTAAATGCACTAAACTGTCAAAAAATATTCATACATTGTGTAAAAAAACTCGCTGCTGAGCGGAAATATACTCATTCTGTAAACCTGAATGTAACATACAAGCAAGTACAACTTTTTGGTGAGAAAAACCACTGTCATCTACAGCTATAATGCCCCGATTGGTCTAGTGGTCGCAAGCGCTACTGCCGAGCATGAGGTCCTGGATTCCATCCCAGGTCGGGAAAACTATTACTGGCTTTTTCCATCAATTTCTCAGTAGCAGCCTGGAGTCTGGATTTGTACCCGGTGATGGCAATATTCTCGCCCCCCCTATTACATAGGACTTAAATACTACTGGCGAAATGTGTGGGTACAGACGCCAGCACATCAAGCTACTACAATCTGTCAAATTTCTTTAATAGATTTTCAACTTTATCGCTAACGTATTAGGTTCAAAGTTGATTGAGAAAAATTGACGGGGATTACGGACGTGACGTTATTTATTATGTAATAATAATACTAGCTTCTGTCGGCGAGAAATTTCACCCTTCCTCCATTCACCCTCTTAGGGGTGGAAATTCGAGAAAATTATTCGTGAAAATTCGGGAAACCTACTCTTCACAAAGAACACACCCTCCAAATTTCATGTTTCTAGGACCAGCGGTTTAGGCTGTGCGTTGATATATCAGTTAGTCAAGACTTTTAATTTTATACAAGGTGTAACTTAAATACAACACAACCTCTTAAAGGGTCATTGTACTCATCATTATGAATTTTACTATGGGACCAAACCTGAAATCGCGAAAATAAAGTCAACTGTTCAAGGTGTAACTCGTCAAAATGTTGGGATTTCAGGTTTGGTCCTATAGTAAAAGTTGTTCATAATGATGAGTACAATGACCCCATATGAGGTTGTGCGTTATTTAAGTTACACCTTGTATAGATGTTGCTCAGTGTGGTAATGGGTCCTTCTACGCTATTGTATTAATACCAAAAAATACCTTTGTCATCAATGTTATCATACATAGTACTTATATTAGAAATTGCTAGCAATGAATGGAATTAGTAACAGTGCAATATTTCACCGTAAAGTCTCGAAAAAGATGTGATTTCGTCGAATATAAATTGTGATGCGAAATATTAGTATACAGGATTATTTTTAAGGAGTGCGCAAAAAAATTGTGGAGGTTCAGTATTAGTAATAGAACACATTTCCATTATTTTTTCAAAACTTTTTTAATTTTTTTTATCCGTCATTTTATCAGCAAAATATGGACACTGTCTATTCGTAATGTAAACAATAGGCGCGCGCGCATGTTGGTGCACGTGCCGTAAGTAGTGGGTTTTACCCCGATGCAAAACATGGTACATGGTATTAGGGGTAGGGGGGTAGGGGCAGCAGAGTAGCGCGGTGTGCCAGGCGCCCGAGTCGCGACGTGACAGTCTGCTCGTCGCATGCGCTATCGTGACCTCGCGTCTAATCGCTTTCCCTCGCAACCCCCGTGCCGCGCGTGTCGAACCTACCGGTCACGATGTCAGAATTTAGCAACGGTGAGTTTTATGAGATGGTGCGAGTGTATTTATTAAGTGGTGAAAGTTTACGAGCAGCTCGCAGAATGTATGCGACGGAGAGCGTACCTCGAATGCGAGCCCATGGTATTCTTAACCCCATGGTCCCTAATGAAAGGACCGTCAGTTCAGGACCCCGAACCACGCACAAGGGTCTGGCAGACCAAAATACAGTGATTAGTGACATGTAGGGTAAGCAATTATTTTTAATTAACAATTTTAGCGAATAGGTTACTTTTGATTGAACATTATTGTAAATACAGTGTAAACTCCATGTAACGTCACTCGATTTAACGAAAAACTCCCTAAAGCGTCGAAATCATTCGTCTTTGGTTGGTTTAGCTTGTTTTCCATACAATGATACACTCCATATAGCATTACACCCACTCTCAATAACGACAACAATTAAGTAATAAAAAGTACCTTTTAAGTTGCCAAAATTAGTGAGAACCGTGCAGCTGTGTACGTTCTTTTGTCGCTTTATTTAGCCCGTAATAAACGCGACTGTCTGCAACATGCAAACCTAACTTTCTATGAAATTCATTCTTTTGTTTACAAATTGGAAGATTATTTTTGTATGTACAGACGCCAGCACATCAAGCTACTACAATCTGTCAGATTTCTTTAATAGCTTTTCAACTTTATCGCTACAGCATAAGGTTCAAAGTTGATTGGGAAAATCTGACAGTTTCGGGTAGCTTGATGTGCTGGCGTCTGTACCTAAGTACTAGCTTGAAATAATTTTTTTCTTTTCATAATTCTGGTTTTTTCTTCTTTCCATTTAAAGAGTTTACACTGTACTTAGTGATTCCGATTTTTTTAAATACGCCCTAATGCAGAAGTATGTATGTAATGTCAATAATTTTAATTTTATTAAGTTTTTAAGTGTCATAATTTTATTGCTTTATTTTCTGCATTTTGATGGTCTTAAGCCCATGAAAGTATGAAGGGAAAAATTGGAATTACTCTTCAAAACTTCACATCACGGCCTAATCTTAAAAAAGTCTAGTTCGAACCTGATAAATTCAGCGATCTGCCGGTCGATTCTGTAAAAATCTCACCGTGAAATCATAAGTGAACTGAGCACTTAATAGTGTTAATCCCTAGCGAATGACAGCTCACTCCAAGCTCACTTCACCCAAGCTTTCACGGTGAGATGGTTACAGAATCGCACGGCTGTACAGTGCGTTTCAAATAAGAATAGGAATGTACGTTTGCCCCGCACTGGCCCCTCAGAATTTGTGTTTTAGGTGTACACCAATGCAATGTACTCGCCTCTAGGAGTATATGTACCTGCTTTTTTTTCAATGTACCTCTGTACTTTTGAGGAAATATGCAAAAAAAGGGGGCCGTGCCAGCCAAACGTTTTCAGCACGGCCCCCCGTGTAACTTGAAAAATATATAGCGTATTAAAAAGTTTCTTAAACTCAAGGAATGTACTCTATTAACATGTTATATGTGCCGCAACAGATATTGTGAATTCGTAATAACAAATAATATATAGATGTGGATAGGGGGCCGTGCTGGAAAAAAGATATAAGAAAATATCTAAAACAAGACAAAACAACCTTAGCTAAAAACGATTAAAAAAATAATTGATGTTTGGCAAGTAACATATGTACCGCATTGGTTTCTCATACAACTTTCTAAATTTGGAAAATAAACCAATCTTAGTTCATCAGCACGGCCCTCTATAGACGCCTATATCTTTGTAAATATGACATGTTTGTTTACAAAATTCGACTTCCTGATTTATGTATAGGAGTACATTCGTTCCAAATAAATTGCGATTCTGCTGTATTAGTACTTTAAAAGATAAATTCGATATAAAATATCATACATTACAACTGTGGGGTGACCATGATTCCACGTAAAAATGGATACGAAAAACTGCTGCATAAATTGAGTAAATCTTTAATAAAATAAACAAATCAACAATATCCTAATCTATATTAACGAAAACAATCGCTAATCGAACTAATCGAACAAATCAACAAGTGTCGCTAAGACTACATAGCTCAAAAGGCTTAAAGAGATCACAGATATATTTTCAATAAATCACATGGACTGAATGTACATTACAATGAAATTACAGATTCATTATATTTCACAGATTAGTTCAAAATTCAAGAGCTATTTCGGTTACGAATTCAAAATTCCCCATCTGAGTTACTAATAATGTAGCACTCGATTTCATTTGCCACCACTTGAAACTCGAAGAAAGATATCTGATATAAGTTTCCTTTTGAATATAGCACAATCAAAAATTGACTGTCCAGAACTTGTTTCCAAGCTATCTCTAAACGTTCCACCTCAGCACTCTCGTTTGAAAACCTACTTCACATTCCATAGGCAGGCACAGTATACCATCAAAACTCATTTATGTTGCGGTCATCCAAAGCCTTTAAACAAGTGTTTTGGTCCATGCAACCATCAATTGATCTATTTACGAGTAGCTTAACGTCTATTGATACAATTATTTCTAAATACTACTTCCCATTTGATGTACAGACGCCAGCACATCAAGATACCCGAAACTGTCAGATTTTTCCAATCAACTTTGAACCTTATGCTTTAGCGATAAATTTGAAAAACTATTTAAAAAAATCTGACAGATTGTAGTAGCTTGACGTGCTGGCGTCTGTACAATAGAAGTTAGTAGTAACTACATCGACACTTGTAATATACTCATCAACTCATGTGATCTATTTTTACTTGTTTTAATAATATTTAGCAATTTAAACCTTATGACTTAATCAAGAAATGACTTCGCAACAAGCAATTACTTCTATCTTATTATACGGGTGTAAGACTTAGCACATGTCTCGCTCACACTTCACTGTGCCGTGAGCGGGTGCTTCATACATTTTGATATTTTAAATTACATTAAATAAATCTAGTAAACTGATTTTATATGCTTTGCATTATGAATGTTTATGCTATATGTATACAACGTGTAACATAATTAAATCAATCTCCTTTAGGGTCATGCTCAGTACCTACATGAACCTACCTATATCAAATCCGTTTCTTAAGTACAAATAAATTATATTATAACTTAAAACTTACCTGTTTATTTTAACAATCCATTTCCGTGCTTGAAATATAATTCACTGCACAACCACACGCAGAAAACACGTGAATACTGAAATTATTGGAGCAGTGTTTACATTTACTACTATATATTATGCGCGTAAAGATGTGACTGAACAATAAACACTCGAGCGCAAAATGAAGTAACCGCGACACCAGCGCCACTTCAAAAATTACGGTAACGTCAGTGAACTAATAGCGTACGCACACGACAAGTTTTAACTGATATAATTCCTTTATAAGACGTCATCGCTTATATTAATTTCGAAGGAAAAAAAATCAGAATGTTTATTTCAATGTAATATATGTACCTAATATATGGAATCATGGTCACCCCATCAGTTGTAATGTATGATATTTTATATCGAATTTATCTTTTAAAGTACTAATACAGCAGAATCGCAATTTATTTGGAACGAATGTACTCCTATACATAAATCAGGAAGTCGAATTTTGTAAACAAACATGTCATATTTACAAAGATATAGGCGTCTATAGAGGGCCGTGCTGAATGAACTAAGATTGGTTTATTTTCCAAATTTAGAAAGTTGTATGAGAAACCAATGCGGTACATATGTTACTTGCCAAACATTAATTATTTTTTAATCGTTTTAAGCTAAGGTTGTTTTGTGTTGTTTTAGATATTTTCTTATATCTTTTTTTCCAGCACGGCCCCCTATCCACATCAATATATTATTTGTTATTACGAATTCACAATATCTGTTGCGGCACATATAACATGTTAATAGAGTACATTCCTTGAGTTTAAGAAACTTTTTAATACGCTATATATTTTTCAAGTTACACGGGGGGCCGTGCTGAAAACGTTTGGCTAGCACGGCCCCCTTTTTTTGCATATTTCTTCAAAAGTACAGAGGTACATTGAAAAAAAAGCAGGTACATATACTCCTAGGGGCGAGTACATTGCATTGATGTACACCTAAAACGCAAATTCTGAGGGGCCGTGCGGGGCAAACGTACATGAATAGGATCGACTTAGCGCGATGTTGTGACGCGTGAGCTGTCAAATCGAATAAATTGGGTAGGGTGAGCAAAACAAGATATTTTTTAAACAACATTTATTTACGAATCATGAACGAAGATTTTTTAATCACAATTTAGGTACTCAATTCCGATCATGTCTGCATCACTGTTTGAGTGGTCATCGTCGTTGTCATCACTATTATCATCACTGCTGCTTTCCCCTATAAAATAAAACATGGATTAATGTAGGTATTTAATATTTTATTTCACCAACTGCTATTTAAAATAAAAATAGACATTCTGTTACCTGTATTTATAATAAATCTAAAGTTATCATCGTCTTCAAATATCGTTGCCAGTATTCATTTTCTATTCTTTTGACGTGGCTAATTTTTGTTCCAATCGTCGCACGTAATTGAAGCAATTGCTTCTATGTCAGACTCTCAATTTCACTTTCGAGTTGCCTAAGGTAGCTATGACTAACTTTTTGATGTTTTTTTCACTTTGATTTAACTAAGACTCGGTTAAACAAAAAAAAAAAGAACGTTATTGATACGCAATCAAGTTTTCTTTGCAAACCGTACTTTTCAATCAACATTTGACAGATAGAGGTCATTGAGATTCCTATTCTTATTTGAATCGCATTGTACCTACTATGCCTGTGAACGAAAAACAAACGAGCGCACAGCTGATAAGTAGGTAGGTACTTATGCGCGTTTCACTGCGTCACGCGCCGGCGAGTAGCCATAAAGTCAATTTGAAAATAGACATCTTTCGTTATCGATAACTTTATTTTTTTGTACTAAGACATATCAAAATAAAAAATAGATGTTTAATAAAACTCATCTAAGTTTATTTTGTCAAAGTTTGCGCACTGCATAAAAAATATTCCTGTATATTACTAGCTTTGCCAGCGGCTTCGTCCGGATGGCGGAAATTATCCCACGGAAACGTAATACCAGGATAAAAAGTATCTTATGTCCTAATCCAGGTCATGGTCTAATTATGTGCCTATTTTCATCCAAATTCGTTCAGGCGTTGAGAGGTAGACAGGTAACGAACAGTTTTTTGCACTTATAATATAATATAGTACACAGTGTAATATGAGACTGCGCGTTTGACATCATTGTTACTTTAGGTTGCATACAATATATCAGAAATGTCATAGATGCAATTTGATTGCAACAAAATGTATTTTTTCATGTCTATGTATAGCGACACACCTGCTGAAATTACGCGAGAGAAGTAACTTCTACAAGGCAAATTACGCGACGTACTTTCAGCATAGTATGAATTCCATATTGTAATCCTTGTTTTGAATTTGATTTTTATTTCCATTTAGAGCTGATTTTTCCAACGCCAGACAATTTTATCCGAGGATAAATTTTGAATTTTTGACAGTCCTTCCATATAAAAAAAAACCTGTCAGGCGTCAATTTTATTCCACGAATAAAAATTAATTAAAGTTTTATGTAAATAATAAATCTGACAATTTGACATATTCTCTATACAAAAGCAGTCAAACCGCAATATGTATTCCTCAGATAAAAGTGATTTGACTATTGAGAAATAAGCCCTTAAACAAATAACAACTATAAGTTTGTAAGTAACTAAAACAAGTAAATTACAAAAATTTTAGTATGGTTGACAAAGTCATAAAAATGTCGGAAGTTTTAGCGCAAAGTGACCTTTGTTTGTGTAGTCTTTAAAGTTGTTTTTCCAAAAACATATTTGTTTACTTGTTCGGAACTAAATTGCGACCGAAGTTTAGTAGACAACGTCGAATTCCCGTCGTATTTTTCTTAGATTTTTGGGCGCATCAAAGTCAAAACAGTTAAGTCAAACGAATATAAATATATGTAGTAAGCGTGAGTGTCGTCTAATATTGAGGGCCTTAAAAGTTTTGTTATTTAGAAATATGTCAGTACGGCGGTTATCTTTGTATTTAGCTATTATTCTAAACGCACATCAGCCGTGCGTAGTCATCTCACCGTGAAAGCTTGGGTGAAGTGAGCGTGGAGTGAGCTGTCATTCGCTAGCGATTGACACTATTAAGTGCTCACTTCACTTATGATTTCACGGTGATGTTTTCACAGAACCGACCGGCTGTTCTCAATTCAGTAAATCAGAATCATATCAGAAAGGTGTAGTCAAATCTCAAGCAAGACTACAATACTTACTCGAGTCGAAATAACGGACATCATCATCTGCCTAGCCTTTTCCCAACTATGTTGGGGTCGGCTTCAAGTCTAACCGGATGCAGCTGAATACCAGTATTTTACATGGAGCGACTGCCTATCTGTCCTCCACAACCCAGTTACTGGGTAATACGATACCCCTAGGTAAGACTGGTTGTCAGATTTTCGGGCTTCTGACACCCGTAACGACTGTCAAAGATCTACGAATGACAGCCGGGACCAACGGCATAACGTGCTTTCCGAGGCACGGAGGGGTCTCGGTATATAAAGATGGTCACCCATCCACAGACCAACCGCGGCAAGCGTAGCTTAACCTGATCGATCGACCTGTGCGGCTGTTATTATTTAGCCACAGGACAGACAGCTGATTATTAATTTTTCTCGATTACGATGTTGGTCCCATGGAGAAAGTTGTTCTGTTTGATGCTCTGTACCGCACCCTTGAATTTGACCACATCTTTCTGAAACACGCTGTATAACTGTTCTGATATTTCTAGCGTTAACCCGGCGTCATTGAAGTTGGGTCATAATTACCCGGCTGGTTTAAAATTTCTAATATATTTTTAAATACGCGCGCGACGTTGCCGTTCTTTGCAGTAGCTGGAGCCAATATTGTATTTTATTTATTGTAAGTTGTGAGTTATTTTAAAAGTTGATTAAACTCAATTAAACGTTTCTGAATTATTATTTTTCTGTTTTAATATCAAAACCAGAATACCTTTATACTGAAATATTGACAGTTTACGAATTTACTTAAAAATTATGGAAATACCATGTATTAAATATATGGGTAATATTGACCCACCTCAACGTCCATGTGACTATTTCCTACCACAATGACGCCGGGTTAATAAATAGTCCCAACCGATTTAGTCAGCTGAGGAATGTAAAATAGATGTATTATATACCTAGTTTTTGTTAGATTGTTATTCATAGATTTATTTAAGTTTAGAATTCGTTCTTTCTGTCCAACTTTATCCAAGTAATTTTTGTTTTCTTATAAAATGTGCGTTGTTACAGCTGATTACAGTGATTCTGGTGTAACTTTAAATGGTTTTATACATGTAATCAATAATTATAGCGTTATTTATACAGACTATGACCGCGTCCTGTTTAAAAGCGATCCTCGCGTTTATATGTCACTTATTCGGGAGACCGGAAAGCGCCCTCTGTCGACGCGACCACTCGTTCTGGTTCACGGAACAAAAAGTGACATAATAGACGGATACATATAAACAGGACATCGGAGTTTGTAGAAGTCGTCCACGTCATTTAAAAAATTGAATTATATTTAAATTTTCAGGGAATATACAACGTGTAACGTTAAATGCGCAAAACCTCTTAAGGGGTCATTGTACTCATCATTATGAACAACTTTTATTATGGGACCAAACCGGAAATCGCGAAAAAAAAATCAGCTGTTCCCTACATTTTGACGAGTTGTGCGAACATAAATGTAGGGAACAGCTGATTTTTTTTTCGCGATTTCAGGTTTGGTCCCATAGTAAAAGTTGTTCATAATGATGAGTACAATGACCCCTTAAGAGGTTTTGCGCATTTAACGTTACACGTTGTATATAATTTACCTATAAATAAATGTAATCGAATTTCTGAACAGTTAGTGAGATACCAGCCTATGAGCCCAGATACGCACAAGCGTGTTTTATCTGTGGCGATTTTTTTCTCGCACTGAATTTTCAAGGCACTAAGCGCCGAGGGGTGAAAATACAACAGTGTTTTTTGACGCGCTGGAATGCGCTCTATTGGATTTTCAATGCTCTGCTCAACACTGAGAGGTCAAAATTCAGTGCGCGATAAAATCTCGCCTCAATATTTTTACGTCCGTGCGAATGTTGTCTTGAAATTTCCCACTGCACGGTAAAGACCTTTTCTCATACAAAGAATGCTCGAACATTGATCACCACGCTTGCTCATGACGGGTTGGCAACTTCAGACTTATTCTCATATACCACTTTAATCTTGTCTCTTTTTTTATCTCTTAGTAATTATAGTACATATGTTGGGACGTTTTGTAAAAAGAAATGTAATTTGGAAAAGGCTTGAAAATACCTGGAAATTTCAATGCCTACTGAGAATTAATAATTTTGAAGGTCAAAATTTGTAAATAAAAGTTGATTTGTTTTACGTCTTATCTTTTATTTGTTCCTGTGCATTTTCAGATCTTAACTAAACTACTGCTTCTTCTTATCGTGGGCAACGGCAATAGAACCTGACGAGTATAAACTGCTAAACTCGCGCGTACGCTAAGATCATCAACATCCGCATAGATGCGGACGCAACTCAAAATGGGGGGGGGGGGGGGGGGGGGGGCATGAATGCCCAGGAATATTTTTAGGTAGGCCTACCTACCTAAAAATATTCCTCGCCACCACTACGTCGCAAGAGTTACTGCTGAGCGTGAGGTCCTGGGATGGATTCCGGTCGGGTCAAAAGCAGCCTGGAGTCTGGATTTCTGCCCGGATGGTGGCATTCGATGAGTTAATTTAAAGATTTTTTAAGGAAAGTTTCATGAAACTAAATGAGGCACAAGGAATATGTAATGTGTGTGTGTATGTGTGATATAATATGTGTCCGTGAGTGACCTTCAATTTGCGCTCAAATTCTAGGAGTGCGTTCTACAATGGTAGAACGCGCGCCTATGTTATATGTTTTAACGTTCATGTATGTCTTCAGCTCCACCCCCCCCCCCCCCCCATGTCCTATGTAGAAGACTTCCATGACATTACAGCCCGACTTCACCCACTGCTGCGCGTATGCCTCTGTTTCCTTGAGCCAATCTCCACGTTCCTGTGCCAGCTCTTCCAGGGTACTGGGTACTACGGTTATTTTATTTATTTAATCCACTTGGCTGATTGTTGTCGATGAAATTCAGACAATTGGCATCGTAGGTTGCGTCCTAAAATGGATAACTTGGTTGTAATCCCCTTTTTTTAGTTTTTCGCAAAAAAACCCAAAAACGTGAACATCTGCCTAGCCTTTTCCCAACTATGTTGGGGTCGGCTTCCAGTCTAACCGGATGCAGCTGAATACCAGTATTTACATGGAGCGACTGCCTAGCTGACCTCCACAACCCAGTTACTGGGTGATACGATACCCCTAGGTAAGACTGGTTGTCAGACTTTCGGGCTTCTGACTACCCGTAACGACTGTCAAAGATCTACGAATGACAGCTGGGACCAACGGCTTAACGTGCTTTCCGAGGCACGGAGGGGTCTCGGTATGTAAAGATGGTCACCCATCCACAGACCAACCGCGGCAAGCGTTGCTTAACCTGATCGATCGACCTGTGTGGCTGTTATTATTTAGCCACGGGCCCCTCCAAAGACGCGATATTAATGAAATTTTCATCCCTCCCTTGTGTGTTAGTCTAGATTAATGGGTCGAGCTTGTGCGAGGATACGCGAACGAATTTTACAAATGACACACTAGACAAATGTTCGTACTTCTTTTACAAAAAGGACCTTAGACAAAGGCTCGAGACAGCGCGGCTGTTTGAGCCTGCACTAGGATCAGTTTCCACCAAACGGAAAAATCCTCGGGATGCTCGTGCACTCCTGAAGCAGGCAATCTGTTGATCCTCCGAGGCGCGTCCACGTCCGAGGCGCACTTTTGTACTTGGTGTGATTGAGCGGCCAGGAGGATGACTTTTCCGCTTGATGAAATAGAATAATACTTCACTCCTAGAATACGCGAGCATATTCGAGCAGTCAACAAACGCCGCCCTAGACATTCTCGAGACTTCGCGCGGCTGCTTGACACGGCGTATTTATTTTCTTACCCTCATACAAACCACTATACTTATTTACTTCCACTAGAATCAATTCCATTCAGTTAGGGGCCAAGTAATAAGGTATAAATAAAAAGAATATTTTGAATTGGAACGCTTTTATTAAAATTACGCTTACACAACGGACGCATGGTAAGCCTGTCACGTCATTCGACTTGAGCGAGGACTTCCACTTAAACCTTCCTTAACCATAAGTTTTTGTGTCAATTAATCTCATATTTGCAGGAAAAAAATCACATTAGGTATTCAACAGTGGACAGTACACGCCAAGCCTTAATTCTTATAAAGGCAGCTCATGGTACATTTTTCCACAAATAAGTGGGTCACAAGACCTTTTGGTGGTATTTATAACCCCTTTATTCACCTTTATTTTATTAGGTCACAAAAACTATTCTCAAGTCTAAATAAACGCTCGTTTTGAACTACACTCAACACACGAATGAACGCGACTATTATTAAAAATTGCACTGATAACATTTTAAATAACAAACAAACTAAGAATAACGTGCTGACAATAAAATATAAATTGCTTCGTAGTCACTAAACGAATAATACGATCTCATATGCAGTTAAATAATTGACGGACACTAAGACGCTTACAGGCGTACACATATAATTATTTGTCCATTGTCAACATTTGTTTATTTATTAATTTTAAAAGACTAGTTTAGCTCGTCTCGCCCGAAACACAGGATTACCTAGTTCAGGCACGTAAGTCTTAGCAATATCATTTTTATTTAAGCAGAACTGTACTAATTTTCATGCCTTATAATTTTTGAATAAATATTATTGTTATTATTATTGCATAATAACCTATAATGTTTCCACTGTTGGGATACAGGGCTCAGTGAGAGGGTGGATTACGGGCACGGACCAGTCTCTCTCACCGGGAGCTGCGGGGCAATTGCGTAATACACTATCAGTAGCAATGGGTTTCATTTTGATAGTTCAACAATATTCATTGCGTTATTTACGTTGCTGAGCAAACACATTTTTCGAACATATGGAGCAATGGGTTAGCAATATGCTGCAAAATTATTCAAATTGAGAGTAATAGTGTGTTACGCAAGTAGGGTGCAGGCATGTGTCCCACCAGTGGGAACAGTATAGGCTGATTATGCACGACAATATTCTTAGTGAATATTTAAATTTAATCAAATGAAGAAGAACTGGGGAAAGCGACAAACGTATATATATTTTTTTAAACATTGTCCACACTAGGAATTTCTCCTATATTGTGGGTGCGTTTACAAACATTTAAAGTCACATACACAAACAGCCAGACCCGGAACAACTACTTGTAGGTCATACAAATATTTGTTCCGCGCGGGAATCGAACCCGCGACACGCAGCGCAGCAGTCAATCGCTTAACCACTGCGCCAACCGTGCTGTCGAGACGAGAGAGAGTCATTAGTGAATATTTATTTGTAGATATATGAGCTGGGCGCTGGGGGTACGGCAAAAGATATAAAACCAAACGGTCAGTAGGTTAATTATGAAAAAGCAGAACAGTATTTGGCTCTTTCATTGAAACGTTGTATTATTGCTATATGGGAGTATTCCTTCGTTTAGCAAATCCTTTGCTTAAATATTGACTAAAGCGTAAACATGTAAAAATATAATTGGCTATTATAAAAATAACATTAAAATTATATCTTATATTTAATCTCACTTTCCTTATGCCAAGCTCTTTTCCTTACAATTATCATGCAGTCTTTCGATACCTTATATAAAAATTGTGCGGGTAACAGAACAAAATGTAAACTATATAAAATTGCCTCCAAGCTTTGGTTATAAGTTAAGAACTAGGATTTTATTAAAGGAAAGTAGGAGCGAAAACGCACCGATACAGCGCTTCAACGCACCAAATACGCGCTCTAAGGCATTTCTGCGTCATAGCGCTGCGAAACGCATTGTTTTCTAGTGCAATTTTTGCGTTGAAACGCACTAATTTTTGTTTTCGCCACAAGATAAAAAGGAATAATGTAGGAAATTTTGGCACTACCTATTCAAAAAATAATTATTGCACAAAATTGCAGTAAAATGGAATATTACCCAGAAGATTATGGAATACCTTCCAGAAGACTAACTTCATAAGATTATTACAGTTTGGAATATTAGTAGCAAGAAAGGGATTATCAAAATATTTATTTCTTCTTCAAAATAGTTTGTATCACCTCTCTTGCTGAATATTAAATATTAAAAATAATATGGATTACAAATTGTGACATTATAAATTATTATTATTTTTTATAAGACTTCCAACCCTGGTCGAAATGGTAAAACAAGAAAATAATATAAGTAATTAGAAAAAAATGTTTTCATAAAAAATATTAATAGAATCAGTAAATAAACCTAGAAATAAAATAAGATTTAGTTATTTAAAAATGAAGGAAAATCAAAATGTTAAAAACAATATTTTTCCCACCATTTCGACAGCAGTTGAAAATATCAATGACTATAAAATATCAAAGAATAGAATTAATCAATAATTAACATAATTGAGAACAATGTAGACAACATGGACAAACTTAAATATTAACAATACTAGAACAAACAAACACTATCACCAAATATCGGGTACAAACATAATTTATTAATTACTTATTATTTAGTATTTCGACTTCTGCGAAAACCATGCCAACAGCGATGGCAGTACGAGTTAGAATTGCTTCTGGTGTACTGTTATCGATAATAGTAACATCACTATAGTTTATCGATAAGATGCACTGAACACTCATCATATTCCTGCCCCAATTTATTTCATACTTCTCTATTAGTCAGAAGCACTGCACACGTGAGTACCTAATGGCGTCAGCGACCGGTATTAGCGTTGTTGAATTTTCGGCCGTATTAATTTAAAAAATTACATATTTTTCGTGTTATATTTGCCATTGACACGCTAAGAAGAAGATTGTTACTTTGTTAGAGATAGTGACAGATTCCTGGATTTTAGGAGCCGTATATTTTGAGACAGAAATAACATGAAATGTGAAAGAGAAAGGAGTGAATGATAACTTGACAGTTGGCATGGGAAGAAGAAAACGTGTTCCGTCGACCCCAAGTAACATGGGACAAGTGCAGGAAGATGATGATAGCTCGAGACATTAATGTATTTCGCAAGAATAAGAAAAGGAGTTATACTGAATGCTTTTTTTTACAGGCTCAAATTTTTACAGGATGTTCTACTCATGAATATGAACAACTTTCACTATGGGACCAACTCAGAGATCACAAAAAAAAATCAGCTGTTTCATACATTTTGGTCAAGTACGTATTGAACTTTTGTATTAAACAGCTATTTTTGTTTTCGTAATTTCAGAGTTGGCCCCATAGTGAAAGTTGTTCATATTCATGAGTAGAACAGCCTGTAAAAAATTGCAGCCTGTAAAAAAAAGTATCCAGTATAGAAAAATAAATAGAACACAAACTTACAACGACGCACATAGTCCATCCGCAGTTATTTTACCACTGACTTTGCGTCACTGTCCAAATTACGGTGAACTTTATTCTGGTTACAATAAGGTTGCCACTCATCATCATCTGCCTGCCTTTTCCCAACTATGTTGGGGTCGGCTTCCAGTCTAACCAGATGCAGCTGAATACCAGTATTTTACATGAAGCGACTGCCTATCTGACCTCCACAACCCAGTTACTGGGTAACACGATACCCCTTGGTAAGACTGGTTGTCAGACTTTCGGGCTATTGACGACCCGTAACGACTGTCAAAGATCCACGAAAGACAGCCGGGACCAACGGCTTCACGTGCTTTCCGAGGCACGGAGGGGTCTTGCTATGTGAAGATGGTCACCCATCCACGGACCAACCGCGGCAAGCGTAGCTTAACCTGATCAATCGACCCGGGCGGCTGTTATTACTTAGCCCCTCATAAGGTTGCTGCTGTCAGAGGTAAAATAATTGTGGACGGACTGTTTAAGAGCAATACAAAAATCCACATAGCGTTTCAAGAAAATTGGCATCGGAAACGCAACATTCTCAATTCGCATTAGTGCAAATTTCGCCAAACTACTGAAGATGATAGGTGAAAAGTTAGTCTTTTCACCTATCTATGGAACATTTGTGCAATACTATTACAAACCAGTTAAACATACTAGGATACAAAGATTTGTTCATATATGTTCACTATTGATCTATTTGAGTAGGGTATACAGAAGAGTATGTTTATCTAAAACCTAGGCCTGTAATACAAGTTTTTTTTTTTCTAATATAGGCCGCATAGTGAAAATTTATAGTGTTAAGTTGTTCCGTTGCGAAAAAGAGAGCAATGTATGTCTTGAATAACTCCACCTGTTTCACGCATAATCATATCATAAGCATTATCAGATTTTTTTCCGATGCTGGAACACAGTGCGGGTTGGTAGATGTCATATAATTTAGAATTTTTGGTTCTAGGACATGCCGGTTTCCTCATGATGTTTTCCATCACCGCTTTGGGAGCAGTGGTGATGATACAATTTACACAAAATAAAGCCCCAGAACCTACGACCTACAACTCGTAAGCCGCGGTCGTTACCACTGGACTAAACTTAACTAATCACTTTCACGCAATGGAACAATTTTAAGGCTTTAAAAATTTCATTATATTGTCCCAAAACCTTAAAAGGCCTGGAGCCTTTTAAGGTTTTACTAGGGAATGGTCTAAGAAAACTTACTATAGTTTGAAGAACTGTGATTAATATCTGTGAATACGTTATATTGGTAATAGTTTTACCTACTTGATACGGTATAGTTATAGAGATCAACTTATTGGAGTAGAAGCCAAGCTTGGAAGGATTATTTAACGTTTACCTACCTTATGACGTCATGTTTGGAGTACCTGCTTGACTGAGACACATCGTACAATCCACTATGTGTACAAATTTTCATTGTTTCCTGAACCTTCAGCACAAAAACTCAATATTTTGAATCTGCTCATACACTGCTGGGTCACACGCCTCTTCTCTTCGATAGGGAGTGGGTATAATCCACCGCGCGGACCCAGTGCGGGTTGGTAGATGTCACATGTCTTTGAATTTCTGGTTCTAGGACATGCCGGTTTCCTCACGATGTTTTCCTTCACCGTTTTGAGAGCAGTGGTGATGAAATTATTTACACAAAGTAAAGCTGGATTTGAACCCACGAACTGACATAAGTTGTGCCCATTACCGCTGGGCCACCACTGCTCTATAGTCAACTTTGTGCGAGTCTATGATAGTGTAGACTTTGTCAGTTTGTAGTTTTAAGAACAAAGCTGCAACAAAAAATAATATTTAGGTCTGGTATAACGTTTAGGAACATCACCGTTTTATTTATGGTTTCAATATGTAAACCTTTCGTCAAGGACAATATATCCATAGACAGAATCACATGCCATTTTCCAAGCGGCATTTCAATATGACTGATTAATGTAATGACTATTTTGGCAGAGAAGCATGACGCCTGAATTCACCGAAGGATTAGGCAGAAGTGTACCGTGTAGTACACTCACATTTTGCCAGTAATGTTTAAATCCTATTGTCACCAACCACAAATCCTGACTCTGGGCTGATACTCAGAAATTCCTGAGGGAAAAACCCAATAAAACTGACCGGCCTGGAGATCGAACCTGGATCTCCATGAGGGCTAGTCTTTACTATAACTCATCATCATTAACTGGATAGTCTTTTCCCAGTCTACCTGGATGCAACTGACTACCAGTATTTTACATGGAGCGACAGCCTATCTGACCTCCATAACCCAGTTACTGGGTGGTGTCACAAGTAGCTCAAATAGCTCAGTCAAACAGGTACACAAAATACAAAATTCATTCATCATCTTTAGTGATCATTCGATCCAGTTTCAGCTGTTCTAGCTGCAGTTGCCGCCTTATCGAACCTAACTGCGTCAAAATATTAACACTTTTCCCTTCCTCATTTGGCAACGCCTTTAATATATTCTTCTGTACGGCCGGCACTTTATACTTATCATCTACCTTCTTCATTGCTTCACTCATTAGATTATCCCCTCCGCCATCGTGATGCCTCTTAGGCGAGTGACGCAACACCGGTATCGGTAACGTATCGACTTCTACGCTTTTCTTATAGGACGGTTTTTCCGGACGGTCTGTTAATCTCTCTTCGGGAGCATGTACTAGAACCTTTTCTATTTTGTTTTTTTGTTCTGGCAACTGTGATATGATGCTGTCATCATCTTTTTCGTACTTCGTTGATTTTTCTTTGTTGAAGTTTAGATTTTTTCTTAGGTAGCTGTCTACATCATAGTTTAATGAGAATATGGAGTTATCTGGGATGTTGATTGAATATGGTTTTTTATTATCACAGATTTCGTTGGTTCGTTCTGTGACTCTGGGATAGTAGAATGGTAGTTTAGTGTTGGTTTCGCTTCGGGAGGTGTTAGTGTTGCGTTTGACTTGACTATGGTGGGACTTGTGTGGTTGTGACGCTGCTCGAAGGTTTCGTTGTTCGGCGTCGATGTCTCTTTGTAGCTCTAAGCGTTTGTTGTGGTAGTCTGTTGTGCTTTCTCTTATCTGAAAATGGGAATTAAGTGGAATAAAAAAAAGTACAAAAGAGGGACTTACAGAGTAATTAAACTGATATAAATGAGATAATACCATTAAATTGATTACAGGACCAGAGCAATTTTAAGTTATGTTTGTGGCTGGGGAGAATAGTCTCGATCCTTCTAGAGATATGCTTAAAATTAAAACACCTTTACTAGGTGTTTTAATTTTAAGCATATCTCTAGTAATAATCGATCATCCGGTCGATTCTGTAAAATTCTCACCGTGAAATCATAAGTGAAGTGAGCGTGAATTAAGCAGCTAATAGTGTTAATCCCTAGCATTAGGGAATGACAGCTCACTTCCCGCTCACATCACCTAAGTTCTCACTGAGATTTTTGCAGAATTACACTACAGTAAATGTTATTACAATATACCACTTGCTCACAGTGTGTGCCTTTCAGATAAATAATATATACAGACTTGAGCACAACGCTTTTTATCACACAAACAAGTTTTCCTTGAAAAAGCGTCTGTAATGACTTAGTATAGTAATAAAGTAGATTACTCACTGCGGCAGTCATTTCATGTTGTTTCCCAACCTCCCTTTCCTGTGCGACTCGAAGCATTCGTAGTTGTTCCTCTAAGCGACGCATCTCAGCTTGCTCTAACATTCTGAAAATAATCGGATGTGCAATGTTATTAATATGTTACAGGCTTTAGGGCATTATGCAGAGCGATGCATATTTTCCCAATTGTTCCCTTTTTGTGTTTGTGTTTTTCCTTTGCGTCATGGTTTTACCGCAAATAAACATATCGTCGGCTAAGAGTGTAAACCTGCTAACTCACTTTGACCCAAATTTACAGGAGAAAAATAAAACTTAATAAATATGAGTTTTACAATCTTAGGTTAAAACCAAAAATACAGTTGGTGTATTTTTGGATATTCTACATTACTAGAAACTAATGAAATAGTAAAATTTGATCGTTAGTAAGTTTTCTTTTTTTTTTGGTATAATTATATGGTATGTAGGTGCTCTTATCATGCAATTTCGCAGACAAACAACTTTGTTTCATAATATTTACGGAAAATACACTCAATTAGGAATAATGAACTCACTTCTCTCTAGTTTTCCTTTCTTCTCTTATTCTCTGCTGTTCTAGTATTTGGCTTTTTAGCTCTTGTTGATAGAACTGACGACGCTCTGCCGCCTCCTGCAAAACAGATATTGTGTGATTTTAAAAGCTCAATAAGAATATTTGGTGGGAGAGTAATTCATTAACGAAAACAATGGGCTTGATGACTAACGACCTCTTACAAATCAATATTTTAACACGTTCAACGCCATGTTGGACATTGCTGGGCGACCTATGATGTATATTTTATTTCGTGGCGTTGAACGTGTTATCTAGTGTTGGAAGGGTCTTAAATCCCTATTTAGCCAAATTGTCTTAGCAGCGGCCGACTTGGGTGTGAAATCGAAGGAGTGCTTTCCATATAGCCAACTGTTATAAAATGTTAACACACCTTCTCAGCCTGCATATTTCTCAGTTGTATGGCATCCGCATCGAATATGGACGGCATGTACTGATGACGTAGGTCGGCCGTCAACTTGTCACGGTTTGACTTCTTCACTAGTGTCGATGTGCGCTCTGGAATGAAAATTACTCATTTTTTAAATATCGTTGCGGTTCGCAGGGTAAAAGCCTCCCTAGTCAGTTATTTTACGATTTGTAGGGCAATATTTAAAATATAAAGATTATATCGTTGCCTTAGTTCACAATTGCGCTAACTACGAAATTGACATTTTTGAGGAGCTTTAAAGTTTTTTCAAGTTTAGATAAGAACTGTACAAAAACCAAGTAAAATACCAAAAAAATATGCATCTATTCATAAGACGAGACGGAATAAAGGTATTTCGATACGCGGAAACGAAATAGCGTGAAGTTTAGTGTGTTTGGCATTAAAAAAGTGGAAATTGAAAATTTTGTAGTTAGTGCAATTGTGAACTAAGGCCGATGCCTTAGTTCACAATTGCACTAACTACATATATTCCTCAATTTTCATGACTGCACCTACTACTGTTTGTCTCTGCATCACCCAAAGGTTGACCGGTAGAAAATGCCTATGGCATTAAGTCCGCCTCTGTACATTTATGTGCTTGAAGTATTAAATAAATAAAAGCTTCCCTAGTTAGTTATTTTACGATTTGTAGGGCAAAAGCCTCTTTAGTTAGTTATATTACGATTTGTAGGGCAAAGGCTAATTAGGTAGGTAGGTAGGTAATATAGGTAGGGCTAATTAGTAGGGCAAAAGCTAGTTAGTTAGAACTTATTAAAATATAGGGTGACTGGTAATTAGTGACCGATACTTAAACACATGATTCTACTCATCATTACAAACAACTTTTACTATCGGACTTAATCCGAAATCGCGAAAAAAAATCAGCTGTTCCCTACATTTATGTTCGTACGAGTCGTCAAAATGTAGGGATCAGTTGATTTTTTTTCGTCATTTCACTTTTTGTCCCATTATAAAACTTGTTTCTTGTCATGAGTAGAATCATGTGTTTAAGTATCGGTCACTAATTACCAGTCACCCTATATAAGTTGCCACGGTATTTGTGTCTTGATTCCTTCAGTTTCTGAATATTTCATGAATTCTCTAATCAGTAAATAGCAGTAAACTTGAAAGGGCATAAAAATAACAACCAATCATGTTAGATTATTGAAAATAGATTAATAATAGGCTTTTATCATTTGGGTTAGTCTCATAAATCTCTGCAGAACGTCTTTCTGTGGCAATATGTAAAATTACTTGTCACTCTTGTGTAAAGTTACAATAGTTAATATCAAATTAATTAACTTCAGACGAGTCCTAGAGTGGAGACCGCGTATCGGCAATCTTAGTGTGGGACGCCCTCAGCCAGATGGACCGACGATCTTAAACGGTTGGCTGGAACAGACTGGGTGCGGAAGGAGGAAGACAGTGTGTTGTGGCGCAGCCTGGGAGAGGCCTATGTTCAGTAGTGGACTGCGATTGGCTGAGTTGATTGAAAGTAATTAACTTCCTAGCACACAGTGATCTCAAGTCGTGTACACTACTAAGATATTCATGTCGTTGCGGCCAGGTTACCTGGTCAACAAAGTCAGTAGCTCACGGACTGTCCACCGTTTTAAGGCTGAGGATACATTAGGCAGCGATTTGCGATGCGACTCGAAGAGCGAAACGAGATAAACATGGTATGGCTACATTATAAGCGAAATATAATATGGCTACAGTACACATGCTACACAACGAATTAAGAAGACGGATTCATGCGGCGACTCCGTGTCCAATGTAGCCGCTATCATAACAAAGACTAAATTTGAATCGGTCGTTTTCTTAGAATGCGATCAAATCATCCATCGCGGTTTACTATACGCATAATGCAGCCACACGCATATTTAGTAGCACTATTGAACTAGTCGTGCAGTTGAGAATTTTTTTAATAAATTCGCTTCAATTTCGCTGATATGTTGATGTAGCCGATGCCGTGATTACAGTAATGTTGTTCCGATCGCATGAAGAAATCAAAGATCGCTAGTAATATTTGATGTACGGTGTAGCCGTATACGTGAGCATTCATTTATTTGTTTTAATCGCTCATGTGTCGCAGGTCGCGTTGCGGCCTAATGTAGCCTGAGCCTAAGTATGATTGATATTTACCATCAAAGTCGCCGTAGCTCCGTCGCCTCTCGCAGTGGTTGTCGTTGGCCCAGTGTGTGTGCGGCACCGGCCAGGCCCTCGCCGCGTCGTGCACACTGCGCGGAGATAGTTCACGCTCCGCTTGTGTTAGCATCAGCTGACTCTTAGTGGGAGACGGTGACAGCTAAAATAAGATATTTAAAATGGTTTTAATCAGAGCCGGCTTAAGCATATTGGGCGCCGGGGTGCGAGAATCAGCCTGCAACGTTTTTTTTTTCTTTGTCAAGGCGACTGCCTTCACAAAGAAAAAAAACAAAAAAAATGTTTAAGTGCCAAGTTGTCACCTATTTAGTTCATTAACTCAAAACTGACTAACAACTGGCAAACGTTGTGTTAGTAGCAAAGGTTTTACTTGAAAAGCTCTTTTTCTTGTAGTAATAAGGTGCTTGCACATCGCAAGTCACAACGCGAATATGCAAAGCTGCATGAGGCGTATATAAACAATATTGGTGCCTACATTTTTAAAGGTGTAATGAACATTTGTTCAGTAATTTTTAAAACAGATTATGTTTACGCATGGTATGTGTAGGTATAAGACGATTGGCTTGCGCCCCCTAAAACCCTGCGCCCGGGCGCCACGCACCCATTGCACCCCCTGGTAAAGACGGCCCTGGTTTTAATTATCATAAAATCACGCCTGTATTCCTAAAAGCGGCACAGGTAGGATTATAGTCAACCTCGTAATTGCCTTACTACTCTAAGGTTGAATGTCCTCTGCACGTCATGATACGACAAGGTTTATTTTTGCTTTTAGACCAATGACAAGTGACAGATAGCTTCAACCTTATGGTCGATTCATATAATTTAAGGACCGTTATTGATTAGAATTAAGACTTTATCCATAATAAAGCAAAGACCTCATAGTTTTTAATTAAAAATGTAACATGGCAAAAATCTACGATGATGCAAAAAAGTAGCATACAATTTTGCTCAATTAAAGTAGATAAATTATATTTACTATTTGTAGGAATTTTAGATAGTACTTATGTATAAGCACTTGAGTGAGATACCTGAGATACAGGTTTATTCCTAGTTCAGGTAGAATCCAATTATTTCTTACCTAGACCTGCCTCTAGTTTAAGGCCCTATTTTGTAAATATTTATGTAAATCAATTATTTCAATAAACAAATTCAATTTCAATAGTTTTCATTGTAGACCATCCCATATGGAAGTAGCTATCACAGATAAAATTAGCTTTCGAATCAATTTATATGCCCAGTTTGGCAATAAAAATGCTATCATTGGTAAGCAAAACGATTCGTTTTTCTTTATAGCAACCGAGTATTAGTGAAGTTTCAATTTACTGGGAGTTTTTGTCAATAATATAAAGCAATTTAATAGGTCGCAATATGTATAGCGCACCCATATTTCGTAATTTATGTTATAAGTCCCACCCATGAGAGGGCGAGGTCGTTACGGGAATGTAATTAATATCGTAATATTTGTTCATTGAAACAAAACTTATGCGTCTTCATTAGAGCGGCAATGGCGCCGATTCTCTTGTTCACAAACTAAACTAAATTTAAGTTCAGTGCATCTTTTTCTTTCTATTTCATTAAGAAAAGGACAGAAGATAAATATTAGTTTAGTCCTGTCAAATTAGCCAGCTCCTGACGTAAATTGACGTATTTTTAGTAGCAAATTTTTTTATCATGCCTTATCTTGTCTATGGAGTATCTTAATTTGACAGGATTCAGTACCTGTTGCAAAAAATACATATATTTTTATTTCTTTCTTATTTACAAAATAGTTTGGCAAACGTCATCTAAAACTATTCCAAACAAGTTGATAGCATTAGTAGTTCTTGAGATATCCAGCTGTGACAGACGGACAGACAGACAGACTGAGTCGCACTATAAGGGTTCCTTTTTTAACATTTTAGTACAGAAATATAAAAAGGTCTTAATAAGTTTTTGGTTGCAATGGAATTAGAACTTTGTCAAGTATGACATTCAGCATGTTGTTCCATAACATGAAAATTATTTTAATTTAATTCAAATACGGTAGAAACTCGATTATCCGGCCCCCAGTTATACGGATTCGAGTTATTCGGATTCGCGACTATCCGGACTATCAACCACGACCAATAAGTCTGCCGCAGTAAGCGAAAAGGACGAACATTGGCCAAAAATGTAAAGAAAAATAAACCTTACTAAACAAAAAAGGCGTATCCATTAAGGCTCATTTTTCTCCATTCCCTTCCCTCAGATGCGCCGCATTTATCTACGGCGCGGCGGCAGAAGGGCATACATCGTATGTTGAAAAATGTATCTCTTAATAATTTCTTAATAAACATTCATTTTCGTTGCGCAAAACCCGCTTTTCTTCATACATTCAATTATCCGGATATTCGATTATCCGAATCCCTAACAACAACAATTAGTCCGGTTAATCGAGTTTCCACTACATAGTGGTCTTACCCGGTACATCTCATTGTCATCAGTCTGCACGGCTACAGACAGTGGGCAGGTGAAGCCGTCCACTTGCACACCCGTGTCCACTGTACTGAAACATTGAAAATACAGGAATTACTTCAAAAATCGAAATAAATCTTAACCAATTTAAGTGTTAGTCCTTCTGCATGCCCTTGTTCCATTTGTGGTCGGCGCAAATAGTCAAAAAGACATCATCATTTCAAGTTGTTAGGCGATGGATTGTAGTCTTTCCCAAAAGTCTGCTAAAAAAGTAAACAAACCCTGTTCAGGTAAAATCCTCACGAATTCACTCACTAAAGGACTGTATCACGTTCATCTTTATTTGGAAAACCTCAACGTTATATCTCACCTCTTTTTCCAACAATGATTGTTTAAATAACGTTATTAAATTGTAATTGAACAATAAAAGTAAATTGCTAATCCGTTGCTTTATAAGTTCAAAACAAAAACTGTCAGACGTCAATTTTATTCGAATAAATATTATCCGTCAACTGAAAAATCAGCGCTTAGTCAAGTGAAGTCAAAGCGATCGCTGAATCTTGTCTTCCCTAACTTAATAATAACGTCTAGGTACTTACTTGTTATTGTTAGAGTAGCTAGTTGTCTCCTGTACATATTGCACGCTGCGGCGTCGCTCAGCACTAAGCCTGTCTCGCTCTATCAGTATCTCTCTCTCCCTCTCTTCTCGTTCTTTCTCTTTCTGCTCTCGCTCGCGACGTTCTTTTTCCGCTTGTTGTTTGGCTTCTTGTTTCTTTTTGGCTTGCTGAAAATTCGATAAGAACACTTTAGAAAACGTAAGTACTTTAAATCATTGGTAAACGGCCGCCGCGCCCACCAGCGCCTATGATTCAAGACATTTCTTATGCCAATTAAAATTTTCATGTGCTTGTAAATACACAGACAGACAAACCCTTCGAACAATGAAACAGGCACCCTGAACTGCAGGAAATATTCTGTGACTTCTCTCAGGGGGCTGGAATTTAACATAGCCCAAAGCTGACTACAGATTTTGCTGATTTGATGTGGTTTTTTGGTAAGCTGCTGCATGATTTCGTATACAAAGTTTAAACAGGCCGGTAACGCGGCTAGGAGATGGGATTGTCGGAAAACCGCTCTATTAAGTGTTTCTACCTTGAGATATTTAAGTGTCATGCTGTCCGATAGTCAGATAATCAATCTGTTTCCGATTACCTGGTCTAAATATTCCCTGTACTGCTGCTGCCGTATCTTCCTAAGCGTATTCCTTCGCCGCTCGTACTCTCCGAAGCCGAGGAACGCGTCGCCTCCCGCGCCCCGCTCGCTCCGCACTAAAGGATTGTTGGGGGAGTACTCGCCCGCCTTCAACATTACGGGGAGACCTGTGTAGCGCTGGAATGGAAGAAATGGTTGAGGTTAGTTGGTTCACTTGGTGAGATCACTTGGCGTAAATGCGCGATGTTGGAAAAGCGGTAAGAGTGACCAAAACGCGATGCTGCATTGTTGAAGTCGCGAAATCGGCAATTCTTGAACTATCGTCATTATCTGCCTAGCCTTTTCCCAACTAAGTTGGGGTCGGCTTCCAATCTAACCGGATGCAGCTGAATACCAGTATTTTACATGGAGCGACTGCCTACCTGACCTCCACAACCCAGTTACTGGGTAATACGATACCCGGTAATACGATAATTGGTAAGACTAGTTGTCAGGCTTTCGGGCTTCTGACTACCCGTAAAAACTGTCAAAGATCCACGAATGACAGCCGGGACCAACGGCTTAATGTGCTTTCCGAGGCACGTCGTATCTACATATAATGGCCCTTACAGGTTCATTATCATGAATATTTACGATGAATCGAACCAAGCTGGTTATAGACAAACTATCGAACAATATCGCTAGTGTCAAGAGTTTAAGACCAAAAAAGCCCAGGCCATTTAGTGTGCGGTGAGGAAGTTAGCCCTTCCCGCTGTAAAATGAATGAATAGAATGTAAAACTTGGTTACCGCGAGCTGGGGATAGAGGCGTGTCGTAATAAAGTCATTATTTCCAAGGTTCAACATAACCCAGCACGTTTGTAGAATCTGTACGGTAACATTGGAATCTGGCGCTAACCCAGTGTTCCAACTTCACCGTGTAAATCCCAAAGGGGTAGAGGGGCCCCCCTTTATATATGTGTATGTACGTACAAGGATACTTACAGCCCGATTAAAACTTTATGGCGGCCCGGAACATGAGGCAAATCGTTGCGCAGTAACAAAGGGTGCATTTCCACAGAAGCGGAGCTGGGCGGAGCGGAGCGGAGACATGTAGGAATCGTCCAATCACAGACGAGACGAGTGACGCGATGAGGATTTCAACCATTGTGATTAGTCGATTCCTGCACGTCTCTGCTCCGCTTCGCCCAGCTCCGCTTCTGTGGAAACGCGACCTCATTCAGGTGTCAGCGGAGGTGAGGGGTAAGATACTAGAGCCGCCAAAATTTTGAATCGGGCTGTACTACCCTGTTTATAAGTGAACTAACCACTAGACACGCTGTTTACCCAGGCGGTGACTTTAGTGAAACAATAACAACAGGTTTTCACGTTATATTGTTAGTGACAATGAATGAAACCGTGCAAGGATTCGGTGGAATGATACAAAACCAGTCTAGCGATTTAATTTTCTGGCTTATCATGTTATACGGGCAGCCGACCTTAACATAGCAAGGGAGGGCGTTGGTCTACATATGAGTGATTTCCATATTGGGTACTTACTTAACTATGTACGAAATGTAAAGTATTTGTAAGAGTGGCGCACAGAAAGAGGTCGTGATGGTCGTATACAGGAAAATTTTTTAGTCACCGTCCAAATTTTGATATATTACTCTTTGGCGAAAATCATTGAATACTTGTTTTTTTCTTTTAGTATCACTCAATACAAAAATATTGAGATATCATACCACAAAGTAATCTATAAAAAGTTTATGTTTCTGGACACTGCCGCGCCGTGCGTACGCGCTTGATGAAGTTGCGCGGGCCGCCCCGCCCCGCGCGCCGCCGCAATTCATTGATAACACAATAATAATCAAAGTTGCAAATTTTCCCTTCATACTTTCACGGGCTTAGGACCGTCAATAAGCAAAAGCTTTATGCTATGTTCATTAAGATTAGAATGTAATCCTTAATTAAACAATTACAAATAAAGTAAAAATAAACTAGATAAAATAAGAACTTTAGACCTATTAAAGCCGTGCGAAAAAGTTTTGCTATTAGGCGTATTTAAAAAATTTTAATCAACTTATGTACAAATAATTAAAAATTTAATCAAAATCATCTTAGAACAATCACATTAACAGTACTTTAATAAATGTTCAAAATGCATACCGTTTCTCTCTAAACAGAGTCTTGCACGTTTATACACATTGTTTTTAATTTTGTTGAGCACTACAGTGTCACTTTTCACTTGGTCGAATGCACGTACAATTAGCTCTTTTAATTGGTCTAGGCTTTGGGCTTCCTCCACATACACTCGTCGTTTTATTTCGCCCCACAAAAAAAAGTCACATGGAGTAAGATCTGGTGACCGGGGTGGCCAGGCGACGGGCCCCCCGCGACCGATCCAACGATCACCGTGTTCTATGTTTAAATAATCACGAACGGCGGCGGAGTAATGAGGCGGTGCACCGTCTTGTTGATAATAAAAAATCTCGATGGGAGATTACCGGCACGTCATCCATGAAAACTGCGCGTAACATATCTAGTACGTGCCCCCGGTCAGCCGTCCCTCAATGAAATATGGCCCCAGTATTCTGTTGCCGATAATTCCAGCCCACACATTTGCGCTAAACCGCATTTAGTGATATGTTTCTCGTATCATGTGTGGGTTTCGAAATGACCACCAATGTTCATTATGCTGATTATACAGCCCCCACTCGAGTAAACAAGGCCTCGTCAGTCCACAATATGTTAGCATCGGGGTGTGCGATCAGCCACTCGCAGAAGGCTCGACGGGGAACGGCGTCTGCGTCGTGCAAGGCCTGTGCCTTTTGAAAATGTTACGGGTACAACCCAGCAGTATGGAGAAGTTTCCACACGGCATATTGCGAAGCGCTGCGCTGCATCTCGCGTACTCGATCTAGGGCTCCGTTCAAAGAAATCGAAGATATCTTCTTTGATCTCTACTGCGAGTCTCGGCCTGCCACGTCCTTGAGCATGTGTAGGAGCTATAAATTGGCCATGGTCTAATAGCCTCTGATTTGCGGCCAAAATCGTTTGGCGATTAGGTACTGAAGGATTTATTATCCCTTGATTGCGAAGGCGAGGAACACTTTCTGCTTCGTACAGTCTCTGGGCACCGTTCAAGCTTTCACCACTAAGTATGTAAGATCGCACCACTTCGTAATACTCGCGGTAGGAATACATCGTAAACAAATTGACGAATCACGATAGCGCGGGGCGCCGCGCGCCGGCGGGGTGCGCGGGAACACGGAAGCAAGCGCTTGCGTCGCGAAAGGGTGCGCGCGGCCGACTAACGATGATGTGACGCGCAGGTGTAGCGGGGCGGGGGTAAGCGGGGTGTGCTGCGCCGCTGCCCTTTTCATTGATGTTTGCGCGGCAAGTGTAGTATTATTAACGTTTAACTTGTGACCACGCAGAGCGGATAATTCTTTCGAGAAAATGATTTAATATGAAAATTTTACGTATCGTTTTTTTTTCAAAAATGGAGTTAGTAAATGATACCTAATGCATAGAAAAAATTTGGACGGTGACTAAAAAATCTTCCTGTATAGCGAGGGCTGGTTCGAAGGGGTGCTAGGAAAGAGTTCTTGTATTTGGGGGAGGCCTTTGTCCAGGACTAAGAAAGAGAAGAGAAATCGAAATGGACGAAAGGACCAAAAAACAGTCTTGATGGTGTTTACGTGGTTTTCAAATAAATTAGACTTGCGGACTATGATTGATTATGGAACGACAGTTACTTTGCCGGGTTCTTACTCTCAATCAGTAAATACATACGCGAAAAAGGACATTAATCACAACACAGCACACACACACACACACACACATGTATGTTGCAACATTTTATTTTATTTTGTATCACATTTAATTAATTTTATCTTAATTTATTACGACGAACATACATTTCCCTGTGTTTGTTATTCTAGCGTTTGGCACTCGTGGGTTGCAGCTGAAAATGAGCACCAGGTGTTCACCTTGTGTTGTCATCTGACATTGTGCAGAGCTGAGGCCCTTTTGGTATTAAAATCTTTGTTCTCTGTTTTTTATAGTTTTAAGGTGTACTTTTTTGCTGTAATACCAATTATGGCTAAATAAAAAATACTGGTATTCAGCTGCATCCGGTTAGACTGGAAGCCGACCCCAACATAGATGGGAAAAGGCTAGGCAGATGATGACCAATTATGGCTAAAATCACATATTTCTTTATTTTTTAAATACAACCTGAAATAACATTTACCGCCGCAATTTGTCAGCCAACACGTCAAACCAATAAAAATATCAACAAAAACGAAACTCTTATGTCAACAGCATGTAAATACCAGTTGTAAAATCCTGACTAATTGAGGCGTGAGCAATGGGCATTAATCAGTGCCGTAGCGAGACAAACAGCTCAATTAATTGAACGACACATTATGTGCACATGCAGGGGGGGGCAAAAACAGGCACGCGAATAGCGATAGTAGGATAGGAGTGAGCACCAAGATCGCAATGATTTTCGCAGCTGTTTCTGGAGAATAATAGGTAGGAGTTGACATAGGATTTTAACCGACTTCAAAAAAGGAGGAGCTTCGCAATTCCGTTGACTTTTTTTAAATGTTTGTGACCTCAGATCTCCGTAATTTATAAGCCGATTTGCAAAATTATTTTTTTAATGGATAAGGTATGGCTCAGAGGTGGTCCCATATAAATTTTATTAACTTTGCTTGATTAGTTTTTGAGTTAGCTTCAGTAATACGATTTTTTCCACTTAGTTTATATTCATGATGTTTTAATAACCTCCTGTCATTGATATTTACATAGCAAGTCGTATAGTAGTAATAGTAGAATTTGTGTGAGGTAGGTACAACTAAAAAGTGAAAAATAAAAACTTTTCTACAAAAATAACACAACCGACTTCCAAAAAAACACTACAAAATGAAAAATAACTTTAATTTCGGAAGTCGGACTCAAAAAACGAAGATGCGGAACCAACGACACCGACTTCCGAAACTAAAGTTATTTTTCACTTTGTTGTATTTTTTTTTTGTAAGTCGGTTTTTTTTTTTTTAAACGTTTTTAATTGTCGTTTTGTTATTTGAATTGACATTCCGCTAATGCTTTGGCTTCGAATCATGATTGGCTAAAAGCAGGAGAAGATTGTCTTCACATATAATAATGTAAATAATGTATACAAAATATTGTAAAACATTTTAAAAGAGTAACGGTGGAGTTCCTTGCCCACTCTTCTCCATACAAAATTACCTTATGGAAGGGGCGACTAGAATAAATTCTATTTTATTGTACAGACGCCAGCACACCAAGCTACCCGAAAGTGTCAAATTTTCTTAATCAAATTTGAACCTAATGCTTTAGCGATAAAGTTGAAAATCTATTAAAGAAATTTTGACAGATTGTAGTAGTTTGATGTGCTGGCGTCTGTACATTTTGACGATCAAAAGTACCTTGTATGTGCCTATGAAAAGAGTGCCCACTGCCCATTATAACATTCAAAGTTACTGTCTGTAGCTGTACACCAACCAGTAGTCGAAAGAGTATTCTATCTATTTTTATTTACCCATTTATGTACACACACATATACAGACAAGAAGAAAGGAACAGAAAAATACGTGAAAAGGTAATGCTTATTTCTAAGGAAATCTCTTCCAGCATACCTGCGATAGGAGAGTACATAAAATAGATGTACTTAGATAACGTGTGTACGAGTAGAAGGGAAAACAAAATACATAAAATCAAAACAATTATTTTATTCAAATATTTTATACAATATGGATCAGCCGGTCGATTCTGTAAAAATCTCACCGTGAAATCATAAGTGAAGTGAGCTTGAAGTGAGCATTGTCAATAGTGTTAATCCCTAATGACAGCTCACTTCACCTAAATTGTCACGGAGAGATTTTTACAGAATAGCACTGCTGCACCCTAATAGCGCAACACACTATTAATATCAATTAGAATCATTTTGAAGCATATTACTAATCTATTGCTCCATATGTTCGACAAAAGTGTCTGCTCAACAGCGTAAATAACGCAATGAATGTTGTTCAACTGTCAAAATGAAACCCATTGCTACTGATAGTGTGTTACGCAAATGCCCTGCTGATTTGACTCTTCTTAACTTTGTTCAATGGTGTTATGAAGGTAATTCAGTTGGTACTTGAATGCGGTGAAAGTAAGCAGTGTGTTGCATCGATTAAGGTAATCGTTTGCGTCGACGCTGATAACATGTGTTATCGTCTGTAAACTGCAGTCGCTGACGTAGAAAGTCTGTTGTTATGGATAATTGTACATTAACTTTTATTCGGACTAGTAATTTTTCATTGTTTTTTACCTAGAATATGTCTTATCCTGAGAATACATTTTGAATTTTTGACAGTTTTTCCATAATAGAACTGTCAGACGTCAATTTTATGTCACGGATAAAAGATAAGACGGAAATTTTTTTTGATGAAATCAGCACTAAATTAACTAATATTACCCTTTCACAAAGATTTTGCCAATTGCCGGAAAAAAAATATTAAAATGTATGTAGCTCTTCAAATCTACATACGAGATACAACGGGTTAAAAAAACCAAGTGGGATTGACGAGGCATGACAGTCAATAGCGACTGAGCTACGGATAGGTCCATACTTCTTGTTATACGACTAGCTCTACGTGGAAGTCGTAAGATACACAATATACTAAGATAACAGCCACATTTTTATAAAACCTCCTCGGTTCCCGTCACTATTAAGTACTTCGTTTTCGCTTATCGTTCTTTCTGACTTTTTTCTTTATGCTCGACTCCTAAAAGGGCCGTAACGTGATGTTAAGTTTGCCTTTAACCATCCTCAAGAATTGAGCTATCAAAAGCAAAAAGAATTTTTGAAAACTGGTAGTTCCAGGGAATAGCGCGTTCAAACAAACAAACTCTTCCGCTTAATTATTATTATTATAGATATACGAGGTGTCCGAAAAGTCATAGATTACCTTTTATCTGGTGATGGGCCACATTGAGATCTACCAATAAAAAAAATAACCTACCAATCAATTTTTTTTTCACCAGGGCCGATCAAAAATAATTTTTTTTGGTGAAAATTTTAAGTTTGAAACTAAATTTTAGGTATTTAAAAGAAGATATCTGTAACTTTCTTGTATTCAATCGATAGTAGGATGATTCAAGATGAAAATAAACAAAACCTGCACTCGAAAAAGTTTTCATTCGTAGAAATGGCATGGAAAAAACTGATCAAAGGTAGAGATTTTACAAAATTTCATTAAACATCAAAAAACTCGGAAACCATAAGACTTTTACTATGGTCATTTTTTTTTATTGGTAGATCTCAATATGGTCCATCAGCAGGTAAAAGGTAATCCATGACTTTCCGGACACCCCGTAGGTTTCATCACTCTTACCCACAGACTTCCAGATTTCCCGGGCAAAGAGCCCTGAACTTTAGGTCAAAACAAAACCGCACAATACCAAAAATTATCGCACTAAGCCGTTTAATTTAGCACGAAATTCTTCTAACGTTAAAACTTCACGAAATTCTCTCGTTCCGAAATGCCTTGAAACCGTCCTTGGGTTAAGAGACCTCCATCGGAACCGAACTAACTCCATCGGAGGCGGTCGCGAAACTAAAACCGGCGGGACACGCAAAGCGAGTCGCCGACCCATTTTGATGGCACACAGGGCGGGCTAACTACTCCACCGTAGCATGTAGGGATGGGAATCCTGTAGTTAAGTGTTGTAATATTATTTAGTTTGCAGGACATATTGTTGAAAATTGCAAAGTTGGAGAGGTTCGAAGATGCTAGTGGAGGCAATTGTCCAAAATGGGACACAAAAAGGCGAGGAGACGAAGATAACGATTGAAACAGTAAACGATTTTTGAGATATGTTTAGAAGAATTGATATATAAGTAGGACACGCAGCTATATAAGTAATCAACGTCCTGAACAACGCATTCTTCTTAGCGTATCGATGACAAACATAATTTAAATTTGTTTGGCCCCGAACTCAGCAACGCTAACACCCTTAGCTGACGCAGACATAAGCTCCTCACGTGTACAGATGACAGAGCATGGTCTGCGGACGCATTCACAACGTGATAATAGCAGAAATTAACTGATGCAGGGCAATAAACCCAGAAAATAGAGATTTTTGAAGAAGAAAAGGGAGGTCCTTGCCCAGCAATGGAGTAAATGTTAAGCCAACTAATAAAAATGATTCTACTAGAGGGACTGTAGGTACAAACTGCCATCTATAACATGAGGATGTGTCATATTATGAATGGGCAGTATGCAAACCCACTAAAATACTGCCAGCACAAGCTCCTAATAGATACTAAACATACACAAACGAGACATAAAGAAAACACCAATCATAACAGTGCCCGTCTATCCCTCTGGCACAGTTTATCGACAAAACTCAAAGAATGGTTAAGCGACGTTTTGCATGTCTCGCGAGAAGCATTTAAGCAATTTCGCTGTCTTCTTTGTACTCGGTAGTAATAAATGCCAGTTTCTTACAAGTTTGTCATTTAACTTGCCTGCCACAATTTGTCAGTCTCGCATAAAGCCGTCTCGAGGTCAGTTATGATGAGTTTGACTTTGTATTAATAGCTTGGAGTTAAATCTAATGGATTAAAAGATTTTGCGTCTTGACATCATATAAAAGGAACCCACTGTAATATTTATTTGACTCGCGGTCTGGATAACCAGTCAGCAGTGGTGGCCCAGTGGTAACGGCCTCGACATATGAGTTGTATGTCGTAGCTTTGAACTCTAAACGGTTCGGTAACTGAACGGTAAATTCGATGTTTTCACATCGTGAGGAAATTGGCATGTCTTAGGTCCAAAAATATGACGACATGTGACATCAACCAACCCGCACTGACCCCGCGCGGTGGATTATGGCCGACTCATTCTCACTGTGGATTATGGCCGACTCATTCTCACTGAGAGGAGGCCTGTGTTGCAGGAATGGGAACATTATAGGCTGAATATGTATTGTTGAACAATTATTTACTGGCCAAATTAATTTATTACCAGGTACCGATACCATAGGAGTCAACTGATTGTCTCGCTCCGAGTCTGGATTTCCGAATGTCCGTCACAACTGAGGTTCCAATTCGGATTCAACATACATACTCGTCAAAGAATGATGGGACAAGACCCCTTTTGTTTAGTATTATGTATCTGTATTGATATACTTGACTTCGGTCACGCCCTTTATGCATGGAGGCTTTTATTTAGATAGTAAGTTTTTGTTTACATTTTTAATTTTGATATATTATTTTTTTGCTTGAGTGCGTATAGTTTTTATTGTATTTGTTGGTATATTGGCGTGGCTAGCTGAAATATAGCAAATAATTTAATTTGGTGTTTCATGTCTTGTAATGTTAATTACTTTGCATACATTGTATTGTATTCTTTCAAGTGTTTTCTAACTCAACAGACAGCTGTGCTGCTGGGGAATTTGTTGCGCCACTTCTTCTCCCTAGCGAAAGCACTAGGAAGTGGTGAAGGGCACGCGTTTTGGGGGGACTGTACTTTTTTAATTTTGACGTTCGAAAAGTGCTGATTCTCAGCCTAGTTTCAATAAATGACTTTTGATATTTATTTTGACTAATTAGTCGAAATATGAATGCCGTTCATAATTGCGTAACACATTCTCAATCACAATCTGTATTATTTTGAAGGATATTGCTAATCCATTGCTTTATATGTTCGAAAAATTTGTCTGCTCAACAACGTAAATGAATGTTGTTGAACTGTCAAAATGAAAGCCATACCTACTGTTAGTGTGTTACGAAATTACCCCGCGGCAATGGGTACAACACTATTGGGAAGTTTGCACTAGTAATGGGTTTGGCTAGGAAATGAGAATAATTGAAACACATGGGTCGTAAAACAACGCTGTTTCCAAACTTTACTAGCAATATAATCACGGCTTGAATTCCGTACAAAGAGAATAATGAACCTTAGAATAACTTTTGTTACTAACTAAGGTTTTGACAGCGATTTTGGTCCTTGGCTTCGACTCTATGACCCCAAATTATGCATTATTTTCGTCTAGGAGCGTTTTGGTCCTTGGCTACGACCCCAAATTATGCAGAAAGTGTAATCGGGTTTTTATTAACTGGAATTGGAACGGTGCCCAGTAAATAGCGATAGGCTTGCGCCGTTGGGACTCAATGCCGTCATCGGGTACTTCGACGTATGGCAGAACACCTCATTAAACTCCTAGGACCACTGGCTTGACGGATTCAATGACTGATATACAATTATACGTTATGTTTCCAAGTTTTTTTTTTTGTTTAAAACGTTTTACTATGAAAACAATTAGACGCTTATCGGTATAATGCTTGGGATAAGAATCATAAGATTATAGTGCCAAAGGCTTAACACGCGAAACAATTAAATACAAGTAAAATAAGGAAATGTCGAGTGTAAGCTCATAAGTTCTGAACTCTGGGATAAATTGGATTATTGAATGCCGAAGGTTTAGGTATCGGGCGATTATTAGGCACACCTTCGAAAGCGTCTATATCTCGCAAAATAGCCTGAAAGATAAAGCTCCTGCAACCTAAAATATAGCAGCCATGTCCTAAAATCAATCAATCGATCAACTCAGCCTATCGCAGTCTACTGCTAGACATAGGCCTCTCCCAGGCTGCGCCACAACACCCTGTCCTCCGCCTTCCGCATCCAGTCTGTCCCAGCCACCTTCTTAAGGACGTCGGTCCATTTAGTTGGGGGGGGCTAAATATATCCTTACAACAGGTCCATACTCTTCCCACTCCTACTTACTATCTACCACCAAAGGAGCATCTCCAGGCAGGGTGTACCCTTCCGTGGTCCACTTGGAAGCCCATGAACCGTCTCCGGACACAAGTGGGAAGATGTAAGTCCAACCTGGTAAAGTGGGGCTACCTTGAGGGAACGGCAGTAGGGTGTGATTGTGGAGCTATGTCGCTAACCATGCTCCAGCTCCTGTCCTGCCCTCTGTGTTCTAAAACATGCAGTCAACGTGACCTCTGCGCTGCCACATACAACGCCGTGGAACTGGCAAAGTTTTGGGCTAACAAGATCTAAAATACAGTCGCGCCAGTGACACGAAGAAGAAGATTTAAGTCCATAGTCTAAAGTGCGAGAATTTTAAAAACTTTTTGTCACATGCATATGCAACTGGTTGACCAGCCGTTACTGAAGTTAGTCTTGCATGCATAAACGGTATTACACACTTTAGCTCGCTTCCGTTTCCTCAAGACTTTTTATCACAATAGCTGTTCGTATAATATTTGTATACATAACGATCTCGTTGGCTTGGCTGCTCGAAACTTCTCGTTCGACTGCTAAGGTTGATTGATGACCTGTCTGTTGGCCCGTTTATATGTATAGTTACACTGGATTACTCATAAATCATCCTAAATGTTTAGGGTGTTTACCTCGATGAACTCTATCCGTTAAAGGTAATTTTTGCCTAAAGGAAACAGGTTTGATAGAACCCCGTTTGGTTTTTCTACAAGAGAAGATATTGCGATTAGACCAGAAATATGCAATGGATAGCAACAATGTCCATTAATACCAACATACCGTAAAACGGGGTGAATAGATAGGTTCTAGAACTTTGGTAACGATTTTCGTAACGTTGCAGAATTGATACCCATTTTTTAAAGCATGTATTTACTGAGTCTTAGACCAAACCCTCCGTAGCAACTGGACAGATTCTCAGCTGGACAGATTCTCAACTGGACAGATTCTCAGCTGGACAGAATAGCGACTGGACAGGACGTGTACAGTCGGTGACATAATGATAAACGGGCAATTCTAATACTCTACATGTTGACTTTAATTTGCATAATTAAGTTACAATTAAGTAACTTACTTAAGACTAAAAGCGTAGTACGCGCGTGAGTTCCATGCTAAAAATAAAATCCTTTAGCACTAAATTACATAAAAAACAAACGGAAATTGTGAAATCGCCAAAGATGTTTTAAAGCAGAAACTCATAATTTTGTTATTTGGGATATTGTTTCTTCACTATACGTAGTAAAGACAAAGTCGCTTCCGCTGTCTGTCCCTATGTTTCCTTAGATTTTTAAAACTGCGCAACGGGTTTTGATGCGGTTTTTTTTAATAGGTAGAGTGATTCAAGAGGAAGATTTATACGAGTATGTATAACACATGCATAATGTAGTAGAGAAACACTGATCATTTCAGAGGTTTCTAATAAACACATTTTTTTGCGCTTAGAGAGATAGATCAAATCATTTGCGAGATAGATCAAAATAATGTACTACAATAATATTTAAAATTAATAAATTAATTTATTTAATTTTCTGAATCGTTCTTGTTTTCTTTGTTTCTTTTACCAAATAAGTCTTTGGAAACTTATACCTACAAGAATGTTTCGAATTTTAAAAGAGCAATTGTTTGTGAATATAAGTCACTTTAAGTGCGATTATGAAATTGCAATTGCTCAAAATGTAAAATGTATCTATCCGGATGTTACCGTTAAAGGATGTTATTATCATTTTTTGCATGCCGTGTGGAAAAAGTCAAATGTATTAAAATTTTCTTCTACTAAAAATGGTCGGAAATTGACACAATTATGTACGCATTTGCCCAGGACGTTAATACCCGAGGGCTTTTTGTCAATAAATGAAATCGCTACAAATGATGATCAATGTAAAGCTTTTTTCAATTATTTCTCAAATTATTGGATGACGCTAATTACGTCTGAGCAGTTATCTTGATACAGAGAAAAATTTCGGACAACTAACACTGTCGAAGGGTGGCATCGAAGAATGAATGCTAAAATACCAAAAAATCCATCCCTCTTTTTGTTCCTACAGTTACTAAAAAAAAGAATCGCAAATCGTTGATACTAAAATAATAAAAAGTTACTATCACTGTGAAGAAACAAAGCGCCGATTAAAGCAAATTCGGATTGATGAGCAGATAAAAAATATAATATCGGATTGCGTTGAGAACAAAATTTCAGTCATGACATGCTTAGATCGCCTATGTAACTTAAACAACGAAAAATTTGTGAAGTTTTAATTTAAGTTTAAATTTTTAACCAGAAGTTACAAATGTTTTATTTTAGTTGAATTTGTTTTGTTATATTTTCAATAAACTTTTCAATTTCTTTCATAATTTATTTCACGACTGTAGTTTGTCCAGTTGAGAATCTGTCTAGCTGAGAATCTGTCCAGTTGAGAATCTGTCCAGCTGAGAATCTGTCCAGTTGCTACGGAGCGATTTCTAATTACCACCCATCAGGGGACAATAAACACACCTGAGGGGTGATTAGATAAATTTCGTAGGGCTGCCTCATTGTAGTTTCCCTAAATATTTTTTTAGGATAAAGGCAAGCAAACTCGTAAAATCTTTAATTATTAGTTTAAAGTAAAATTATAATTTCAAATAGAAATCATCAATGATAAAAATGTAATAAATTTATAGTGTATCACGAAAAGAAAACTAAAAAAAATGCACTTGACTTTCAAATAATAAACTTTATATTAAATCAATCAGGAATTATAATCAATATCATTCAAAATCAACAATTATTCATAATAATTACTAATGTCAACATATCCTAAACATAAACTTCAAACTCGAATTTAAACAAGATAATGCACTTTGCCTCTAATGTTCTTCCATATTAAAATTATAATTAAATGTTAATTAAAATTAAAAAAGATAAATAATGAACTATCAAAATTAGTCATTATTAAAAATGAACATAGCAACATCATCTAAACAAACTTAAACATCAAACTCAAAAATAAAACTAAAAATTGCACTTGACTTAAAATAACATTTCAAAATATAAAAAATAATCAGTCATTTATGAAAAAACTGTTACCATCCTTTATAAAATAATTTAAAATTGTCATCGGTCAAATCCCTTAAAATATCTGCATCATTTTTGTAATAACTTCGGGCTTATAGTTTCGAGGCATTATTGTACCTGAGAAAAAAAAACAATGTAAATATTAACAAAAATAAATTAAATACCTTATTAGTTTATATTTTTCATTTAAGAATGAATTAAATTATAAAATATTGAATGGATTAAAAAATAATCAAGAAAATTAACAACAGTTTAAGTAACTAAAAGTGAAATTTGAACTGTAGATAACCAATACAAACTTTGTGGCAGCCCTGATATATTCATGGCTAATCACCCCTCTTTCGTAACTAATCACCCCTTTGCTGTGTCTATTAACCATATTTGCGTACCTATTAACCCCTCAGGCGTGTCGATTCACCCCTTTCGTGTATCTAATCACCCCAAAAAATTCAAGAAAACAAGGCTTACGAAATAAGAACAATTTAATATAATAATGCATATTCTAACCTTAATTATTATAGCACAATATATTTATAACTGCACTCACCGTAACTTGAAGATAATTTTTAACTATTATGACCAAAATTCACCGAAATACGGAGGTTCAAACTCGCTCGTACTTAATGACTTGTTTTGTTGTCAACTTTGACATTAAGTTTTGACGTTTTTAGCGATGTTGCCACAAATAAAAAGTTGCCAGACTAAGAAAAATTACACCAACAAATTATTAAAGTTGCGGGTTTTTTACTAGGTATAACGAGTTTGCCATAAAAAACGTTAGAAATTATCCCAAGATTTTTCTCTATTCCCCCCGTCAGTTCTATTCACCCCGTTTTACGGTACTACAAAAACCAGATTTACCTCAGTCTTGTAAAGGTTGGACGGGCTCATTCGTCTAGTGGTCGTTACTCGCAAGCGCTTCAGCTGAGCGTCCTGAATCTGGTTTTTCCATCTGGATTTTCTCAGTAACAGTCTGGAGTTGTGCGCGGTTAATGGCAATAGGCTCCCCCCCCCCCCCATTAAATGGAACCTAACGTAAACGTAACTGGCAAAATGTGGGTGTATTACAGGTACACCTTTTCTTAACCCTTCGGGGAGTACGGGCGTGGTGTTATGTTAACCATTAATATCATTTTACTTTTCAGAAATGTTTTACTTATCTTTTAAAGGTTAGACGGAAACAATGCCACACAGCGAAGCATAAACAATATGAAATTACCAGGAATACATAGGGTAAAAGCCAGTCGACATTACCGGTTACTATAAAAATAATAAGGTAGACAGGGTATTTTGGCGCATCGCTTGACAATACTAGGCGTGTTGGATCACGCAACGGGGCGCGACCGAGGCGGGGCGGACATTAGGCGAAACATTAGCAAATTAGGTTCCTTATTACTACGCAATAAATATTTTTGTGTCACGATTATTCCGTTTTATGATTGCCTGGTACCAGTTGTTTATCTGTGTTCCTTTTGTGATAGTACGCATTATATTTTGTTCTTGCCAGGACTTATGAAGAGGCATTTTTGTTATGCTTCTAATTCTAAATATTATGGTGGAGTCTGAAAACTCTGAGTAAGGCGAAATTACTAGTGGAGTTCGATCGAATCTTCCTTTTTTTATGATTGCCTGGTATCCGTAGTTGATATTATGTGTTTCTTTCCTGACAGTACGTAATATAATTTTACAGACAGACCACAGTAAATCGGTTTTTTTGTGCTTCTAAATATAGTGAAGTCTAAACCCTCTGAAACTTAAAAGTTAGGCAAAATTATTTGTGGAGTAACACCACATTCACACTAACATACCTCGGTTTAGCCTGAAAAGGCAAAGGGTGATATCGCCGTAATTTCGTTTGGCACCAAATCAAATACAATTTTGAGAATTTTCCAATTAAAAATAATTGGCTGCAGAAGGTTCTGTACTGTATTGCAGGCTTTGACCAACATTGCGATATTCCAGGTTCTGGGATGCCAAGAAAAGTTACCATTCTCCGCCTGATTAAAATAGGTAGAAATTGGGTGAAGGCTGAACCTAAAAAAAGGCTAAAGACTAAGCCTATTGGAATTAATCATTATGACTTATTTACAGATTGAAATTGCAGGAATCTAGGCAGACAGCAGATTAAAGGAACATCATTATTATTTATATATCATCTGCCTAACTTTTTTCCAACATATGTTGGGGACTAACAATTGCAATGGCTTTCATTTTGACAGTTCAACAACATTCATTGCGTTATTTACTTTGTTGAGCAGACACATTTTTCGAACATATGAAGTATTTCAGTATTTTATATGGAGCGAACGATCGTTGGAGTAGGTACATGATGTACATGTAGATAAGATTAGATTGAATGCTAATCGATTACGCGAAATTCTACGTCAAAAGTTTTCGTGAAATTGTTATAAACCTGTTTAACTTTTAAATTTTAGTCAAGGATTTATACCAAAGGCTGATAAAGCTTTTCCTCGTCCCTCGAACGATCAAGATACTGTTAGTCTATTTAGATTTTGAAAGATCTAAATGCTTTTGCAGAATGGATGGGCAAGACCGAGTGGAGGGTTTTTATAATCGGAAAACAACATCGTTTCTGAATCGACGAAGCGCCAAACCTATTTGGGATTTTATAGCAAAGTGGTTAGATTACAACACCAAGGATGATCTGCAAGAATGAGTGGGGGCTTATATGTAGAATCGGAAAACAACATCTTTTAGAGTCGACGAAGCAGAAAAACTATTTAGAACTATTATTTATAGCAAAGTGGTTAACTTACACAGAAGATGATCTGCAAAATCGATTGGCAGCTTTAAGAATCGGAAAACAGCATCCTTTTAGAGTCGACGAAGCGCAAAAACTATTTGGAACTTCTATTTATACAATGTGTAACGTTAAATGCGCAAAACCTGAAAATAGTTTGATCAGAATAACGAGCAGAATTAATTGAACCACTTTTTAATATAGGTCACATTTTTCAAAAAATCTTCATTAAAAATGTTGCCGTGTCTATTTATTAATAGGTCAAGCAAGCCAATGTGAGCGCGGCGCAGCGGCCTGGTGACGACTCCTCCCTTGATAAAGCGTCGTCGCAGACGCAAGAAACAACCAGAGTGGCCAGTAAAACTAAAACAGCACATAAAACCTTTACATTTTTTTAATGACTTATTTTCTCTCTGAAATAGGTCAATTGAATTAAAAATCAGTTGGGGTGTCTGAGGTTTTGCGCATTTAACGTTACACGTTGTAGTCAAGTGCTTAGATAACACGAAAGATGATCTACAAGAACCAGAAGAGGGTTTAAGAACCGGAAAACAACATCCTCTCTGAGTCGACGAAGCGCAAAAATTATTTGGAACATCTATTAATAATAAAGTGGTTAGATAACATGAAGGATGATCTGCATAACAGTTCAGTCGCGTCCGTAAATAATGTGCAGTTAGTGGCAATTGCATAATGGAGTGGAAGGAAATGTGGACGGATCACGCTTGAACAAACGTGGGCCGGTAGGGTGTTTTAAGTGAAACTGACTGAGAGATTTTTATTCCATTAATAGATAAAATGTGCTATATTCCACCACAAAGTGAAAATTGCTTATTGGAATTAATACGGATAGTGGTTTCATCTTAGAACTTTAAAGGTGTGTCGCAGGTCGAAGTAAGCAATTGGCCTTTCTAAGAAATTAAAGTGCCTAGATAGGCTCTTTAAAAGCTAGACAGGCTGCAACCTGGATAGGCTTTTCAAAGCTTTTATGCTTTTTTGAAAGAGATCTTTTTACTCAATTCTTATTTGTAGAAACGGAATAACTACAATCTGGGATCCAAGGGCCATATTATAGCATTTTTAGATTCCCAAAAATTATAAGTAATTACTTACCGTCATTATAATCTACCTAACCGTTTCCGAACTATATTCTATATGTACTATATGTTATACAGCGTGTAACGGAAGGGGGGTATCAACCCTGAAGGAGGTGAATGTGCTCATGAAACTCAACAACTTTCCCCAAAGAACATAGGTCGAAATATGAAAAAAAAATTTGGCCCTCCCTTACAAAACTGACTACCAGCTGATTGATTTACTATGGCAGGGCCAAATTTTTTTTTCATATTTCGACCTATGTTCTTTGGGGAAAGTTGTTGAGTTTCATGACCACATTCACCTCCTTCAGGGTTGATACCGCCTTTCCGTTACACGCTGTATATATATACTATATATTAGGGTCAGCTTCCAGTCTAACCTATTTACATGGATCGTCTGGAAGGACCATGTTTACAAGTTTTACGTAATTTTCCGAAATCGTTATTCAGAAATCAAACTATATTTACTGCGCATTGTAAACGTCATACGGGTATAAGATCGATACAAGTTACGTAGAAAGTTTTACGACATGTAACCTTTTTGTCTATAAAGTCTAGCACAGCAGTAAAGTAATCCTAGTAATATTATAAATGTAAAAGTTTGTGAAGATGTTTGGATGTTTGTTACTCAATGACGCAAAAACTACTGAGCGGATTTGGATAAATTTTGGTATACAGATATTACTTTTTATCCCGATATTCCCACGGGATCGAAAGTTATGCGGGTGAAACCGCGGGGCGCTGCTAGTCTGTATATAAATAACACACAATTTCGGTTTATATATTTGTTTGATAGTAGGGCAAGGTTAGACAAATATGAAACTGAAACCTTCGAAAATGAAGCACAAAATTAACAACAAAAGGACCAAAATATGCAAGTCAACTCGACTCATGCTGACGAGCGAAAATATAACTATGGGGGATCAAACCTTTCAGGAAATTACCTATATAACAGCACCCACGGTCACTAACAGTAGATAATAATAACGTGAATAGCTCCTATTAGCACTTCTTTTCGTTAAACCCTCCTTTATTTAACACTTAGAACATTGCATTGTTAACTTCGAACCAGAAAGTCACCCGACCAGTAAAGAATCCGACCTCAAATTGCAACAGTAGCTAGGTACTTCATTTGGCATAATTGCGTACTGTACTTACATCATGATTCATGTATGGAAGCACACAGATTGCAGGAAAATAAAACACATTGTTATAACAAGGTCATCATGATATCCATGATGCATGATGAGATGCCGGACAGCACGCGGGTTTTATAACAAAAACATGCTGCTATCTCGGAGTTTGTACGAACTGTGTTCGTGTATTAAATTACTAACTCCTACGCGCGTCTGCAAACCTGATACAATTGTGCGCTGAACTCATTGTTCCAATTTCGCGATGTGGCCCTTGATAGACGCGTTAACCCCTTTCGCCCTGACGTGACTTTTTTGTTTTACTAAAAAGAATTCGGTCTAGACGTCTTGCAGTAATAATAAGATTCTGAAGTTTCTAGACAGTTATTAATGGCGTAGGAAGCGAAGATAGGATGAAGAAAACTCACCTGATGTGATAGTCCTGCCTATCAATTCTGTACAAATCTAACGGTGAAACTTAGGAAGAAGCTATCATCATCATCCTAGCCTTTTCCCAACTATGTTGAGGTCGGCTTCCAGTCTAACCGGATGCAGCAGAATACCAGTATTTTACATGGAGCGACTGCCTATCTGACCTCTACAACCCAGTATCTAGGTAATACGATACCCCTTTTTAGGATTGGTTGTTGTTTCGGGCTTCTGACGACCCGTAGCGACTGTCAAAGATCCACGAATGACAGCCGGGACCAACAGGTGAAGAGAGCTATCAAGTGTTAATTTCTTGGAATGACAGCTTACTTCACCGAAGTTTTCACGGTGAGATTTTTACAGAATATACCGAATGTAATTTTTTTTTTTTTCAACACAAAAAGCTATGTTTTTTTTTTACTAGCCCCTTAGTGTCCCACTGCTGGGCAAAGTCCTCGCCTACTCTCTTTCCACCACTCTCTGTCCAGAGCTGCCAAAGACCAATCTTTTGTTAAGAATTTATACTACAAGTTACTAGATATTTATAAAATGTTTGTTGTTATTGTGTTCATTCATATCTAGCTGATTTAGTCGATTACTAAATGAATAATACTTTTTGTAAGACAGGAGAGGGCAACCCTAAAAAGAAAACAGTGTAGGGAAGCCCATCGACGGGCATTGATCATATAAGTGGATTTTGGAAATTATAGGTTTTTGCGGGAACACCGTTTAAGTCAATATACCGTAAAACGGGGTGAATAGAAATCGCGGGGTGAATGGAAACAAAACCAAGAAAGTTTTTTTGTCACGACCTCCAGTCTTTTGGAATAAAAACTCTACAATATTTTGATTGTTTTAAAAACGGCAGAATTTTTGTTATAAGATGGCAACTCCGGTTCGTCGTGAAGTTAGGTGAAAGTAAACAAAAAATACGTTAGAATAGCAACCGCTCTACGGTGAAAATTTGGTCTTCTCTAAAGTTGCTGATTTTATATAGGAAATACAACATATTGCGTGATAAGCGTTTCATAAAGTGTTCCTTAGTTCAACAAGATCAAGTTTTATATTCAAGTAAGTACAATTTTTATTTGAATTCATTGATATGTATGAAAATGTTACTTTTGTGTGATTTTACTTATGCCCGAGGTTAATAGAGACGGGAGGGGGGCGAATAGATACGTAGTACGGGTTCAATAGATACGTCGTATGGGGTTAGTAGAAACGGGAAAGGGTTTAATGGAAACGAGAAAGGGGTTATTAGAAAAAGTCTGATTAGGGTTGTCACCTATCTTAGTTCCTATTAAAAATGAAGGTACTTACATACTTTCTTAAGTTGCTTATTTTACATTTAATATTCTTTTGTTCTAAGGTACGAAATGCCTCGTTTATATAAGCCGGATCCAAGGGGAAAAATATACAAAAAGTATGATGAATCTATAATACAACAAGCGGTTGAAGAATATAGAATATCGAAAATGTCGTTAAAGATTGTAGCTGAGAAGTATAATATAGATAAGTCAGTCTTGTATCGGCATACTACAAGGACAATGCGAAAACAAGGTGGACAAACAATTTTTTCTGAAGAGGAAGAAAAGGGTATGATAAAATATATAAATGTATGTGCAGAGTGGGGCTACCCTCTAGATTCTGTAGATTTAAGATACCTGGTGAAATGTTATTTGGATAAACAAGGGAGAACTGTACTGAAATTTAAAAATAATCTTCCGGGGCCAGATTTTGTTGCAAATTTTCTTAGAAGACATAAAGATGTAATCTCACAAAGAAATTGCCAGAACATAAAAAAAAACAGGGCAGCTGTCTCATCGGACTCTATAAGAGCCTATTTTCGGGAGTTGGAAGTTTCATTTGAAAATATTGAGAGCTGTAATATTGTGAATTACGACGAAACTAACCTAACCGACGATCCGGGTCGCAAGAAAATTCTAACAAAACGGGGAACAAAGTACCCCGAGAGGGTGATGAACCACTCAAAAGCATCAACTTCTGTGATGATAGCTGCTAGCGCCTCCGGGGAATTGTTGCCACCATATGTAGTCTATAAGGCTCAAAACCTTTATGATACTTGGACCGAAAACGGGCCACCAGGCACACGATATAATCGGTCGGCCAGCGGATGGTTCGATGCAAATATTTTCGAGGATTGGATAAAAACGATCGCGTTGCCTTATTTTAGAGGTAAAGAGGGGAAGAAGTGTCTCATAGGTGATAACCTATCCTCGCATCTGTCATTAGATGTGATTAAATTGTGTCATGAAGAGAACATCGCGTTTGTTTTTTTACCTGCAAATAGTACGCATCTGACACAACCATTAGATGTGGCCTTTTTCCGTCCGATGAAGATTGCGTGGCGCAACATCCTTCTAAAATGGAAAAAATCAGATGGAAAGACACAAGCATCTGTACCAAAGGGATGCTTTCCAAAACTTTTAAAAAAATTAATTGCAGACCTTAACGAAAATGCCAAAGATAACATATTGGCGGGGTTTAGAAAAACAGGCATATGGCCAATTAACCAAAATCAGGTTTTGGGGAGATTACCTGAAGAAAATAATAATGAAAAAAATGAAGATGCTGTCGAAAAATCTGTCCTTGATATTCTTAAGGAAATGAGATATGGTACTATGAATATAACTGAATCAAAAAGAAAAAGAAAATTAGATGTAATTCCAGGAAGAAGTGTTGGCACTGAAACTGAAGGATATGTGGACACAGAAGAAGATAATTTTGAAAACGCCAAGAAAATAAAAACAGCTGAAGCGACTACAATAACATGTATAAAGACTAAGAAAGGTAAGGGAAGAGGTAAAAGAACTAAAAGACCAGATCAAGACATAATCGAAGAAACTAAAAAAGAAACTGCAGATACAGATACAATGCCTAGAATAGAAGTTGCAGATATAGAAACAATGCCCATAGTGTTTGAAGATATTACGTTATTCGGTGAAGAAGTTGAAATTCAGCCACACGACAGTTCACAAGAAATTGACGATAAATATTTTAGCGAGAATTTAGAATTAATTGATGATACCATACATGAAGAGGTTTTGTCTAAAACTGATGCTTTACATACTGAAGATCGGAAAGACAAGATAAAAATTATCGCCAACGAAAAATTATCAAAGGAGTATTTTATTACCATGAAAAATGAAGTACCATTACGGTTGAAGCCTGTTTCTACAAATACTCCTTTAAAAATACTTAGAACTAAAATTGACCAACCAAGCACAAGTGGTTTGAAAATGAAAACGAAGTCACGGAGACAATCTTATTATAAAAATGATTCTGACATTCTTAAGGATCTAATGAGTGATTCTGACTGATTACATAAAAGGGCTTTTCTTAGCTTATTATTTAGAATCATACATTGAATTGTTCAGGTGCAATGTCAGATTCTTACATCTACCCTTACTGTAATCTGTCTGTTTATATAATTTAGGTAGTTGGCCAAAATATGATTACTAGATACTTATTATTCTCATGTGCAATTAAAGACTGATTAGAAAGTTAAACTTGTTTTTATTTTGTCTTGAAACTCTTTCATATTATATACGCCTTTGAAAAAAACTATATGTAGATAAGTACATTTTAAAGTTTTGACAGTAATAAACGGTTTTCAATAAAATGAGACAACCCTATCGATTTTTTCTATTAACCCCATATGTCATATCTTTTCACCCCAACTCCTGGGTAAATAGAGATGGCTAATGTTTATGCGTTTTTTGCTAAAAATAAACAATAAAACTAGCTTTTGAACATTAGAAGGTTTAAAACCAACCTTGACTCATAATATAATTGCACTAAATACGTAGACACTAATTGAAAACAATATGAATATCGATTCCAAAGTTCCAAAATGTATCTATTCACCCCGTTTTACGGTAGTGTGTTTTATTTTAAAACTTTATTAAAGGAATCTAGCTACTGACCACTATAAAATTACACTATTACGGTTTTCTGCAATAATTTTCCACCTCATCGGGAAAAAAATAACCTTTCGAAACGAAATACCTATTTGGACAAGAATGATGTGTCCGTCTACCTTTTATCCGACTGTACATACAGTTAAATAGAAAAACTATTGATCATTATGTCTCAGTAACATTACTTATTCACTAATGCGAGTCATTTGCGTTAGTGATTTTTCTATAGAATAGGTTTTACATAAATAATACCAGCCAATTATTGTTACAGTGCAGGGCAAACGTCTTTATTATTATTTACTAGCGACCCGCTCCGGCTTCGCACGGGTGCAATGGAGAAACGCTGATAATTTTAGAGCCATTATTTCTCGTAAGAAGTATAGGATAAAAAATGGTTATTGTGGGTTATCCCTAAGAGATAGACATATACCATCGCGGATTTTTTTGTAGACCTTTTTAAGGTGTACAATACTGTAGTACATTATTTTGATCTATCTTGACGGGTTCAGCCAGCGTTTACAATGTAAGCGCAAAAAAATGTGTTTATTTACGACATTACATTAGAAACCTCTAAAATTATCAGTGTTTCTCTATTATATTATGCATGTATTATACATATAAACCTTCCTCTTGAATCACTCTATCTATTAAAAAAAACCGCATCAAAATCCGTTGCGTAGTTTTAAAGATCTAAGCATATATAGGGACAGACAGACAGGGAAGCGACTTTGTTTTATACTATGTAGTGATTATAAGTTCAAAGCACGCTAACTTATAAACGAAGGCCCACTCAACCGTAGTAATGGATTGACTGGGGTCTGGCGAGTATCTATACACTACTTAAACTTTATACCTAAGACTTAGGTAGCACTTTAACAAATTTCTAAATAATATCATCTTAATTTATTTTTACTGCTGTGTCTATTGGTTTCACTCCTAATTTCTGCGGGCAGCCTATTCAAGAGATATGGTGTTCGTTTTTTTAGAGTTCTGTTATGACAGTCGTTACGGGTAGTCAGAAGCCCGAAAGTCTGATAGTTTTACCTAGGGGTATCGTATCTACCCAGTAACTGGGTTGTGGAGGTCAGACAGGCAGTCGCTCCATGTAAAATACTGGTATTCAGCTGCATCCGGTTAGACTGGAAGCCGACCCCAACGTAGTTGGGAAAAGGCTAGGCAGATGATGATCATGTCAGTAATGTCCAAGATATACTCAGAAAGTACAACATTTGAATTGAAAATGTCACATTGGTACTTGAATTAGCCGCTGGGCAAGCTTTAACAATAAATCATGTAATTGTTGTCCACGGTCATTCAGTACTAAGGGCTCGAGTAATGACAAAATTGCCTTGCAAATCAGGGGATTGAAGGACAGGATGATTGCACCAGTAAATTGGCAAACAATCTGCCTAGACTTTTTCCAACTATGTTGGGGTCAGCTACCAGTCTAACCTGGACTACCAGTTTTTTACATGGAGCGACTGCCTATGTGACCTCCCCAAACAAGTTACTGGGTGAATGATACCCATATGATATTCAGAATATTTGGGCTTCTGACTACCCCGTAACGACTGTCAAAGATCTACAAATGACAGCCGGGACCAACGGCGTGCTTTCCGAGGAAGTTGGCTTTACTATTCTTCCTTTATACAAATTGTGCAATGACACCAAGTCGTAAATTGATATGAATCAACTGCGTCTATAGAAACGCAATTTTAACATTGGAGCTCTGCCATAATCCAAGAAATATAACGGAATGGGACCTAGCATAGATCTTGAAGCAAACGGAAATTTACTTTGCATTAGTAAACTATTTTATTTACCTACCTGTATTATTCTAAGCGCTATTGAAAAGAAAATAATTTGAAAGGTAAAACGACATATTATGGGGAGGTCGAATCTATGTTTTCTTCCGGCATAATTTAAGATATGATGCAACTGCTGGACAAAAGTACTCTAGCATTACCACATCAACCGGTAATGATAAATGATACTTATTTCTTTCTGTACAGAGAGAAAAATCTTAGAAAAATTACTGTGCTGTCTCATAATCTGAGTGCATTTGAGTAGTAACGGAAAAATCACCATGCTGGCACAGTAAAAATTCTTATGCTGTACAGTAAAATTTATTGGACAAATAGTGAATTTTTCCCAATCACACTCAGAAAATTTTCTGTAGATGTCGCTTGCACTCAGTTTACAGTGACGAAGCACAGTAATTTTTCAAAGAATTTTCTCTCCGTGCTAGCTGATTAAAAAAAAACACTTTAACACGTGAAAAATAAATTACCTTTTAAACTAGACGAGTTCAGTGTTTCCTATCCGACTACTCTTAGAAGAAAAACTGACACAAACTCAGAGGTCAGTCTCTTGCCTCGGTCCTACAATTCCCGCATCCAGAGAAAGCACTTAGCGGATAAGTAACTGCGAAAGCCAAGTCTCTTTTGGCATGACTCGTTTCTTTGTGCACGTATAGTCGAGAAATCTATAGAAGCGTACAACTTTTAAAGGCTTAAGGTTCTTTCTACACGGCAGGCACGGTTTCTTTACGGTACGGCGTACAGACCGCGCCGTAGAAAAAACGTGTCAGTCAACAAGCTTCCATAGTGATCCATACAATACTGACGAACCGTGCATACACACGGCGAATAAACCACGCTGTAGAAAAATCCTGTCTATGTACAAGCTCCCATAGTGATCCATGCAACACTCACGAACAGTGCCTAGACACGGCGGCAAACCGCGCCGCGCGCCGTGGAAAAAACGTGTCCATTAACAAGCTTCCACACGGAGACAAAATTCTCAGAAAAATTACTGTGCTCGGCACTGTAAAGTGAGTGCAAGTGACATCTACAGAAAATTTTCTGAGTGAGATTGGGAAAAATTCACTATTTGTCCAATAAATTTTACTGTACAGCATAAGAATTTTTACTGTGCTAGCATGGTAATTTTTCCATTACCACTCAAATGCACTCAGATTATGAGACAGCACAGTAATTTTTCTAAGATTTTTCTCTCCGTGCATAGTGATCCATACAACACTGACGACCGTGCCCACACACGGCGTATAAACCGTAGTTTTCCACGGCAGGGAACCGTGTGTGTACAAAGGGCCTAAGGCTTGTTTTATTAGTGCACTTTATTAAATCAGAGTGGTGTTTAGAGGCAATTCGTATCAATCTGGCCATGCAGGCGTTACAACCATCTAGTTTATAGCTCCTTAGTTGATATGGCAATGGCCCTGGCGCTGTAATTCATTGCAAACACTGTACCACAGTAAATAAATATACAGTAGGTTATCTAAGGCCGCCCGCCGAGTTATTAGCCTACTCTTGCGTTGATACCCAGGGTTGTCACTTTTACTTTTAGTTAATATTTTCGAACAAGCTCAAGTATAAACGGGATACACTATGCTCAAGTATAAACGGGATAGAATTATTTTTAACGAAATTTGTTTACATTTTAGACGACGATACGCGCATCGACTTAATAAGTCGATGTACACACAAGTATTCGACTAAATAAGTCGATCGTCAGACTACCGGAACCATATTTGGATTGAACAACACATCAGACAATAGAAAAATGAATAATTTCAAAAGTAATTAATTTGCAATATTAATTATTGTGAAATTGCCCTTATTACAACTATACCTACGCGACAAATACGTTTACCTAAACGATGTTTCGTACTCAATCCTCTGTTTTATAGTAAAACTAGACTTCTTAAAATAAACTTTAGCTCTAAACATAGTATTCAGAAAAATGCGACTCGGCTACGCTATTAATAAAGCAAATAAACTGTGAAATAAACAATACAATACCACATTTTCTAATAATATTTAAGTATAAGTAGGTACTTACATTTCTGGCTGAGTAGGAAGTATGAAGAAAGATAAGTCCGGGTTTGCGAAATCATTATTGAGGCACCCGAAAACACTACAATATTTTTTTCCCCTTTTTGAAGTCATGATACTCGTAATTTACGAGTAAGTGGCCGCCGCCGGCGACAGTTGACGAACGCAAGCGGTCATGTAGCGTACGCGCGTGCTCACAGTCGCGCTGCACAGCCCGCACTGCCGCCACCTTATTCCCCCATATATTATGTTAGCGTGTGCGTGAAATCGCGTGCCGACATGGCGCGCGGCGCGCACGCACACATTCAAACCGAGAGCGGCACGTTTGTATGAAGATGTTTTACTGTATATTTACTGTGACTGTACTTTGGTTAGATCATCGTTGTGTTTGTTTTGACGCAGTCACGTTGGTTCTGTTTACACGTATAAAGTGTCAAGTACGAATTGGGATTGCATGAGAGAGAAGTCGGTGTCGTCAGTTCTACATTTTCATTTTTTGACACCGACTTCCGAAATTAAAGTTATTTTTTACTTTTATTTTTCACTTTTCAGTTGTACCTACCCCATACAAATTCATATAACACTACTTGCTATGTAAATATCAGTTACAGGAAGTTATTCAAACTTTATAAATATAAACTAAGTGGAAAAAATTGTAGTGTGCAGCTCGTCCAACCTTATATTTGTAACTGCACACAATAATTTATTGGCATTATTACACGAATCGTTGGAATAAACAGTTCTTTTATTTTGCCTACACCACTATGGCGACCCTGCATACGTATGCAGGGCAGGCAGTTTTTGGATTAGCTTCAATAATACGGATACGGATCCGTATTTTTAAAGCTAACCCAAAAACTACCCAAGCAAAATGAATGAAATGTATATGGGAATTTAGCTTTTTGACCGCGTAAGTTCTACGCTAGGAGATCTAGAATCATGAGCTGAATTCATGGTTACAGATCGCGTGTCGATGTCCCTGTCATCCTGTATGTAAATTCCAATACAGTTCCCTTCGTTACATTATCATGTCCAAACCAAGATGGGACATGATTGTAACGAATCGAACTGTCTTCTATAGAGTCACGTGGACTACTTTTGAAAATTGTACAGAGTCAAAACTACGATAAAAAGCATTGGTAATATCTATAATACCTACATGTGCTGTACATCGTACGTCATAATTGCGTCCATAAAAGACATAATATTATGCGAGCGGATTTAAGAGGCAAATATAAATAGGCACCCATTGAACCGAAACGGTATTCCCTTTATCCGTTGGTTATAAATTCGTACACACCCAGATTACCCTTATGAGTTTATGACAAGCGGTACTTAAGTGGAAATAATGACTTCTATATAGGTACTTAGGCTTTTTGTGGCCCCATTCAATTGTTTTACGGTAACATTTATTTTCCATTTCATGGCTTCCGTAAAATGTAATTAAATAATGGAAAATTCGCATAAACGCTATGTCAAAATAAAGTTCGTTCATCGGATTAGAAATAAAAACGTTACCGACAGATTTCGTTGTGGACAGAAAGCGCTCCAACCATCGTCAGCCTTGAGCATTCCACTACTGGATGTAGTCCTCTCCAATCGCACGCCATTCAATTCGATTCTCAGCAGCACCCATCAGCTGCTAGCCTACTACCAGCCGCCCTGCTAAGTTCGTCACTCCACCTAGTCTGAGGGCGTCCTACCTTACGTTTGCCGATTCGCGGTCTCCACTCACGAACACGTCTACCCCAACTGTCATCGGTTCTACAGTTTATATGGCCGGCCCATTGCCACTTGGATTACAAATCGGTCCCAAAACTAATCAAATACTGTGTTGGTGAATAATAGCAAGCTATATTACAATGTACTGATAACGCTACAGTAGCAATTCCTTGAATTGAAAAGTTGATTGATTATTCTGTGAAGATTCTGAAGAACAGGAAATAGCCTTGCAACGCTTGAAACGGTTACAATACAAAGCGAGATGACACGCATAATGCACTAAGCAAAATACATAATGTTGAGTCCATAATGATTTCTGAATACAGAGAAAATTTGAGCATCTTTCAGAAGCACGTACGAACAGCGCGCCCATGTCCTGGCAGTTGGCCCCGCCATCACTCGTCATAAAGTGACTGGCAAATCTTTTCTATGCAGCCTAAGACTTCAGTAGCACAGCATACAGCATAATATGCTTATAATGTACCCACTGTTGGAACACAGGCCTCCTCTCTGTGAGATGGAGTGGGCCGTATTCTACCAAGCAGGCCCAGTGCGGGTTGGTAGATGTCACAAGTCTTCGAATTTTTGGTTCTAGAGAGCAGTGGTGATGACTGGTTTCGAACCTACCTACAACTCGTAAGTCGGGGCCGTTAACACTGAGCCACCACTGCTCTCCTAAGCAACTTGGGAGAACCCGACCCGGTATAATAAATAGAAGTTGTACCTAAGTTGAAACGGTCAACCAAACCTTTCGTATGGTCTGAACTCACATGAAACTAACCCGTATGCGTATCTTCACTTCGTGCTATTTATAGAGCCTACGCCACGATTTGCTGGGGCCACGAGTCCATGACAACATAAATTAATGTATAATGAAGTTAGTCGAACAATAGACGAGTAATAACTGTCGTATTAAATAGAACACACGATATTAGTAAACTTCTTTCGTTACTACTATAATTAGACGTCTTCACATTATTTTTAAAGATTAATTTCACAAGTTTTTTTGAAGATTTATCGGCAGTATTTTACATGGAGCGACTGCCTATCTGACCTCCACAGACCAGTTACTGGGTAATACTAAACCCCTTAGTAAGACTGTTTGTCGGACTTTCAGGCTTCTGACGACCCGTAACGGCTGTCAAAGATCCACGAATGACAGCTGAAACCAACGGCTTAACCTGATCGATCGACTCGTGTGGCTATTATTAGGTACTTAGCCACAAGTCGCGTGTGAGTGACATTTGTCTCAAAGGACCAAAATTCCGTAGTAATCACTAAGTCAAGAATGGTTAACGGTGATAGCATTGAGCCCAAAAGTGTTCGACATGTCTCTTGACAAAAGAAGCATAGGGCGATGAACGCAAACAGAAGTGTATGAAAAACATCGAAGAGGGCATAGAAAAGCTATCATCATCATCTTTCTGCCCTTGTCCCATGTTACTTGGGCTAGGTGCAACACGTTTTCATCTTCCACTCCCTTTTCTTTCATACAACACACAATCCATCCATCTTTTCTTTGGCCTTCCCAACCCTCTCCATCCATCAACATTTATATTCATCAGTTATTTAGTCACAAGAAGAAGAAGGGGCAGCTAATCGAGATAATTATGAAATGGTTTGAAAAAGTTGCCTACATGTGCTATTCTTCATAGACATGAACCTTTTTGCCATAATTATGGGTGTAATTTATAGTGTAATGTTGTTTTGCCCCCTTAGGATAAGGCCTAGCGCTTTCAAGCCCATATACAACGTGTAACGTTAAATGCGCAAAACCTGAAAATAGTTTGATCAGAATAACGAGCAGAATTAATTGAAACACTTTTTAATATAGGACACATTTTTCAAAAAATCTTCATTAAATACGTTGCCGTGTCTATTTATTAATAGGTCAAGCAAGCCAATGTCAGCGCGGTGCAGCGGCCCGATGACGACTCCTCCCTCGATAAAGCGTCGTCGCAGACACAAGAAACGATCAGAATGGCCAGTAAAACTAAAACAGCACATAAAACCTTTACAATTTTTTTAATGACTTATTTTCTCTCGAAAATATGTCAATTGAATTAAAAATCATTTGGGGTGTCTGAGGTTTTGCGCATTTAACGTTACACGTTGTAGATAACTGACGCTAACATATTCTACTAAAACAACATTCTGTATAAACGCGGAATAGCACCAATTAACTAAAACGAACTGCTTACAACTTTAAACGTCGACACCGTCATTATAAAATGCTAATGAGAATTTCTTATATACTCATGTAATTATACCTACATTGCGCATCTACGGACTGTTATTTCATGCACGAAGTGCCGTAATAGGAACTGAGGGCTTCATTAATTCTGAATACTTTAATACTGTAGAAAAATTGCTGGCTTCAGCTGCCAGTACCGTCTGGATGAGTTTGAAAACTTTTCCTCCTAGTTTAAGCCCAACTGTTTGGGTCGACCGCTACGTACAGTCGAACCAAATGCGGCAAAATATAAAAAAAATTACGTGGAGTGGTTGCCAGCTGGTTTCTGCGGCATTATAACTAGGGGATAAAGATTTATCGGACTTTTTGGCTTCCGATAGTCGTTACTATTGTAGCAATCGGAACTGAAGTTCAAGGTAACCACAACGGAGTGGTCCCAATCCCAATGAAAATAATGATCCCCAATTTAAAAAAAAAATATTTTTCCTAACAAAAGCATAGGGCTAATCACCTTTAACAGGATTTCCCTTTTCCCTCATGGTCTCATATTCCCCACGCAAATGATAATTTAGATAAACCCAATCTCAATTTAAAACCCATTCGATTTAGATTTGCCTTTTAGATTTTAATTAAAATTTAGAACAAGACTTCCGACCTTCAAACTCGGAAATAGATATAGCCGCGGTATATGGGTCGCGTCATGGTTGAAATGCATTAAAGAAGGACCTGTGTAGTGGAGGCAAAAGTTTAACTTAAAAACTTTGCTCTCATTTTAATTCATCATGATCATCATTTCAGACGAAAGACGTCCACTGCTGGACATAGGCCTCCCCCAAGCACCCCACCACTACCTACCCAATCACCTACTTCAACCAGTTCTGTGCTTCCCGTATCCAGCGGATTCCTGCGGCCTTCACCAGGTCATCGCTACGTTTTCCGGTACGCGATCGCCACATCGCGGCCGCTCATTTTAATTATTCGTGACTAAAATCCGCCAAACTGGATAACATTGGGCCAGTCAACGTGACATGGCCTTCCACCGCCATAAGAAAACACTGTGCCGCATGCGTTGCAGTTAGACAGATAGAAGACTCAATCAAAATAAAAATAGGTACTGGACTAATGGCCCTAATACACTCCCATGTGGCATACCACATTTACGCGCCGTCCTATTGTCGATGATGCGATGCGATTTCATCGTGCCATGAAACCTTCAACAGGAATAGGAATAGGATCGCGCAACATTCAATAGGACATTCAGTAGATATCAGTGTGTTTGAACGCACAGTCGCACGATCATTTTCGTCAGACGCCCGAGCTATGACAATAGGACGGCGTCATAGTGTGCATACACACGAGCGACACGCTTCAACGGCAGAGACAACTGCTGCCGTCGACAACGTGCCGCTCGTGAGTCGTGTAAACTTAATTGTTATAAAAGAAATGTGCATTAAGTATACTAATAGGTACTGGGATGGTTTTATGTATGAGAAATTTTTGGTTTTAGGATGGAATTTTGGTCCTAAATGTACAGACGCCACCAGCACATCAAGCTACCCGAAACTGTCTAATTTTCCCAATCAACTTTGAACCTTATGATTAAGCGATAAAGTTGAAAATCTATTGAAGAAATTTGACAGATGGTAGTAGCTTGATGTGCTGGCATATGTACAAGTGATGGCCCTTATAAGTAAACAACCCTTACCCTAATATATCGCTCTAGATCTGGTGGTATTCTGTCATCAAGTTCTTTGTGTGTTGTTCCTGGGAGTTGCCTTTCTTCCTGATCTTTTGTGGAGTCATTGCGGTCACTCAGGCCTCTGTTCTCAGTGAAGTTCACTTGTTTCCTGTGTTTGGTTGATAGTTCTGCAGTTTGCTTGACATTTTTTTCAAGGTCCTAGAACAATTGTTTTGAAAGTTAATGAACTGAACTTATTAAGCCTAAGCATGATTTTGTAAGGCCAGTCTGCAGTGCTGGGGTGATTCATCTAGCTGTAATGAGATGACACTGTGATTTATGATGGGTGATTTTATTATTTTAATTTTTAATTTTACGAATAATCTTTTAGTAAAATTACAGACAAATAACTAGTCTGAAAAGAAATTAGTTGGATTTTTAATTTAGTTAATTGAGGGGGGAATGAATAGAAAGTGGACAGTTATTATATGTTTTCAAATCAAAATAAAAGAATATCCAGAGACAATATACCCAAATTAATTTGTTGGTTTTTATTGGGATAATCAACCCAAATTACTTAAACCTTTATTTTTTTTTTATTAATAGTATAACTATCACTAACTTAAAAATAAGGAAACAATTACCCAGTTGCAACAATAGCCAATTTAATTGATTGTAAAATATATAATGCTGTAACAAGTATTTAATAAAAACATTATACAATATATTTACAACATATTGGCTTTTATCTATGTATTAACCATTTCTTTCTTACATAATCCTATAAGATATTAATGTAAGACACGGTAAGTAAGTATGCCAGTTCATATGTACTGACCTCAATGAGTAATGTTCTGTAGGCAAGTCTATTGGTTCATGCGCCGTCAGAGCAATGAACTATATGCCTAATCAATACTCCTTGGCATTTAGATTGCAATGAAAAAGTTATAATGTTAGTGGCTGCTTAGAAAATGTTTTTTTTTTCTTTTCTTGGAAGTGTTGAATTGGTTTGGGTATTGTTTCGTAGAGCTACATATAGAACCTTTTTGAAGATAGAGCATTTATATTTTATTAGGAATGTTACACCATCATGGAAATTTATTTGCAATTTACCAAATGGATGTCTATGATTAATAACAACTATAATTTATTGATCTACTTAATGATTATCTCAATAGTGCAATTTTAAAATTTTATTGAACTTCTGTATTTCCTTCCTTTATTTCCTATCGCAGGTATGCCAGATGAGATTTTTTTTTTAAAATAAGCAACACCTTTGTATGTATTTTTCTGCCTTTCCTTCTTGTCTGTTTATATTATATGTGTGTGCATAAATGTTTTAAAAATTAATTGGGAGCTAGTTTTGCCACATATTATGAAAAAGTATTTTATTCTTTAAGATTGTTAACTAAAACAATTTGGAGCTCAAATAATGCCTAATTATCAGAACTTACTAACAGATTCTAATGTGGAAGGTAGGAGCAAAAACCAAGAAGACAAATAAGTAAGCATCATAAATTAATCATGTTAAAATAAATAAACCTTACGTAATTTTTTATTCTGCCTCTCATAACTCAAGGAAAATTGTTTAAAATTAACAGCACACCAATTACCTACCAAAGAGATCTGCAACGAAAACTTACAGTAAAGACAAATAAACTTTTGAAGTAAACAAGACATAAACACAAACCTTTTATTTTCCTTAACGCTACCAAACGCCGATTTCAGCGTATTCTCACACAGTTACGCTATAATACACTCCACTTTTAATACAAACTAAAAAAACACAATAGTTATTTGAATTGAAAGACAAAAACGTAATATTTTCACAGAGGAACCGTCTAGCGTTTGGATAACGTACAGAATCAATACACAGTAACTTATCAACTAAACTTAGCGGCTGAGCGTTGAAGAAAATCAATATCACGATAGTGCGGTACTAGGGAAGCAGCCACAGGTGGTGGTGTTTTGTAAACAACTATGCCACTTACATGTTCTTGCGTCGGCGGCGACAGTCCCAGCACAGTTTTCTCCCTCTCTATCTCACGCCTTTTCTCTGCAATTAGCCTTTCTATATCAGATGAAGATAGCATTGTGCTATTGTGAACGTACTGCGAAAGTTTCACTTTTCGCGGGAAACTTATTACTGTATTGAACTCAAACCCCGGCTCTGGTTATGGGTTGCGAAGTAATTAGAAAAATTCCGGAATAATTTGATAAATTACTATTGTTAAATTATGATACAAATTGTAATAAAATAATTCAAAATAAATAAAATCGTTTTACAATTTGAATTTGACATTACGACGCTTTCTGTAATTGACATTGACAGTAATTATTTATTGTTACTAGCAGAAAAAAAAATCTACATTCTACATTTTAAAATCTTATAATAATAATAATAATTTCCAACTTACAAATTCCAAAAATGTGCCATATAAATTCGTTATTCTGCCCTAGAAGCAGGACGTTACTGAACTGTAAGATAAACAAAAGGCCAAAACCATTAACACTACCACACCAAAAAAAAAGTTGACAGCACAGCTGTTTAATATGAGCTTGCCAGTGTATAAAAAATACCTGTAGTTGAGGGAATTTCAAGGAAACATTTAAACCAGCAAGATCAACCATGGCAGTTTAATTAAATGATCAATATAGCACAGGCAGTAGCAATTGGGTACCCCACTTAAATCTCTTTTATTTTATCAATATTCAGATTTTTTGTTTCTGATTCAATCAATCAAGGATACTGCGAGTATAACCTTCTTGAGCGTCCTTCAGTCACCAAGTCCATTGTTGTGTGCGACACTTCTAGGCTTTTTTGTTTTATTTATTTATTTTACCATTTATGCACACACATATACAACGTGTAACGTTAAATGCGCAAAACCTCAGACACCCCAACTGATTTTTAATTCAATTGACCTATTTCCGAGAGAAAATAAGTTATTAAAAAAAGTGTAAAGATTTTATGTGCTGTTTTAGTTTTACTGGCCATTCTGATCGTTTCTTGCGTCTGCGGCGACGCTTTATCGAGGGAGGAGTCGTCACCGGGCCGCTGCGCCGCGCTGTCATTGGGTTTCTTGACCTATTAATAAATAGACACGGCAACGTTTTTAATGAAGATTTTTTGAAAAATGTGATACATTAAGAAGTGGTTGAATTAATTCTGCTCGTTATTCTGATCAAACTATTTTCAGGTTTTGCACATTTAACGTTACACGTTGTATAAACAGACAAGAAAAAACAGAACAGAAAAATAGGTACAAAGTAGCATATATGACATAAGTTTGATAGCGCCGTAGCGTTGCTAATGTGTGGGGAATTTCCTAAGCTACGGGGAATCTCAAGATGATTAGGGATTTATTGGAATTGTGCGATGAAAATGCAGGGATTTTGACATCTCATCGTTAAGTAATATCGATAATTCATACTTGACTGATTCCAATCTGACTACCGATTAAAATGAAGACATATTTAACTGGGCAATAACTTGAATAAATATCTTTCATGTGGTGCATGTTTTTACGCCTTTTTTCGTTGTATTAGTTTGTAAAAGGTTATTTACATAGTTTTTAAGTCATTTTTACTAAAATTATATGGATTAATGTGTACTTGTGTCTGTCGTCCGAAATAAAGAATATATTATTATTATTATTAACAAAAAATGAAAAAAAAGTGTCCGATATGAAAGAATATTATTTAAATACTTACTTACTTACTTTGAAACTTTATTTATTTAAGCTTTTGCACACAAAAAGGTACAAGGCGGAACTTTCATTTTTTTAAATAATTTTGAGGAGATGTTTCTCCCCAAATTGGAGAATTTGACTTAGATTATTGGGGAATTTCATAAATTGGCATTGGCAGCCATGGCCTGGCTATAACTTTAACCTCAAAAATATACGCTTCATAATCGGCCTGTTTACATTTAGTACTGAACAAATTTTGAAATAATCAGGATTAATGAGTGCGTAAATTAGAATAATAATCACCAACAATCCGACACTAAACTTATCCGTACCATTCGTGTTTATTTGCTTTTTATTCCAGGCTGAACCTAACCAAAAACAAATCTGAATAAAGCGGCATAACTTTACATAACTATGGACGCAGACTACGATAAGAAAATATTAGAACTGAAAAGCAAAATCAAGAGCTTCCCTGACTTTCCTAAACCAGGAATTTTATTTTGGTAATTTTTTTTTTTTAAATATTTTTCAGGCAGTGTACTCTCCACTGAATCACTATGATCAATGTAGACGTGAATTAAGTATTTACATTACCTATCCTTCGTTGGGTATATCCCCACTGTATATTCATTAATAAGCACGGTGTCATTTTCCTCATTAGGTAATTGCTTTATTAGTATGACATACCAACACATAATTATGGTTCATAAAGCTGTTCTTAAAACTGAAACGGGCCGAGCATGGAAAAAGTCAAGTTATAACTTTTTAATTTTAATGACTTATTAGGACCATCACATTACTCATGAATTTTCTGTTACATCATGTATAGCATAGGACAACATCCTAAACACATCATGAACATCCAACATGTTGAAACAGGTTTTGTATAGGCTGTATGTGGGAGCCGTGGTGGCCTAGTAGAAAAGGCCACAACTTATGTGTTGTAGATTGTAGGTTCCAACCCGGACAGGTGCTTTACTTTGCGTAAATTATTTCATCACCATTGCTCTCAAAACGGTGAAGGAAAACATAATGAGGAAACTGGTTCAAAAATGTTCTAGAACCAAAAATTTCAGACATGTGACAACTACCAAACTGGGCCCATGTGGTGAACTATGGCCCTCTCCCTCTTACTGAGAGGAGGGCTGTGTCGCAGCAGTGAGAACATTAAAGGCTGTAAATACTAAAATATCCCAAATAAAATGGGACATCTAAGTCTATTACGTACATAGCCATTCTTTTGTGTACTTCACCACACAATCCTCACCTTTGAAAACTTCATGAAAACAATTTTGAGAATGCCAAAAAATAGTCAAGAATTAGTCATAAATAGGCACCAAGGTAAAAAAAAAAATAGTTGCATTATGATTCCGAAGTTATTATAGCTATAATTTAGTGAGGATTGTGTGGTGAACGTCTACACACAATCCTCACATCTAGTGCAACCAAACGTCTGGGAGTATCAACTTGCTTTCAATTCCAAAAAATAGTCAAGAAATAGTCGTAAGGCTATGCCAAATCTAGAAAATAGTCATTAAGTGATTCCAGAGATATAAAGGTATCTTGGTGAGGATTATGTGGTGAGCCTTTCTCGCCACAATCCACCCCTAATTACCACAGAACGCTTACATTTTTGAAATTGAATTTGGTGTCAAAAAATAGTTCACTCTAACCATGAAAATTTTGACCTAGTTTACTATGTAGAAGTATGTTCAACTTCCATGTAAACTTCTACATACATTTTTCGAGTGAAGTACAGTTGAGCACAAAATGATTAAGTACCGACGTATTTTTTGTGGTCATCTTATTTTTTGGTTGCATTAAAAATGGTATAATAGGTAGGTATTTTAAGTATGTGTTATATGCAGCTTGCCACTGCAATTCCGAAATTAATTTGACACACATATCATCATCTGCCTAGCCTTTTCCCAACTATGTTGGGACTGCCTATCTGACCTCCACAACCCAGTTACTGGGTAATATGATACCCGTTGGTAAGACTGGTTATCAGACTTTCGGGCTCCTGACTACCCGTAACGACTGTCAAAGATCCACGAATGACAGCCGGGACCAACGGCTTAACGTGCTTTCCGAGGCACGGAGGAGTCTCGGTATGTAAAGATGGTCACCCATCCACAGACCAACCGCGGCAAGCGTAGCTTAACCTGATCGATCGACCTGTGCGGCTGTTATTATTTAGCCACGGGCCCCTCTTGAATTTCACACACATATGCGCACATATATTTTCGCTTAAAGATTAATTAATTTAATGAAACATTATTACTTATTGATTTATTTACAGTTTTCTAAAATACCATTTTGAACCAACCTGTAGCGCAGAGATACGGACGAGAAAAAAAGGCCACGCCACTCGATGTCCTTCCTCTCCACTTTCCATACAATTTTTTCTTTTGGTAGTGCCGGCCTAGTGCAAGCCGTTTCGGTAGTAGAAAACCTCGTCCCGCCATCTTGGCCTGCAGTGACGTCTTATGGTGCGTTTCCACAGAAGCGGAGCTGCGCGGAGCGGAGCGGAGACGTGTAGGAATCGTCCAATCACAGACTAGACGAGTGACGCGATGAGGATTTCAACCATTGTGATTAGTCGATTCCTGCACGTCTCTCCGCTCCGCTTCGCCCAGCTCCGCTTCTGTAGAAACGCACCCTTAGAATAACAGCGGAATAATCAGCCTATAGTGTTCCCATTCCTGGGTCACAGGCCTCCTCTCTGTGAGAGGGAGTGGGCAATAAACTCGACGATATCCACCATCCCGCACTGGGCCCGCATGGTGGATCCATGCGGGCCCAGTGCGGGATGGTGGATGTCACATGTCGTCGAGTTTTTGGTTCTAGAACATGCCGTTGATGTCGTCTTAGGGATCTTGCCTTGAGAAAGGGCCTTTACACTGCATTAAAGAAATTCATTGCAGATTTTATGGTCCATCTTTAAAATAAAAAAAACGACGGGTTGCACTCCGGGAGTGTCGGCAGAAGTGAAAACTTGAATATTTTTGATATTTTGAAATGGTTAGGGAATAGTTTTGCACGAATTGCTTTAATTATCAGTATAAAAGTACTATCATTTATGTAGTAGAATACAATATTTATTTATTGCGCTATCGTACAGAAAGATAACAATTTATATTACATTAAAAAGTTTAAACACACGAACATTCGCGCACGCGCCCTGCGCCGCCTAAACGAAACAGCAGGCGCAGGCATTCATTTTCGCCCTGCCGCCCGTAGAAAGAGAGGGGGACACTTCCTCTCCTACGCCCGCGCCGACTGTCTACTCTCCATCAGTCTTACGAATTTTCGATCAGGTCACGTGTCCTGACGCGAGTTTAACATTTTTACCCATTACAAAAAGAGTGTACAACGCCGCTAAAGAAGTTTTCACTTCAAAAACTAGTGTTCATAAAAACGCCATTGATGGCTATGCTTGCTCACTCAATATTCATCAGAAAATTTAATAAAGGCATTTGAATGAGAATCCAAGATAAGTTCACTGTGGTAAACACATCAGCCATTCATGTGTTGTACTATGACGAAATAATACAATATAATTACGCGTCACAGTCAATTCATTCGGTTTCCTGTTGTTTTCCTTTGTTCTCGAAATTGTATGTCAATATTTACCTTACCTACCTTTATGTGTTTACCAACAGCATATAAGTATTAAGGATTATTCTGTTTGTTTGAATTAATTGTTGCTTAATTTTCTGGTTGTTCGGGTTTTTTGTTTTGTCAAAAGTTGTTGTATTTGTTTTGACCGGAAAGCGAGTGGCAGTAACATCGACGCGGAACCTGTTACGATAAATTCAGCACATGATTCTGAACCCTAAGCGTAGAAATTTTTCAAGGTTATTAAAAAAAAAAAAATTGGTATACCATACATTTTGACCGCGTAGGTAGGTATTGCGCTTTTGTAGGAAACGGGAGATTTTTATTTTGATAACTGACAAAAAAATTCTACGCTTGGGGATCTATCACACTAGGAATTTCTCCTGTATTGTGGGTGCGTTTACAAATATTTAAACTCACATAAACAAACAGCCAGGCCCGGAAAAACTACTGTGTGATGTACTGGCGTCTGTACATAAACTGACGCCTTCTTCCAATGGGGGTAGGCAGAAACTATAGAAGGGGCCACCTGCTACGATCCTTACATACCGGTTGCGAGTATTATTATACTAACTGAACTTTCTGAAGAATATCACCAATAAGATCAGTTTATGTACTCCTAAGAACTCCAAAGAACGGCCACGACACAGCGATTGTAACCATTATCAATCAACAAATCACAAGCTTAAAGTTGGCTCATACTTTAACCATAAAACCTCATTTCAGGGACATATTCTCTGCAATATCCGACGGCCCCACATGCAAGTTACTCCATAGTCTTCTAGTACAAACCATAAAGTCTAAATTCCCTGACGTAGAAGCTGTCATAGGCTTGGAGTCAAGAGGATTCCTGTTCTCTTTCTCTCTGGCTGCTGACTTGGGCATTGGCTGTCTACCGGTCAGGAAGAAAGGGAAGCTGCCAGGAGAAGTAGTGTCGTATAAATATGAGTTGGAGTATGGGACGGTGAGTGTCTGATAATATTATACAACGTGTAACGTTAAATGCGCAAAACCTGAAAATAGTTTGATCAGAATAACGAGCAGAATTAATTGAACCACTTTTTAATATAGGTCACATTTTTCAAAATATCTTCATTAAAAACGTTGCCGTGTCTATTTATTAATAGGTCAAGCAAGCCAATGTCAGCGCGGCGCAGCGGCCCGGTGACTCATACTCATACCTCGATAAAGCGTCGTCCCAGACGCAAGAAACGATCAGAATAGCCAGTAAAACTAAAACAGCACATAAAACCTTTACAATTTTTTAATGACTTATTTCCTCTCTGAAATAGGTCAATTGAATTGAAAATCAGTTGGGGTGTCTGAGGTTTTGCGCATTTAACGTTACACGTTGTAGATACTGAATGGTTTAAAACGGAGCTGGGTAGGTTTATAATATAAGAAAAATAATGGAATAAACTACTGATTTGGAACTCTTTTTGCGTGCATGCACTTAACAGTCCTTTCTGTGGTTTTACCTCTGACAGTAGCAACCCAACAACAACCTTATTATAACGAGCTTAACCACCACTGATTTTGACAGTGATGCAAAATCATTGGTTAAATAACTATGAAAGGACAGTACATGTACATTATTTACTTCTAGACCAAAAAAAAAATAGAGATAAATGAAAAGATATGAATGGATGAATGAAAAGATAGAGATAAATGTTTTGCGCATTCAATGCTGTAAATATTTGATCATAATCTTTCATCTGTGTCACTCGCCCGCTCCGGGCGAGTACGCACTAAAACTTCTATTGTGTCTCGTTCTCGTTCAGTTTCCTTCAACCGTATGATGACCATACCTAATTCCACCTTCATTAAAATTCCAGGACATCCTAGAAATTCAGAAGAACACGATCCGACCGGGTCTAAAGTGCCTCATTATCGACGACTTGATAGCTACCGGCGGGACTATAACGGCCGCCACTCAGCTACTTAAGTCTTGCGGGGCTGACGTCATCGGCTGCCTGCTTGTTATCGAGCTGACGTCTCTGCAAGGCCGCCAGAACATTCCCAAGGATATACCTGTACATTCCTTGATCAAGTATGAGTAGGTAGTTTGTAGATTTTTTTTGAGTTGACGCGGGCGCAAAGTTTTTTGTATACAGGGTGGAAGGAACGTCGACGCGCAAACTAAAAACCATGAATTCAGCACATGATCATGATAAAAAAAAATAATAATCTGCTGTTTCATAGAAAAGTGCAATACCTACGGTCAAAATGAATGGAATCAATTTGGAAGCAATTTTTGAAATGAAAACTTCTTTAGCAGCGTTGTACACTTTTTTTGTAATGGGTAAAAAAATGTTAAACTCGCGTCAGGACACGTGACCTGATCGAAAATTGCTAAGACGGATGGAGAGTAGACAGCCGGCGCGGCGTAGGACAGGAAGTATCCCCCTCTCTTTCTACGGCGCGGCGAAAATGTATGCCTGCGCCTGCTGTTTCGTTTAGGCGGCGCTGGGCGCTTGTGCGAATGTGGATGGAAGTTGATTTTTCTGAAAGATAAACTTTTTAATGTAATATAAATTGTCATGTTTGTGTACGATAGCGCAATAAATAAATATTGTATTCTGCCACATAAATGATAGTACTTATATACTGATAATTAAAGCAATTCGTGCAAAATTATTCCCTAACCATTCCAAAATATCAAAAATGCACAACGTTAATATTCAAGTTTTCACTTCTGCCGGCACTCCCGGAGTGCAACCCGTCGTTTTTTTTTTATAACCGACAAATAATATCAACGAGTTCAGGTTCGGACGACCCCTTTATTGACGGGCGTAAGTGTTCTAACAAAAAATATGGCTAGCTTTTTTTGCGATGATGCCGTTTTGATAAGACTGGGTCTTATGGCAATTTTTATGGCTGTGTTACGTAGGTAATACGAACATTTAAAATTACATAATGTATAATTTTAATTTTTTTAATGTATTTTGCCAAAATGCGTGACGGCAGCTTTTCTTTAAGATAACTGCTTTTGACATTCAACATAAATGAAATATAAAATTTGAACATCAGTTTTTACAACTGCAAGACAGTTTTGATATAAGGCTCTGAACTTGTACCTTTGCGCCCGCGTTTTGTTGTACAAACCTATGTTTAGGTTTATTGTTATAAATAGTTGGCTTTACACGGTGGTTCAAACTAGTGCAATTCAAACAACTTGACTATACCAAATTCAACCCTATTTAGACTTTAGTAAGGTAGATATTGAAATGGCACCAACTTGTATCACTGCAAAAGCTACTAAAATTATTCCTTAGGGCCTTTATATTTTGAGCCATAATTTAGTAAGAATGGATTGGTCATAATTTTCAGAGGAACTCCAAGAAAGTTGTAGAAGTAGATACTGTTTTATGACATGTTCCAGAGTGGTACATATCGTCCATTCACTGTCATTTGACCTCTGATATTGCGTTACTGTCACAATCACAGTGATCCTTATAGTAGTTATAATAAGGTTGCTATTAGGTTGCTGCTATTGACAAGTCTGTCAAAATCACAGTGATCTTTATTGCTGTTGTAATAAGGTTGCTGTTGGGTTGCAGCTGTCACGAGGTAAAATAACTGTGAAAGGACTAAGTGGACATGTTCTATCCTGTATCAGTCGATTCTTATTATTTAATTGTAACCAAATATCTGGCATCATATTAATTGTTTTTATTATTTTACTGTTGACATTTCATTTAAATAATTTACGTACAAGATATGATTATTCTTCATGAATTTTTTTTTTAGGAAAAATGGTTATAATATTTTTTGTTATATTATTTTTAAATCCTATTACTAATAGTAGTTATTTATATTATTACTTACATATTATCGACTGTAAAGTGTACATATCTTGCATATTGTTATTTATTTAATTACAACAATATTTATTTACTTTTTGTCTGCTAAGCTTCCTAGGCAGCTTCAAAAGTTTTGCACTATTTTTATATTGAAGATCTGCATATCTATTACCACCATTCGACGAGCTGCCGTGTCAAAATGACATATTCGGTTACCTGATTTGCCTTGCCCCCGACAGCATATAGCTGCCGGAACAATATTTATTTATTTATTTAATTTTAAAGAAAGCTTACAGACTAATAACAATTTTGAATTTCGTGCATAAGTAGTGACATTTGCTAATTACAAGCTTCCACATATTTATATCTAGTTAGTTATGCGTTTTTAGTTCATCTGCGTTGACCAGATACAGCGGTTTGCGCAAGTAAACAGCAGGGTAATTGCGCAACACCCCATCAGTAGCAATGTGTTTCATTTTGACAGTTCAAAAACACTGTTTGCATTATTTACGTTGTTAAGCACACAATATGAACATATGGACCAATGGATTAGCAATTTGCAAAATCAATCAAATTGAGAGTACCTAATAGTGTGTTACGCAATTAGGGAGCAGATTGCAATGTAAACATATTAGGTATCGAGATAATACATACTGGATGATTCCTCTCTCAGTCTCCAAGTCTTCACAGGGTGCTCCACCCACGAACACGAACAACCTCCACTATGGGACCAACTCCGAAATCACGAAAACAAAATCAGCCGTTTAATACAAAAGTTCAATACCAACTTATATTGGCCGTCTATTTCATTTAAACTGTTACAATTGACTGGATTCGGATTTGTGATCAGCATTTAGAGGGCTTCTTCGAAAACTTTGGTCGATATTCGATTCGCCACGGAAGCGAATAGCTATGCTGAATTGTTGAAGTACTTACTTACTATATTTCGTACATATCAGCCCAAACAACAAACCAATGCTTATGCGAAGTCCCGTCACGTTCTTTCCGCGTTTAAAGAGTTGAAGGTTAAACACGTACGCAGCGGGGTAAGGGTTAAGGAAAAATATTTTTTCATTTTTTTTTTTTTTCAATAATAAAAGTAAATTAAATTATAAAAAAAATAATATTTGTTTTATAAGACCTGTTTAGCACGAGCGCTTCTTTCTTGTGTGGTAAATTGTTATTTAAATAATTAAGAGTCCTCACGAAAGGGCTTATAATGTATAGTCCCGTCCTACCGCTGCCGATAAACGAGAAGCGAGTAGAGCTAGCATTTAAAAACGGCGGGGTAGTTGCGTAATACACTAACAGTAGGAATGGCTTTCATTTTGACAGTTATGCAAGATTCATTGCGTTACTTACGTTGTTGTGCAGACAATTTTTTCGTACAAATGAAGCAATGGATCAGCAATATCCTGCAAAATGATTCAGATTGAGATTTATATAATATAACTAATTATGTATCTCTCTTACTTACACGGGGCCTTTGTAGGCCCCAATTCAACTATTTTCTTGTTCAAGAAACGTACAGCAGAACAATCTTTTGTACGTTTCTTGAACAAGAAAATAATTGATAGCTGGTTGCTTCGTCGTCGTCGTGGGACAGATGCCTTACAGCGTTTGTCCACTGTCACCGTCAACGGGACGTCAACGAGAAACAAGATTATTAGAGCCGAACGTGACGCCCCGTCGACGGCCGTGCGGTGGACACGCGGTTATAGTATATGTATTGTATCGCTACTTCGGCGCCGTCATCTCGTTCTCGTTGACGTCCCTGTGACGTGGTGGTGGAGAGAAGGCCTTAGGGTGTAAAGAAAGCGCTCGTGTGTGCAAGTACAAGCCTAATGTTTAATATTGGTCTTCTACATGGTACATTTCGAACGACATTTCTATTAATTATTTATATTTTTATACATTATAGCAACGTTTTATCCACAAAATAGTGCTCAATTTTAACATTGACTCATGTTCATATTGTACAGACGCCAACACATCAAGCTACTACAATCTGTCACATTTCTTTAATAGATTTTCAACTTTATCGCTAAAGCATAAGGTTCAAAGTTGATTGGGAAAATTTGACAGTTGCGGGTAGCTTGATGTGCTGGCGTCTGTACAAGCCTTTCTACGAGTATATTATTATGATATTTATATTGAAATGACATTGTAACAGTAAGCATTCCAGTTGTATAGTGTTTTTGTATTGTTTATTAAAGTTTTATGTGTATTTTTGTGATTGTTTTATTCAAATATGTATTCTGTAACCTTTCACACATATCTACACAATGTTGCCGATTATGTTGTTCACAAAATAAACTAAATTTAAGTTCAGTGCATCTTTTTCTTTCTATTTCATTAAGAAAAGGACAGAAGATAAATCGCCTCTTTGCAATAACAACGTGGCATCTTTAAAAATTGCAGTTTTCGAAATATCACGTTGTCATTGCAAAGAGGCGAAATATTGGTTTAGTCCTCTCATTTTTTTTTTTTTTTTTTTTTTCATTCTGGTTGGTTACGAACACATATAGGAAGACGAAGTGTTGTAAAAATACATGAAGCGTCAGGGAAATCTGATCAGCTCCCCAAATACTGACTTACTGCGTAGATGATGACCACCAGTGGTCGAAGTATCTACATCAGTGGTGTGGAGATACTCTCTTAAACGGTCAAGTGACAGGCTTTTTTTTTTTTTTTTTTTTTTTATTATCTCATATTAGCGCCTGACGCAAATTGAAGTATTTTTAATCACGTCTATTAGCCAATTTTTTAATCACGTCTGTTTTTCTATGGATTATTATCTTAATTTGACAGGACTAAACTAATATTTATCTTCTGTCCTTTTCTTAATGAAATAGTTTTGCTTGAAAATGGTAGCATTTTATTGCCAAACTGGGCATATAAATAGATTCGTAAGCTTATTTTACCTGTGATAGCTACTTCCATATGGGAGGGTCTACTATGCAAAGATATGTATGAAGTATTTGCTTCATTATTGGTAAATATACAAATCTTAATTTTAACCAATAACGGTTCGTAAATTATAGGAATCGGCCATTGGAGCGTTGGAGTCAGCTCAGATGAATGAAAAAATTACAAGTGATTTTAAAACATTTATTTTAATTTAAATTAAATGTTAAAATACTGAACGTTGTACAGAAACATCTTAGAGACGACATAAATACTTAGACATAATAATATTATTAAAACTTAGTAGGCAGATATCACAATTCTGTAAGAATAATTAATTTACGTATGGCAGGGGTACTGCGTGGTGGTGTCCAAAATGATGACCCTTAACATTACGCTCCAATTCTTGAGTGGTCTTCACATTTTCAGGCAATGTGGTAGTCAGTTGGTCAGATGAAGTTGTTGAGGAATCTTCAATGGAATCACTGGTTACAGGAACAATCCTTGGCACAGTCTTCTCCTGTCCTACGTGCTTCTCTGTAGTACTTGAAATCTTGCTTTTAGGTGTCGTATGATCGTCCTGTGTTAATTCTTTAGGTAAAGCTGGCACAACACGTTCCTTGGTGGCTTGACGGACTTTCCTGTCTTCTTTCTCATCTCTTAAGTTGGTCAGGTCATCGCTTTCAGCTTGAGGCATGACGGGAACTACTTTTTGTGTGTCTTCATTGCTCTGCGTAGAGTTGTTTTCGAAGATTGTATCAAATGCTTTCTTCAAGTTTTCGTCGATTTCTGCTGGTACTGTTTTGTTGGCGTTTTCGTTGACTTGGATGTCCTTAGAAGCATCAACTTCCACGGGTGTAGGAACTGGAGTCAGGTCTTTCGACTTCTGTTCCTGAGTGTCACGGTTCAATCGTGTTTGCTCATTGCCTACTAACGCTGGGTTGATTTTCTGTTGGTCGTCTCTGCTTGCTTCTGTCGTAGAACTTGCCGTAGGTTTTGGGGCTCCAAGAATAATGTCATCACCATTCTTAGGTTCTTGCTTTTCGTTCACGTTAAGGTCCTTTGGCATTTGAGGATACTGTGTATCCTCTTCAGTAACTTCAGGGTGGTTAGGGAGACGCGCGTTCACGTTTTCAGCGGCAAACACTTGAACGTAGAAGTCCAATCCTCTGAATACGGCTGGACTCTTCAGTTCGAGTGTGACGTTCTTCTGTCCCTCTCCTCCTTCGATCACTGTAGCTTCTCCATCCTTTTCTGGCCTGTTGTCAATGACAACTACTCGGCTGATGACTTCGTCGGTGGTGTTAGTAGCGTTCACAGTTAGAGTCTTAACTTGTCTCCAAATAGTTGGACTGGCGGTGACATTCTGTTCGAATATTAATTTCCCGCCTCCATGGCCCACACTGAGGTCTGCGGCAGAAGCCACAGTCACGAAACCGATCACTGCAAGTACTTTGACGAACATCTTCGGATGGTTAGAAACGACTGATGCAAATGACGAATTGAGAAGCTTTTATATAGAACACCGGGTTAAGGAAAAACTTCAAAATGTAAGTCACCTAGTCGGTTCATATTTTTTTTTATTACCATATATTAAAATCTTCCTACAGGAAAATACGGCGTGATGAAGTACAGTCAATGACAAAGTATTGAACTGTGACCACAATATTACGTTTAAATTATGAGTCAGGACGAAGTCGTTCAACTTTTCCTCTGTTTTGAACTAATGAATTGTTTGAACTGCACCTTTTATGAACGCAATACCTAGAAGATCTGCATACCTATACGTATGTTTCACAGACTTCTTTGTGAGTACTTGCATCAATTATTTCTATGCAAATAAAAAGTTGATATTCAGGTAAACAAATAATTATTTTACTTACGGAAACTAGATCTCGTCTTGCAAGGTGAGCCGGTAACCACTTGAACCGCAGATAACTGACGTTCAGGGAAAACCGGATATATGGACTTGAGACGTTGGAAGTGATCAAATCAGTGTGAAATTGTGAATACCCTTCTACGTAGTAGGTACTTAGAATTTTTTTTTTTAATTGGGTAAAGAACATAACTGTTTGTATCTCTGTTTTTGATGCAGTTTCAGATGACATGACATGTGACGTGAAAAGGCGTCAACAGAGAGTCTATCTCGGTCGGTTTAGATTTGATCTTTTTCGCTGGTAGGGACGCTAGGGGCCCGTTTAAAAAGTTATATCACATCACATACATACTTATTAACATGTAAATACGTAGGTACCTATAATATTAATCTCGTATTGCGTTTTAGACTATGAAATTGGGAGCGTCATTGCAGGAATGCCGTTTTCGTCATAGGGTAGAACTAAATAATTACGTCATTTAATTTAAACTCCGAACTGCTACAGAAATGTCCCGTGAGAAAATCCCCAACACACATTTTTAAGGGCCTGAAAGTTCTTCCCAAGTTGTCGTACTAACGCTTCAAAGTAAGGGTAGGGGTGGCACTAGGAAAGGAAGGAACCTATTTCCCAGCTGTAGCAAAAATGTATACATAACACCACGCCTGTAATCGTTATGCATCGAGTTAGGCAGAGGTGTGCAGACGCCAGCACACCAAGCTACCCGAAACTGTCAAGTTTTCCCAATCAACTTTGAACCTTATGGCTTAGGGATAAAGTTGAAACTCTATTAAAGAAATTTGACAGATTGTAGTAGCTTGATGTGCTGGCGTCTGCAACTATAGTACACCTACATTTCGCCACATTAATCGGGCACAAATCTAGACTCCGGGCTGCTAACTCTGCCTGACCGGGTAATCGAACCCAGGACCTCATGCTCAGTTGAAGCGCTTGCGACAACTAGACCAACGAGAAATGTTTTCTTTTGATAATAATAATAATATTTTATCCTTAAAATAACGTTAAGTAATTCAAGTTAAACAAAAAACAGGAAAAAATAAATCGAAGACCCGACATCTACCAACCCGCACTGGGCCCTCGTGGTGGATTACGACCCAGTCCCTTTCACCGAAGGAGGTCTGTGTCCCAACAGTGGGAACATTAGAGACTGATTATGATAATGGTATTAGAACAAAGCATACGACTTTCGTGTCGACTGTACCTTATCTACTTGTAGAACTACGTGACATTTATCAGCAAGTGAATCTAAACGCGCACGGAATTACAATAACAAGAACTACGTGGCAACTTTTGAATTGAGGATTTCCTTCGTAGTTAGTAATACCATTAGTCTCAGAGATGACGTGACATAAACAAAGCGTAAACACGCCAAACCAGTTTTCTTCTTACTTTCGTGTCGATGCTTGCGGTAGGAGTATTTTTATTTTATTTTATTTTTTATTTTATTTATTTTTTATAAACTAGAAATAGGCGCCGATTCTCTTGTTCACAAACAAAACTAAATTTAAGTTCAGTGCATCTTCTTTTTTCCATTTCATTAACAGTCCTGTCAAATTAGTTAGTGCCTGACGTAAATTGACTTATTTTTAATTTGACAGAGCTAAACTAATATTTATCTTCTGTCCTTTTCCTAATAAAACAAGACCAAGACCAAGACTGTCCCAGTCTTGGTCTTGGTCTTGCTTTGCTCATCACTAATAATGCCTTCTATCTCATTCTCTCGCACGTTAAATCCTATAGATGTATGTGTTTATCTCTTTTTACTGTCGCTTTTTCGTTTCATTTAGTTTCAAATCACAACGATGCTAAAGAAGTTTTCACTTCAATAGAAAGAAAAAGATGCACTAAATTTAAATTTAGTTTAGTTTGTAAGCAACAGAATCGGCACCATAGTCACGTAACAAAAAAGCGTTAACCCTTTACTGCATGATATATTAAATAAGTGTCAATTTTTTTTTTTACGTTAAGTAATGTCTTTATTAAAGCTTCAGAATTAATTATAGTGTTTTTTTTAATTTTTTAATTTTTTTTTTTTTTTTTATGTCCAAGTGGTATGTGATGATAGACAAAATAGTTGTGTTTTATTATTGCTAATGATATGAAAAACAAACCCCATTAGGATTAAACGCTAGTTTTTTATTTTATTTTTTTAGAGTAAATAAACTGTGAACATGTCAAACCATATATGGTTTCCTATGCGGTAAAGGGTTAATGCCTCCTCCGTGCGACTTTCTCTGGATAGACAGAGAGATATAGTTTTCATGGTTTTCGACGGTGCTAAAGCTGATGGTAAGGTCAAAATCAAAATCCAAGATAGCGGCAGCGTACACAAAGGGCTAGAACATGTTGATTGCGACATCAGTGGCGTTCATTAATAATAATAATAATATTCCCCAACTTTCACACAACGCCATCTAGTCCCAAACTAAGCAGAGCTTGTGCTATGAGTACTAGACAACTGATAAACATACACATATATTTCTAAATACATACATATTATAGATAAATTACACCCAGACACAGAACAAATGATCGTGCTCATCACACAAACATTTGTCCTGGGTGGGAATCGAACCCACGACCTTGCGCATAGCAGTCAGGGCCACTGACTACTAGATCAACAGGCCTGTCATTAGGTCTTCCTTAGTGCAAGTGTACGGGCATGTAGAACACTCCAGCAAGTGAGACATGGTCTGGCCAGGAACACCGCACTCGCATTGGGTGCTGGATGGGCCAGTAATCACCCACTTTGACAGATTGTGTTTGCAGTGGCCTATCTGGATACGTAATCGATTGAGAGCTTTCCATATCGTCAGCAGATCACGCATACCCGTAGGCATTCATGGTATACAAAAGTTGCGCAAAATTGTTGGAGCAGACATGTTTCCTGCAACATGATTTTAAGCTGCTGGAAACATGTTTACATCCTGCACCCTCCTAATTGCGTAACACACTATCAATCGCAATTTGAATCATTTTGAAAGATATTGCTAATACATTGCTTCATATGTTCGAAAAATTTGTCCGCTCAAAAACGTAAATAACGCAATGAATGTTGTTGAACTGTCAACATGAAAGCCATTGACGACCTACTGACAGTCTGTTACAATTACCCCGCTGATACTATTCACTTCACAATATAAGGAATATCCGCAGCGTGCGCAGTAGCACGTTGCATCTCAGCGAACTTCGACGCGCTTTCTCGCTTGCTGAAATGATACCTTTTCGTTTAGTAAGTAAGTTCGATATTGTGTTGCTGTGTGGTGTGATCTGACCCTTATACAGTCTACAAATGACATTACATTTTGTGGTTGAATTTTTTGTTTACGTTTTCCTGATGTGGCTACATCGTTATTAAGAGCATAGCCGTGGAATTAAACAACGTAAACCACCACTATTAGCCTAGAAAAACAATTAAAATAACAGACAACTCTGCGAAATAAATCCTAGTGAAGATTTATTTCCGGGATTATCTTATTCAGACATAAGAAATAGTGTGAAAGGTATAAATATCTTATAGAAAAAAAAAAAATAATAATTTCGACGATCAAAGATCCCGAAAGTCCGTTTTTTGTAAATATTTCGTAATATATTGATTTTAGGACAATACAACGTGTAACGTTAAATGCGCAAAACCTCAGACACCCCAACTGATTCTTAATTCAATCGGGGGGCACTGTGAATTAAGACGCCAAGTCGAGCGCGAAGCAAATACTGCCGTACCATCCTTTACTGGAACCATTTCGCCGCATTTTCAGGCCCCTATTTGAGAACCTCTGGATAAGACCAGAACGCAGAAATTTTCGTCATCCAGTAAGCTATAATCACATACTTAAAATACAAAATTTTAAGTATGTAAGTAGGTCATTTAGTTCCGAAGTTAAGCGAAAGCAAAGTTTCGCATTTATGACACTCACTCACTCATGATCATCAGAATAGAACTAGTACTTCCTATAAACTCAGAGAGCTGAAATTTGGTACAGAGTTAGGGTTTAAGGGCCACATAAACGGAAAACTAGATAATCGAAGATCTGGAGTACCTGGTGACCCTGATTAGAAAACACAAGAGCCCAACCAAACTATTACAGATCGACATACCGCCTTTACAAAAAATATTCAACTTGGTGGGCCGCTTCATTTGATGTTAAAAATCGAAGGTCTGAAGTATCTGATGAAGAACCCTCAGCTGGTCTCAGCTGTATTAGAGATATGGTAATGCCCCCTTCTACTATTGGTACATAAAAAAAATCGACTATCATTGCAAAAATCCAGCGTAGTGGGACACATCTTCTAATTTAATCTAGCGTCCCACTGCTGGGCAAATGCCTCCCCTTCTGCTTTTAATACGCATATAAATAAAGTTAAAGGAAAACTCTGGATAAGACTAGACTGGCTTTTATACTTATAAGCTTACAAGAAGAAAAAGTCGAACGATTAACTTTATTCCACTCGAACATTACACAAATTAAATAAACAAATTACACTAAAATATTAATTTCGCTCAAAATTTGGTCAAAATATAATGCATTGGACTAAGAGTGGCGGTGATACCCGCACACGTCGCTAGATGGCGCTGACTGTATTTTAAAATGCGCTTACGTTTGTTTTTCCGATAACCTTATAATGGCGAAGTGGCAACCGGCCGCGTTACAGTCGTTTACGACATTCTTCTACTGCGCTTGAAAACGTTTGCTAGGGATTAGGAGGGATTATTTGCATTTCGTTGATTTCGCTTATTATTTCGTGAGGTTTGCTAAGGTTAATTAGCAGGTTGTTATTATAAAAAAAAAAGAAAAGAAAAAGAAATCTTAAAGATGTCCCCCGATATAGGTTATTATTGTTTTAGTCTAAATATTATCGGTATTACTGATTTGTTGTCCATTGACGTTGACATTTGCAGTGACGTTGAGTTTATTTGTGTTTGATTTCGCAAGATAATATCGTAAAAAATGTCGATAATATTAAAAGACGACGATGAACTTAGTGCTACCAAGTAGTTGCTATGCCCAAAGACGGGTCTTGTCTCTTCCATTCAATATCTTTCTTGGTGTATGGTAGAACTGACTCAACTTGCAGTATCAGATCTGCTATAGTTGCATACGTTGCTGAACATTGGGACGAAATGCAAGTGTACACGTGTGATGCTGATGGTGACGTATACACGAGCGCGCAATCCTATACGAGCGATATGATGAAACCCACTACTTAGGGCTCAGCTTCTGAGCTTATGGCTGCTGGAAAAATATATCCCTTCACTTTTGAAGTGTATGAGAACGGTATACTAAGAGGTTCCTTTGGCGATGCTGGCCAAAAAAAGTGTTTACGTTTTACCGGTAGTTACTTAAGCGGCCACTACGATGTACTCATTCCTATACGATATGCCTCTCCATCTTCTTCTCCCTTTGATCCCATAACATTAAATTCTGTAAAATCAGATGGCGGGGCAACTGGCCGTGCCCCCCGATACTGCTATATGTACATTATATGACTTAAACTCTACGCAAAGTGAATTGAACATGAAGCATAAGGGAAAAGGCGGTAGACCGACTAAAACTAAAAAAGGAAGACCTAAGGTATCCGAACTGTCACGATCTGAACAACTTCGAGACGCTGCGGCTCGTTACCGACAAAAACACCCTGAAAAACGTCGAGAAACCGTAGAACTTTATAATTCTTTACATCCAGGCGCCAACCGGGCATCTGTAGCACAGTACAGTGCTTCACACCCTGAAGTAAATCAGGCTGTTGTATCTCGCTACAATGCTTTACATCCGGAAGTCAATCAGGCCGCAGTATCTGGCTACCGTGCTTTACATCCGGAAGTAAACAGACAAAACTTAGCGCGAAAGAGATCTACTGACAAACTAAAGTTTAAGGGAAACACAGAAACAATCAATAGAGTTCTTACAACTAAAGTTAAAGATAGATTAGAATCAGAAAAAATAGTTAAGTGGAGTCTCCATAATAGGCAAAGAACTTTAGAAGATTTGAACAAGACTGCAAATAAATTAAAAGAAAAAATAATAGCGGCATTAGAGAAGTCAAAAATATGTCTTGAAAGCACGGATATTAAAGACAAATTTGAAGCATTTCTTGGTAAATCAGAACATCGCAGTAATCAGGAGCCATTTTATTCTGAACAAGCTTACAAGGTTTATGAAGATAAAGAAAAACCTATTGAGATTGATGATATTGGCAAAGCAAAAACCTTTACAAATGTTAAGGAAATGTCCAAAAGTGTGACATGGTCTTGTTCGGATTCATTGTGCGTATTAAATGATGGAATCTTACTAAAATTGAAAAACATTTTCGAAGTATTGAGCCTGCAAACTACTGCGCAAATTTACTCGATGTCTGTAGAAACAGGAAAACTGCAAGAAAATATCAACTTTATTAATAACGTTAAATCGCATTTCCCACATCTTCGGACTATTATCAGAGAGATTTGTCAAATATACAGCGACTGTAAGTTATTGCTTGATATTGACGATTCTTTGGCGAGTGGTAATGTGGTATGGAGCTAGGAAAGCAACCGACGGTAGGAAGATCCGTTGTAGAGCATATACACAGCTGCAGCTATCGCTGATAGTGAAATCGTGGAAGATGAAATAATAAAAAGTAATAAGGTTGCTTTTAAATTATTTTCCAAAAAAAGTGTAGACACACCGAAGCTGGATTGTATGTCGTGCAATAAACTTTGTTATTATAGGGATATTAGTTCCATAGAACGATTAAGAAAGCCCATATCAACAGATGTTTGGAATCAGCTCCTGAACTACTATAATTCTAGCCTAATAACTCACCGTCCGAACATATGCCACACATGCCTTGCTAAGATTCGTGCTAACCAAATGCCTGCTATCTGTATCCTCAATGACATGCACGTGTCAGAAAGGTGTATGTTAACTATATGTATGTATAGGTAATAATATCAGCATAATTAGCAAGCTTTGAGTCTCAGAATGGTTACTAGTTATTCTGTGTATGAAGTACCTGTGAATATGGTGTGTAGGGAAAGGGTTTTTTTATGAAGAAAAGCACAGAAAGACAAGACTAGGCATTTATTTCAATTAGGCTTGTCAGTCAAACATGTTAATGAGAAAACTAATTGTCCGTTCCAAAACTAGGTCATCATGGAGAAGGAAGGACAAGGAAACTCCATGGCAGCTTGTTTTAATGTATTGTATAATATCAACACATTTTTACATTTGCATAACAATTATTGTTATCACATTAATCTCTTGGACCATTTTTCAAAGCTATAGCAACTTATCAACGAAAGGAAACAGAACATGAATATTCCTTAATTCGATTTAACACAAAAGCATTATTAGACATATTGTATTATACCACATAATATAGGAGAACATAGTTAACAGCAATAATATCAATTAACTTACATGAACGGTAATCCATCTTTTCACCTCTGTAATCAACTGCCCTCCAGCCTTCCAAAATGGCCGCGCATCCCCTCCTATAGTTCCCCAAAACGATCTAACATTCCCGCCATTTTTAACTAGTCATAAATTTTGACCAAATAACTTTTAATATTGACAGTCTTAAGTAAATCTAATTTAGCAGAACTGTTTTAAAACAGTACTTTTTTTTTTTTCTTTACAATATCGCTCTTAGCGATAAGACCGCCCATTGTTTCACCCTTTGTAAAATTCCTATATTTATGTCTGTAATCTATATGGTGTACATAATAAAGAGTATTCTATTCTATTCTATTTAACAGACTATATTTAGATGAAGTCCCATAAACATACATCCCACTGAGTTGACTACAATTATTATTTATAACAATTTACACATCCAAAATAACACATAAAATTAAGAAAATATTTCAAATACAATGTTTTATTCTGCTATCCTTAAATTTTAGGTGAGCGTAAAATAAGTTTTTGTATTTACTTGAACGACTCACAAATCACCGGTTTCGTTCGGAATTAATTATTTACTCATCTAGAAATACTCTTGACAGCTTAAAGAATATAGTACATACTAATTCTATGCACTTTAGGAAAACAAATCAAGATTATACTGTATATAATTCTACATATTCCCACACACACGTAAGCACTGTTCCACCAGAAATAGCTCAGCTGAATGACTATGAAAACATTTTAATCCAACGCGCTAAAGCGTTTCAGGTGGCTGTCACAATGAATCCTGTGGCTAATAAACGTCTACCCAAATCGTCAGATGGTTAAAAAAGTAAAGGGCAGAAGTTTTCATTTACCGCTTCCGATGGAAGAAACCCTAAAAAAACTCCCAAAACCTGACGACGCAATAATTGAAAACCCAGAACCAGTATTACAGTCCGAAGTACGCCAAACAAAGCAAATATTATATGGCAAGACATTGTTGACGTTAATAAAGTGTACAAAGCATTACAATACTTAAAAAATGTAAACGAACATTATGCTCATATCAAATTACCAGATTTACCTAACCAGCTCATAAACATACATGAAAATATTCAACATAATGTTACAAATACACCAGATAATGCTGAAGAAGGTATTTTAGAAGATGGTACAGCAGCACTGTTGACCCAAATCACAAGAGAAAAGGAAACTGATTATGAGCATTACACCATATATCCTTTGAATGAACGGAGACAAAATGCACCAGCTTCAGAACTCTACCAAATGCTCAAATTAAACACAGCACCGATTGATGCCCGAGATAAAGACCTCGATGTTAAATGTTTTCCACATTTATATGTAGAAGGAAAATACGGCCAATTTCATAATCGGCAGCAAAAAGTAAATTCTAGTGAATTTATTAAAGCCCGGCTTATGTCAAAACATCCTCAGTTTAGACTTAACCAACAGTATCTATTTTTCTTATTGAATGATGCTAATATGCGCCAATTAATCCGGAATCTTTTATAAAATTAATTGTGCTAATCAGAGAAATAAAATTACGGCAGAACAGTATCTCCAAATGCTTAACCTGTTAACCGGGCGGGACGTATAAATACGTCAAACTTAAACAGTAGCGTGTACGGAATTCCCCGGTTAACAGGTTAACAATGATGAGCTGGAAGGTGATTTGACCGCAATATTTGGCCGACTGAGGAACACCGAACAGTTCTGGAAGAAACCAAGAAACGATGTAAATTGTATGACTCAAAATTACCGTCCAGCAACTTGGTTTCTTACCATGAGTCCCTCTGAGTGGATGTGGGAGGATTTGGGAGAGTACATCAGGCAAGTAAATGGCGTTGAAATGGCTAATAAAACAATCAGTGAATTGGTTGCTCTTGACCCCGTATCTACCTCACGTTCTATAGATAACAAGTTTCATGCCATGTTAGACTTTATAACTAGTTCAGATGAGCCTTTAGGCAAGATTATTCATTACTTTTGGCGTCGAGAGTACCAATCTAGCGGTGCTCAGCACTTCCATTTAACACTTCCTATCAAATGCATAAACATAACAGTTATTGCACGAGAAGAAAGAAAAGGAAAAAAGGATTCGTTTCAGTTTGCCGTTTTGGATTTCCTCAAACTGTGACGGATTATCTTAACGGATTATATTAACTATAGCGGCAAGAAAAACTCTCAGCTCTAATAATCGTCTCTACAATATTGTCCGCTCAAAGAAGTCAGATATGATTAATGACTACAATCCCGCTTTGCTGTTGGCGTGGAATGGAAATATTGACATTCAATATGTTGGAGAAAAAACAGCCATTTTGAATTATTATGTGACCATACTAAAAGTGAAAAGACCCACGCAACCGACATATTTAACGATATTAACTCTACAAAAAGTCTTAGAAGCCGGTTATACAGTGTGTCCGGACATGGACTAGCGATATTCTAAATACTTAAATATAAGCTATTTTAAAGTATAATTACACTATAGGCTTAGGTCCAATATACTTCCCCGCTATGTGGCAGCCATTTTGTTTTTTTTGTTGAAGTATGCTCTATGCGAGTACAAAAAAAATCATATATCTCAAAGTTTTAGTCATACTGAGATAAAAATAGGCTTATTCGAAAGGCAATAATATTGTCTACCGTCTGCACTACAAAGCAATATGTTCACAATTCCATAACTTTTGAAAAAAAATGTGAAAGTCGAAAAAAAAAACAAAAAATTATGCAATTCAACCAATAATTGTTAATTACTACAAAAACAACCCCGAGAGCTTTTTTATTTTTTATACTAGATCGACAGTTTTTGAGCTAAGCTACAATACAACATAAAATTCACAACTGTATGTCTAATACTTTAAGAGTTATTGTTGTATGAACATAGCGTATGCGCAAGCACATAATATAATAATAATATAACCTAATTAACCATTACCTGTATAAAATATTTCTTTTCCTTGTTGTTATTATTTAAACCTTGGAGAACACTAGATGCCCTAAAAATGCGACATACACAAAAGCATTTAATGCTGTAAAGGACGATTTACAAGAAGAGTTACGCTACGGAAATTTACGGACTGAATTACGAAATATTTTACAAACAGCTTTTGAAAAGGTAGAAGAAAAAGTAGCAGAACTAAACGAAGAAAGGGAAAACATAGTAGATGAAGGACCCGACAATCCTTTAGAGTTTGAAGCTTTGGAAGTGGTAAATGCTATGGAAGATTTAAACAACTTTGATTTAGTTGAAGTGGATATTTCTGAAATGAATGGGCAAGCAATGATAGATAAACCGAATTCTGAACAAAAAAAGGTATTTGATACAGTCACTAATAAAATTACGAACCAAAACGAAATATTGTGACATTTTGTTAGTGGCACCGGTGGCACCGGGAAGAGCTATTTACTAAAAACCTTAAAAATATGGATTAAGAACAACCTGCATAAAAATGTTGCTATTACTGCCCCGACTGGAATTGAAGCATTTAACGTAAACGGATTAACTGTTCACAGATTACTACAACTGCCCGTAGAGCATAAACAAACTCCAAAATCAAAACCGCTTTCAGACGAAGTACTTCAAGTTTTAAGGACAGACTTAAAAACTGTCGAATTATTTATTATAGATGAAGTGTCTATGATATCTAATGTAACTTTAGTCTACATAAATCTTCGTTTATGCGAAGTGTTTGATACTTCTGATGTAGAAGATGGTTGGTTTGGAAAAAAACATATTTTAGTGCTTGGGGATCTTTTGCAACTTCCACCCGTTAGAGAAAAGTCGCCATTTGAAAAACTAACCCCTTCAGAAATTAATAAACTTATAGGCTCCTTAAGTATTCCAAACTTATGGACTGAACTTGTTAGTTACGACGAACTTACGTTGAATATGAGACTGCTGGATGATTCTACATTTGTAGAAATGTTAAAAAGAATCAGAGTAGGAGTGACAACTCAATCAGACAGAGATATACTGTCTAACCGATTGATACCTCTGCTCTCGCATTCCATGAAGGAAGGTGAATGGAAATAGCACAATGTTTGAGGCACTTACCAGAAGATACTGTTTGTTTACTACCGACTAGAAATATGTGTATGCAGTTAAATAATGCTATGTTAAAAGCGATTCCGCACCCCGAGATAAAGTTAGATAAAGATTCCTTGGATTGTTCAAAATGTATGATAACGAAAGCCCGGGCGTGTTTACAAAAATATGAAGATGATGCGTCGATGACTGCTGGACTGGAAGAAACTATAATCATTAAAGAGGGAGCTAAAGTAATGCTTAGGAGAAACATTGATGTTAGTTTAGGTTTAGTGAATCGGTCGATAGGCGTTGTACAAAAAATGAGGTGGGACCCGGAAGACCAAACAAAGCCTAAACAATTGGTAGTAAAATTCGCTAATAATTTGATTCACGAATTATTGCCTATTAAGTCAAAATTTGAGATCATACCACGGGCATACGTGTACAGAGAACAATTCCCAATCTGTGTGGCGTATGCCCCAACAATTCACAAGAGCCAAGGTCTAAGTCTAAAAAATGCCCTCATGGACATTGGCACCTCCATATTCTCTTGAGGCCAAGCCTACGTGGCGCTTTCACGAGTAACCAATCTTCATGGGGTGCACCTCATAAATGTTGACTTCAAGAGTATAAAAGCTCAAGCTTCAGCGATCTCAGAATACAACCGGCTCAGGCGTATATACCGCGCCGATCTTTCAGAAATCAAACCTACTAAACCGTCTAAAAGAATAAATAATGAACGCGAATGGGCAATACGAAAAACTGTTGCTACTGTACAGGAATCAGAACCGGACAAAAAGAAAAGAAAGACTCGTAATAATAAAAAAAACTACTCCTAAAAAGAAAAAAACTGTGTCAAATAAGAAAATCTAATAAAATAAATCTACGTTTCTACAAAAAAAGTGAAATCCCACCAAAAACATTCTGTAAAAAACTAGCCAAGTCTCGATAAAGCTGACTTGTTTATCTCTAAAAAGTAATGAAATCTAGACAAAGTCGTGCCAAGTCTATTTATTTATTTATTTATTTGGCTCACCAACAATTGAGTACACTCAAACAATTCTGTGTTACATTGAATCAAATCGGGTCTAGTGTATCAATCTCTTACAGGTAAGCACATCATGCACTAAATATTGATTAAATTTGTATAAAAACTTACTTAATTACAGGATATTTGATACACACAGAACAATCAGGCTCCTCAGGCCAAATTAAACTAAAAATTGAAATAAAACATCAAAATCACAGGCAGAAACACAGTTGAGGACGAAATAAAATTATAATCTAAAACCTAATTGAATTAAAATCATAATAAAATTAAAAGTTAAACAAATTCAAAATACGAGTAGTTATAAAAAATTAAATATAACAAAATCAAAATTAGCATTAAACAGAATATAATCAAAATAAATAAAAAAGCATCATAATTAAAAACCTTAAAAATTATTTACAACGTGATTGAACTAAATTCATACGGATATATCTTATGAAAATAAAAATAAAATCATAATCAAAATCAGCCGGAAACATTGTTAAAATGGAATTAAACAGTATTATATTTAAAAAATAAAATCGTTCATTGTTACCTAAAAACATCCTTGAATTAACAGTCATATAGATAGATATTATTATCAGTTAAATTTCAGACAGGATTAAAAACAAAATCATAAAAGGATTAAAATACAAATTGAAAATAAAGACAAACATGTAAAACAATTTCACAGAAAGATTTCACCCATTATTTATAATACTTCTGAACTTATTAGGTGAGTCCGAGTGCACATCGGCCAAATCACTGCAGTTGTTTAATAATTTGCACAGACGGGGTATAGGAGAGTTAGCGCCTAGAACGGTTCTGCGCAAAGGAGGACGTAATGGGGTTATAGGATATAGCTCGTGGGATTTTTGTGGGCACACGAAGTTGGAACCTGCTCAACAATTGCGGACAGTCAATTTGATATCGCAGAACCTTGAATAAAAATGATGCATCTAATAAATCTCTTCTTTTTTGTAGGGATATCATTTTGAAATGCAGGAGTCTCTCTTTATATGACCGTTTCTTTTTAGCTATCCCGGAAGAATAAGCCAAGTGCCACAGAAAACGTTTTTGGACCCTTTCTAATCTAAGTGTGTGGGTAGCATAATGAGGTCTCCATACAGTGCTGCAATATTCCAATGTGCTACGGACCAAACAATTATAAATTAAGATTTTCGTCCTACAGCGACGCAAGCAGGTTACATTCCTTATTACAAACCCAAGCATTCTAGAGGCTTTTTTAATTACGTTTTCAATGTGGGGTATAAATGTTAACTGCCTATCGAATAAAACCCCTAAATCCCTCATCTGCTCCACTTCCTGTACAGAAGTTCCACATATATAATATGTGGATTGTGTTACATTTATTTTTCTGGTAAATTTGACATGGTAGCACTTTTTAGTATTTAAGCTCATGCCATTATCATCACACCACTTCACTAGCGTATCAATATCTCTCTGTAGCAACTCAACATCAAGATCTGATTCAATAACTCTGCAAAATTTTAAATCGTCAGCAAACATGAAACACTCAGAGAATTTAAGTTCATTTGCGAGATCATTGACAAATAAGTTGAACATGACTGGACCAGCATGTGATCCCTGGGGGACACCAGATGTAACCTTGTAGGAGCCTGACCGGTAACCATTGAGGGCAATAAAGAAGGTTCGACCTTCAAGATAGGATCTAAACCAATCAAGGAGTGAGCCAGTGATACCATAAGCGTTTAATTTATACAGAAGTATATTGTGCGGAACGCAGTCAAAGGCCCTACTAAAATCGGTGTATATTACGTCTACCTGTTTGCCCGAGTCAATGGCACTAACCAGGGTCTCTGTGAAAGTCACTAGGTTCATGTATAAATGTATAAATTAATGCATGTAGATCTGGAACTCACAAAGCCATGTTGAGAGTTACTGAGGTAAAGTTTCAAATGAGACTGAATATAGGGACAAATCAAGGATTCGAAGACTTTAGCGAAGGTAGACAATATTGAAATTGGTCTATAGTTACCTACATAGTCACGATCGTTGCTTTTATGAATTGGTACCACCTGCGCTACCTTCCAAAAATTTGGGAAAGTGCCCGTGGTAAGTGACCAATTAAATATTTGTAGTAGGGGAGCCACCAGAGACGAAGCACACATAGAAACAAAATAAGGCGGGATCCAGTCGGGTCCAGCGCCTTTTCGACGATCCAAAGCTTTCAATTTGTTGAGCAAGGTTTCAGAATCAATTATAGGAGCTGTCAAAGGTAAACTGTAAGGTAACATGTTCTGAATGTATTCTGATGGAGATAAATGATGAGTCACGTTTTGTTGACTGTACATTGCAGAAAAATGAGTAGCAAACATTTCTGATATACTGTCGCCATCTGAAGATGTTGTGTTGCCGTCAGTCATTGTTAAGGGAAAAGAACTAGTTCCGCCCCGCTTGTCCTTAATATAAGCCCAAAATCGTTTTGGATCCTTGGCTATGACAGACTCCAGGTCACTGACATACTTACTGTAGCAAGAGGCAGCCAAGACAGAGCAGCGCCTACTCAGCAGTTTCAATTCGAGCTCATCCATGGGATTTTTATAGATTCTATAACGCTGACGAACCTTTTCCTTTTCCCTTAAAGTTCTAATTAGATTTTTATCGAACCAAGGCGGGTGCGTCCTATGTTTACGGGTGGAAGGGGGATTTTGCAATGCTATAATATTGTTAATTTTGTCGTAGAACACTCTGACCATGTCATTCACATCGTGAGTGTCACCAAATAAAAGGTTCCAGTCGATCTCACTTAAGCTTTTACCAATTGCATCATAATCTATTTTGTAAAAATTAGCTCTTTTGTTACTGTTATAAGGGAGTCTTGTGTCATTATGTGAATTTAAATTAATTTCAATAGGGGGATGGAAAGGGTCAATTATACTTAAGGGATTTGGAGCAGAACTAACGGAACCGGAAGTTAAGTCAGTCAACACAAGGTCAAGTATGCGTCCTGACTTATTTGTTATATTGTTAAGTTGTATTAACTTGTTTATATGACTAAAATCAGTTAGCAAATTACCAATACCCGGAGCAATATAGCCACTATCGGACTCACTTACCAAGTTCCAATCAATATTTCCTAAGTTAAAGTCACCAACTATACACAGCTTCGAAACTGACTGTACGAGTATGGTATTACAGGAGTCCAAGAAGTGTTCTAGGGTTGAACGAAGTACAGGTGGAGGCAAATAAACTGCGCACAGAGCCAGTTGACGGACAGACTTTGTAATTGAAATGTCAATAATAACCCACAAATCCTCACAGTTGCTTTCCCATTGAACCATGCGTTTTGAATTTAAACCTCTTAATACGGCTATCAGAACACCCCCACCATCTTTTTTTCTGTTACACCTATCTCGCCTGTAGACCACATATCTGTTATCAAATAGCTCTGAACTCATCACAGAATCATTTAACCATGTCTCGGTTAATATTATTACGTCATAGTTTTCACAAGAAACTTGACGATAAAAATTAAGACATTTAGTGCGTAAGCCTCGAGTGTTTTGGTAATATATCTTTAAGTCCGAGAATGATAATTAAATTATATTTACTGTTACGTTGACTAGAAACAAAAACTAAAATCAAACCAGCTTATCCAATGTATCCTTATTCCTGATTAGAATATGTTCTGATTCCTGTGCCTTCCGCATGAATATGCGACCACCCCGCACCCAGACAAATTGATACCCAATCTCCTTGGCTTTCATCCTAGCGGCAGCATGTAGTGACTTATTGGTAGTAGACAGATGCTCTGTAATGTAGATCGGGGATTTAGGCCCGGTGTATCCCAAGTGGTTCGTATTTAATTTGTTGTCTGGATTCGACTTGTTAAATTTTATAGTTGCTGCGAGAAATTGGTCACGACTGCGAGGGGAGGCAAGCTGAACTACAACCGCGCGCGGACGGGTATTGCTGGCATTTTGTTTTGCGACTCTTGTACAATGCTTAATATCGTTGTCTTGAATGCCGCTTCCTACAATTTTAGATAACTGGGATACAATATCTATCAAATTTTCGTGCTTTTTCTCTGGCAGGCACTGAATTTCCACGTTATTTGCGCGGATTTGCTGTTCTAACTGGTTCATGCGTGAAGATAAATCGCTCATACACACCATCATCTCCGAGTTTTCCCTTCGCAACTCTTTCATATTTTCCTCAGATGCTGTATACTTTTTTAAGAGATCTTCGTATTGGGTGTTCATAAATGCCATAGATTTATCCATGCTGTCTATTTGATCTCTAATTGGTTGCAGCTGTTGGTTCAAGGTAAGTTTCATATTTTCTATGAACTTGGTAAGCATCTCATTTTGTGCCTTTTTAATTGATTCCTGAATAAGTTGACGAATGTCGTCGGGTGCTAAGACAACTTCAACAGGCGCTTGAGGTGGAGAACCAACGGCTTGCCTCTTATTGCCTCTGGTAGTAATGATGTTACGCAAAGGAGTATTATCAGATTTGGCAAGCTTCGGTCCCAGATTTAGACATTCAGGACAGTGCCACTCAGCAGGTACTTTAAAATCATCAGACAACGAGAGACAATTATAATGATATGCCTTAAGAGCGTTAACGCCAAATCCGCGGCGCCAAGTTTAGGTAATTGCAGTGCTCTTTGCACTCACACAGATGCGCGCGTGTCTGTGTGCGTAGAGTTGGTGCGCTCTCTGTCATTATAGTCAAACTAACCCATGTTGATCCATTGAGTTATGTATAATGATACTTATTTAACCGTTAGTTAATTTTTATTTACTATTCTTATTTTTATTACAACCTTGTGAAATAAATAGGCAGTTTTGGATACTTTATAAAGTATATATATACTAATCAGGGGTGAAAAGTTAGAAATGTAGTACAAATGTAAAGTCGTACAACGATTAATATTATATTAGGTCATCCCACTTCCAGTGTCATATTTTTTTATTATTATTATTTTACAAAAACTGACTACTATACTATATAACCTTGTGACACTAATCAATAATCTCCACCACTATTAATCACTCGCTCCCAGACTGCTGGCAAATCTTGAACACCATTTAAAGTACCACTTTCATTTCATTCATCAATAATGCTCTTTAGTTTAATATCTAACTCCTTTTTGCTATTGTATCGAGTACCCGACAATTTCCTCTTCACATGGCCAAAACAATTGAAATCACAAGGATTCATATGCGGGGAATATGGCGGCTGAATAATTTCAATCCATCCTTTTCTTCAATTAAATTCTGAACTATTTTTGATTTGTGCGGTCTGGCGTTATCATGTAAAATTATAGGACTCGTTATATGATGTTCGTCTGCCCAAATAGGAATATTTTCTTCTAAAAATGACTTATATCGCTCTCCCATAGTTGTATTTTCATCATAAGTTCTCCAAAAAGCAATGCCTCTGACATCCATAAGTACTATTAGTAGTATTTTTCGTTCATGTAGCTCTGCACGTGGTAAATGTTCAGCTGAAGTGCCCGGTTCCACCCAACATCGTGACTGATGTCTTTGACGAGGAGTATAAAATTCGACCCAAGTTTCATCAAGGCATATGAATCTATTAAGTATATTTTTCTTATGGCGATACCACGATAAATGGCTACACGCAGTTTCATAACGAAACTCCTTCTGATCCGTGTTCAGAGTGTGGGGCACCCACACTGCACTTTTATTGACCAGACATAAATCCTCCGTGAGTACTCTATGTATAGTGGAATGAAGCCGTTTCTAATGCTTGCGAGTTTTCCTGAATTTTCAGTGTTATTTCACTGAGTTTTTCTTTTTGTTGAGTCTGAAATTAACATGTATGTATAACATAGTGACACAAACCGTAAGCATCGTGTCCGGCGGCCGATTGTCGGCTTGAGACACAACAATGTTTTATTTGTGCTAAAATATGTTTACAAATGTCCAACTCATTCTTACAAGATTTCCTGCGTCAGGATCTTGAGTTGGAACCGTTTCTAACGCCTGCAAGTTTTCCTGAATTTCCAGTGTTTTTTCAGTGACTTTTTCTTTTTGTTGAGTCTGAAAATAATATGCAGAGTATAATATGAAGTGACACAAACCATAAGAAGCACCACGGCAGGCGATCGATTGTCGGCTTGAGATAAATAAATAACGAAGAAATGTCTTATTTAGTTTTGGTTTAATAGGTGCTAATTCAAAATAAAGGAAACACGTGTCTGTTTAGATATAAAATCTCAAAAATTGCCATAAAATATAAAGAAGTAAAAAAAAAATAAAACTTACAACAGCATTTTGAAATATTTGAACTTTTCTTTTCTGCCTATAACAACGAATCGGATATTAATTTTATCTTATTACTACTGTGTTTCATAAAAATACCTAGACAAAAATTAATTTAAAAAAATTATATTGACTACAGAAAGTAGTAAGTATAATATTGTTTCTTATGGTTTACTAATTACACCTAATATAGATATTTTTTTTATAAGTAGAGAACCCACCTCGTTTCAGTGGTATATTCTCAATTATCCAAAACTGACAACCCCAGAATGGTCAATTCAGTTTATGAGATTATAAGACAGTATAAACGCAAATTATTAGGAATTATATCCCAGTGTAAGAAAAATATGAATTGGCTATAACCTGTTACATAGTTAAAAAGTGGCTCCTCGGTAACTTACCTTTTAGCTTCATTAGCCTTGGCTAAATTTTCACATTTTTTTCTTTTTATTCCCGTATAGCGCCTTTTGTTAGCCATATCTAAAAAAAAGTAAAATCGAAACATACATAAAGAAGTCTAATTTAATCTTCTTAAGTTAATTGAATACCATTACATTAAAATATGTACTCACCAAAGTTCTGTAATATAATAAAAATATATTATAATAAAAAGTATCAATATGTCCCAGTCGCGCTAAAAACTCGCGAAAGTATGATAATATTTTACGCGACACGCAGCGATGGGAGCGACACACGTCCTGTCTCTGAAAGGCCTCAGCCGGCAATGAGCGGTGGCGTGAATCCGCGCCGATTATATAAGGTCAACTTTTATTAAGTACAAATATTTTAAGGATAGATTCAATAACTTAAGATAGACATTTCTTGAAAAAATAATACATTTCTATACGCTAGTTTCCAAGAAAAACACCAAAAACCATTTTGTTAAAAAAGTAAAATTCAACATCCTGTGTATTAATGGCTAACGTACTCTAAGCAGATAACAATGGTTTCTTGTGTGTTGATAACAATGGCACACGTGCGGCGGCGGCATGTCCCCGTCTTCGCCCCGCTGCCACCGCCTGGCGCGGCCAATATTGAGCACGGGAGATTCTTTCAGTTCGCTAAAATCAAGTTACTGAATTGTGCGTGTTGTCTGTGCGAAAATTTTCGAAATGCCGTATCGGTATTCATCCCGAGAATACATGAATATGGCTATGTGCTCTCACGACGCAGGTGAAATAATGTTGCGGACACAAGAACTGTACGCCCAGAGATTTGGACGAGTGGTCAATATTCGTACCATTCTTCGAGCCGTGCAGCGCTTCAGAGAGAGTGAGAACTTCCAGCCTCGTCTTATTGACTCGGGGAGGCCACGACACCCAGTGCAGCTTGAAGAGGAGTGGCAGCTCCTGCTCAGTGAAGGGTACCATACCTTCCATTTCACTCGGCTCAGAGCTGCTGCTGGATGTGCTTGTGTGGTGCCGCAGGTACATGCTTCTCACCTACTTGGACGAGGCGTTCCAAGGGCGATGGATTGGGCGTGGTAGCGTTATCCGCTGGCCGCCACTTTCACCTGACTTGACGCCAATGGACTTCCACGTGTGGGGTAGGGCCAAAGACCTAGTGTATGGGAACGACGGTCATACAATCCGTACAGTGGAAGAATTACGTGCGCGAATTGTGAGTGCATTTGTCGTGTTGTCCAGTGAACATCAAGTGCTTACTGAAGTGCGGAGTCATTGTCTCAATCGCGCTGGACAGTGTGTGCGACAACAAGGGCGTCACGTCCAGCAATTGATGTGATATGTGTAAATAACTAGTAAATTGTGTAAATAAGTGTAAATCTGTTAATGAATTTTGATTATTTTTAACACGCCAAGTTAATGCAAAACGTAAGGTAAGTTGTTAACAGTTTTACATTAATTCAATACTTACTAAAACAAAATAACAAATTGTAAGTATTAACTTGTCAGTCCAAAGCCTGAAAAAGTGTGATGGAAAATTAAAATACGATAGATTAGCGCAAATTTTTAAGTTAATATCGTTTCTTATAGTCTACATTAATTAGGTATCATAGCTTCGAGTAGCATAGCTAGGGATGGAGATTCGACCACAAGTCCGAGCGATGACGTAATACCGGGTTTAATGACCGTGGGTTTTTTGGGGGTGCAGACCCAGAACAATTGAGTCGGTATACAGTATGCTTTTAAAAATATTATAATTTATGTGTTAGAAAAACTGAAAAAAAAAACTAGCCTGATTATTTGAAAAAAAATGCTAGGACCGTATTTCTATCGTATAGATAGACGTTCTGTTTAAATTTTTGTACTTGATAAAAGTTGACCTTATATAGGAATACTATATTTAGTATTGCTATATAATCTAATATATTTAAGTACTATGAATAATAATGAATTATTATTCATAGTAAATAAACATATACGTTATTAAAAAAATATTTGAACCATGTTTTAGAACATAAATGTCTTAATTTACTAGGTCTAAAAGAAAATATAAATATTTCAGATTTCATCCTAAACTAACACGTTTAATATCTCGAAAAGTGGCTACAATTGACACTTTTGAATATACTTTTCTTGAATGAAAACTTACAGTAATCGTGTTTTTTTTTCAGCCATGCACTAAAAAATGTTCTTATTATTTATAAAGTAATGTTGTAATAAGTTTGTCATATATGGTTTTACTAATATCTAGCTTATCTAGCATCTGCTTAGACCGTCGATCGCTAGTTTTAAAAAAGTCTTGCATAAAAACGGTTCTGATGAGAAAACTAAACAAAAAATTGAAAATGTTTTTCAGCCATGCACTAGATTATAAAATTCCCAATAATATGACGTCAATATCTCATATATAAATTAAACACATTATGGTTTTATTGTCCGTCGGAAATCATCAATTTTGACTCCAGCATGGCTCTAACGCATGAACCCTCTTAAGACATTTAACGCATTTCGCGTGCTTTCCATTATCCGTCGCCTGATTACAACATCCCCATATCAGTCCAGAACTCATCGACTTATCGGAATGATCAGCCATTATAATATCCAACTTTTCGTTGTAAAGTAAACAAACGATTAAGATTTAAATAACGTAAGGTATATTCTTAACTTTTGTGGCGATCCGTTACTCTGCAAACGTAGCCGGCCGCGCGAATAAGGTCGTAAGCGCCGTGCGTAGCTCGTCGCTTACGCGTTTCGTTGAATCACTTTTTAAATATTGTCCGCGGCGGTGGATTATAACGTATTGCAAATGTTATTTACAATTATTCCATTGTAAAACACTTCACCAACTAAGTTCACAATGCAATTGTCCACTGTTAACTGTAACTTTGTATTTCCAATCACAGATAAGAATTTAAGCGTTTTTTAACAATTTAAAACAATTTAAAACCCGGAGCGAGTTGTACCGTGACAATCTTATATATAATAAATTCCTTGTCTAAGGTTCCTTACTGCGATTTCTTTATTATTATAGTTAATGTTGTGTGACTTGGCCGTTGAAGGGTACACAAGGGTACAAAACCAGGTGCTCCATGACACCATTGCACCAATGTGTCGGCAGAACCGCTACCCATTGACGATGGCCATTCTGATCGTTTCTTGCGTCTGCGACGATGCTTTGTCGACGGGGGAGTCGTCACCGGGCCGCTACGCCACGCTGACATTGGGTTGCTTGACCTATTAATAAATAGACACGGCAACGTTTTTAATGAAGATTTTTTGAAAAATGTGACCTATATTAAAAAGTGGTTCAATTAATTCTGCTCGTTATACTGATCAAACTATTTTCAGGTTTTGCGCATTTAACGTTACACGTTGTATACGCTAGGCTACGCTAGTTTTTTTCTTACTTTATTCTGCACTTCTGTGGCCGCGACTTCATCTGCGATCCAGCATGAAATGTACCTACGCTTGTTCTCCAGGTCATGGTCATGTGCCAAATTTCATCCAAATCCGATCAGCAGTTTGGCGTGAATTACTAACAGATAAAATCAAACCTTTTAAGAAACTATCTGACCTTTCTATTCGTAATCGACGGGATAATAATAAATTATGCGTACCAAGATCAACCATGGCATTGATGCGTAAAAGTATTTTTTGTTTAGCACCAATCATTTATAATAAAAACCCATAACCCATTAGACAAATGCCTACTGCTCTGTTTAAAATACATTTAAAAAATATCTCTTAGCCAAATGCTATATACCCAGAAATTTTAAATGACCGCAATTAATTAAATAGATTCTATAATTACGATATTTTCACAATTTGACCCCCAAATCTGTAAAAACAATATTTTATTTTTAAATCAGTATTAGGATTAAGTTATTAAAATGTTATAGTTTGCTGTGTAGACTCAAATTTGTATTTTTTTATGGTTTATTCTAAGCCAAAAATATGTTTTTTTTGTACGCCATAAATGGCAAAACATGCAGATCTACCTGTTATTTTAAGACCTTGCACATATTATTTGATGTATACTCATGTTGTACAATAAATATATTCTATTCTATTCTCTTTGTTATTTTCGAATGAAACCAAATCAGAGTCTGGGCAAGTTTCTCTTAGGACCATCTCTCATCTCATTTTCCTGGGCTAATATCAGGCTTCTAAGAGTTTCTATCTGCTTTAGTTCTTATGTAACAAATGACAGCAGTCAGTACCAACTGTTTTACGTGCTTGAAGATGAATTAGAATTTGCCATACACCTATATCCCAAAAGTGCTCCATTCTATAATCGACTGATTGCCCTAACATTATTGGGTGATTGACTCGTTAAGTAATACTATCCGTACCATACCTACCTACATTATGATAGTGTAGCGTGTTTGTATATACGATTGCTATTACACTATAACTAGGTAAAAAAAAAGTATTGGGAAAATGTTCGTGTATTAAATTTTAGCAAAAAAAAAAAACGAATCATCTAGCTAGGGCTGAGTCTCAACGGATCGTAGCAGCACTACTCTGCCGAGCACAACACCCTGCCAGGAACGTAAGTCGTCTACAGACTATTCCGAGCCCCGACATCGAACTGAGGTAAATTCGGACCTGCGGAGTCGCGACGCTCGCGTTACACGGACAGCATCGATCTCCGTGATCCAAATGGGCTTCGACGACGCACCTCACGTGGTGAAGCGCGGCTAGTTTAGTCACATTGTTTAGAGCCTCCCGACTCTCGGGGCTCCACAGTGATATCATTGCCGAATTTGACTAGACGGGTTTCACCCTTAATGGCGATCAGAGTTTCTCCCTGCGGATGATAGCTTCGCACCACCGGCCGTTCGACCGAGTGCATGAACCAAATGTCCGACACCGTGGTTGTGATGAGAATAAACGGTATTACTATCGCAACGACATGCCATCAGTAGGGTAAAACTGACCTGTCTCACGACGGTCTAAACCCAGCTCACGTTCCCTGTTAGTGGGTGAACAATCCAACGCTTTGTAATTTTTGCTTCACAATGATAGGAAGAGCCGACATCGAAGGATCAAAAAGCAACGTCGCTGTGGACGCTCAGCTGCCACAAACCAGTTATCCCTGTGGTAACTTTTCTGGCACTTCTTGCTAAAAACTCTTTAAACAAGAAGATCGATAGGCCGTGCTTTCGCAGTCCCTATGCGTACTGAACATCTGGATCAAGCCAGCTTTTGCCCTTTTGCTCTACGCGAGGTTTCTGTCCTCGCTGAGCTGGCCTTAGGACACCTGCGTTATTATTTGACAGGTGTACCGCCCCAGTCAAACTCCCCGCCTGGCAGTGTCCTCGAACCGGATCACGCGAGGGTTATACTCTGCACGCTTGAATCACAAAAACCGCGCGCCTGCCGATATTATCGACCGCGCACCGCTTCCGCCCAACCGAGTTAGTAAGGTAACAATGAAAGTAGTGGTTTTTCAGCGACGATCGCGCGAACGATCTCCCACTTATGCTTCACCTCTCATGTCTCCTTACAATGCCAGACTAGAGTCAAGCTCAACAGGGTCTTCTTTCCCCGCTGATTCTCCCAAGCCCGTTCCCTTGGCTGTGGTTTCGCTAGATAGTAGATAGGGACAGTGGGAATCTCGTTAATCCATTCATGCGCGTCACTAATTAGATGACGAGGCATTTGGCTACCTTTGAAGAGTCATAGTTACTCTTGCCGTTTACCCGCGCTTACTTGAATTTCTTCATGTTGACGTTCAAAGCACTGGGCAGAAATCACATTGCGTCAACACCCGCGAGGGCCATCGCAATGCTTTGTTTTTATTAGACAGTCGGATTCCCCTTGTCCGTGCCAGTTCTGAGCTGACCGTTGAACGGCGGTCGTACAAAACCGCGCCGATCGCGCACTACACGATATCGACACGTTCTGCTAAGCTAGGAAAATCTACAAAAGGCTGGAGCGTTGGTCTAGAGACTGCACTCATACCCTGATGAGAGGCACATGCGGGTCGACCAGGCACAACAACAGCTGCCTTTGCTTCATGTCCCACGCCAACCACCCCGGTCCTCAGAGCCAATCCTTATTCCGAAGTTACGGATCTAATTTGCCGACTTCCCTTACCTACATTATTCTATCGACTAGAGGCTCTTCACCTTGGAGACCTGCTGCGGATATGGGTACGAACCGGCGCGACCTCTCCACGTACATCCCTCACCTGAATTTTCAAGGTCCGCAGATAGTATCCGGACACCGCTGCAAATGCAGTGCTCTTCGCGTTCCGAACCATATCTCCCTTCTAAAGGATTCCATGGAACTCGAACGCTCAGGCAGAAAAGAAAACTCTTCCCGGACCTCTCGGCGGCGTCTTCAGGCCAATTTGGGTTACCCCGTCGAACACTCGCTGTAAAAACGAGGGAACGATTATTGAAACGGTTCCGCTGCCGGGTTCCGGAATAGGAACCGGATTCCCTTTCGCTCAAAGGGCGTTATTTATCATTGAACATACTATGATGATATGTCTTTTTGAAAAAACACGCCACATCGACATAAGATTTCTCCTTGAGCTTAGGATCGACTCACTCGCGAGCAACTACTGTTTACGCGAAACCCTTCTCCACGTCAGTCCTCCAGGGCCTCGCTGAAGTATTCGCTACTACCACCAAGATCTGCACCGACGGAGGCTCCAAGCGGGCTCACGCCCAGACCCTTCTGCGCTCTCCGCCGCGCACGTCCTACTCGTTACGGCTTAATGGCGTTACAAAGAACATCGCACATGCCCGTAACGGTAGTGTATAGGCAAAACTCTTAAGCGCCATCCATTTTCAGAGCAAGAGCATCATTGTTTAGGTGAGTTGTCACACACTCCTTAGCGGATGCCGACTTCCGTGGCCACCGCCCTAGCGTCTATGACGCCTTACGTCTTTTTGGTATCTTTGAGAGTTTTTTGGGCGCCTTAACACTACGTTTGGTTCATCCCACAGCGCCAGTTCTGCTTACCAAAATTGGCCCACTTGGCACCGTCATCAGATCTCTGGCTTCATCGTTCAAGTAAGCCAGAGTACTCACCCATTTAAAGTTTGAGAATAGGTCGAGGTCGTTTCGGCCCCAATTCCTCTAATCATTCGCTTTACCAGATGAGACTGTTGAAATCGACGCCAGCTATCCTGAGGGAAACTTCGGACGGAACCAGCTACTAGATGGTTCGATTAGTCTTTCGCCCCTATACCCAGTTCCGACGATCGATTTGCACGTCAGAATCGCTACGGTCCTCCATCAAGGTTTCCCAAGACTTCGACCTGACCAGGCATAGTTCACCATCTTTCGGGTCCCAGCATTTACGCTCAGAGCGCGTCTACATTCACAGATTGGAAACGAGACGCCTCGGGAGTGCGAGAGATCGACCTAGATCCTCCCTAAGTGCGCAGCAGCGCGCGCCTTTACTTTCGTTGCGCCTTTCAGTTTTACAATCTTAATGACTCGCATACATGCTAGACTCCTTGGTCCGTGTTTCAAGACGGGTCCTGCGAGTGCCCGAAACTGAATCATCGCAGACAGAGACGCGCACAGTCCGAGACAACACGGCGGCGACAGCAGACGCGCCGCACCTGCGTCCGCACTGAAGCGTAGGCACGGGATACGACGTTGAATTGCGTCGGGCCAGACGCGTCAAAAACGCGTGCGCGATTCCTTAAAACTACCGTCCGACGGCCGGTCGGCCACCGTCGCGGTCCCACTGCTCCCCGGTAGGGGGGGCAAAAGGGCTCCCGTACGGCGCTTAGACCGACATCGAACGGGTCGCGATGTATTTACTAAGAGAGAAGTGCACGCCGTCCGCGGACGTCGACGGACGCGACCCGTGCCTACCGACCGAGGCCGACGGCATCGAGGCGAGCGTCCGTACGCCGCGAAATAACGATGAATCTCTCCGTTCGTTCATTCGAGTTTCGCAGGTTTACCCCTGAACGGTTTCACGTACTCTTGAACTCTCTCTTCAAAGTTCTTTTCAACTTTCCCTCACGGTACTTGTTCGCTATCGGTCTCGCGGTAATATTTAGCCTTAGATGGAGTTTACCACCCACTTAGGGCTACACTCTCAAGCAACCCGACTCTAAGGAGAGTCCCTCTCGCCACGATCCACAGTCGCTACGGGCCTGGCACCCTCTACGGGAAAACGGCCCCGTTCAAGAAGAACTTGGACAGGTGTGATCGCGACGAGAACGCGGAACCTCCCGAACACCACATCTCCCACCGACTAAACGACGGCGGGATTCAGTGCTGGGCTTCTTTCCTGTTCACTCGCCGTTACTAAGGAAATCCTGGTTAGTTTCTTTTCCTCCGCTTACTAATATGCTTAAATTCGGCGGGTGATCCTCCCTGATCTGAGGCCAACGTTATACTTCAGAAGCAGACTCGTACATCGAGCCTCCTTACTTGATACATATAAACAGACAGTTTCATGCAGCCACACTGGACATCTTACGGTTGTTCATTTTTGAACTAACGTTAAAATAGTAGAACATAAGCGGTGTGATATACGGCTCTCAGGTTCGTGTCACTATAACCAACCACAGAGTCCCGCATATGTGCGTTAAGCAGATGCCATCGCGTGTACTCACCCGTCTTGATGACGCGACAAGACGCGTTGGAGATCGCTCTGCACTCACACCGTTTTCTACTACGCCACGTATGACTAGGTCTTATTGTATGTACTCAGTTATATCTTTAAACGGACTGAAACGAGGACGCAGGCGTCCTACGTCATAGAACCGTCATTTGCAGTTCACATGCTCAGTCATCTCACACCTTGTTACAGGAAGAGACGTTTGTGCACGTCCGAAGCGCAATGTGGTTATTTGTAAGTTTTACAGCCGACCCTCAGACAGGAGTGGTCCTGGATGTGTCTCCACGGACCGCAATGTGCGTTCGAAATGTCGATGTTCAAATGTGTCCTGCAGTTCACACTATGACGCGCAGTTAACTGCGTTCTTCATCGACCCGCGAGCCAAGTGATCCACCGCTCAGGGTAATAGTTTTACACCTTGGTAATTGTTACATAAATAAAAGAGTAGTTGTTCCACCATTCCATTAGTTACCTACATTGCTCTTACCAATTTTTTCGGGTCGGTGGTCCGATAACTGACTGAAAAATGTCCGCCCCTCAGACATTATACAAGTTGATAGTTTACTCGTCGTATGTTGGACTAGGAAAGTCTTGATTTGTACAGGCCAGTTTTATCAATACTATATCAGAATTTGTAAGCGTGCCCACTTCACGCAAACAATTTAGCTATCGACCTCGCAGCGCTACAATCAAGCGGTCGACCGACTCACCACCTATATATGTGAAACTTCGAAACGATGTCATCGGTGTTTTGTTGAACCAGACGCGAAGTAAAACAAAAGATAGCAATATTTTCTATTTTTTTAGATAACTGTTTGAAGCAAAACACGTAATCGTTTGTTATGATTGCACAACAAATATTGATTTGACGCATTCGATTTATTTCTACAATCAAGGATTCTATTATTCAAGTAGATACGTACTGAATGCTCACCATCATCATTAAAGTGTCTTCAATCACCGCTATTGTAAGACCTAGTCGGTCATAGTTTGTCGTTTATTTGCTAAGAAATCTTCAGTCTCTACATTAGTCAAGTAACCACACATTACTGTTTGGTTAAGTTTTTCTTGTTACTGCCTATGAAGGTACACTAATTTCACTTAATCATAACATAACGCTACGTCTGTATGCCTCAAAGGGGTGACAGAGACAGAGGTGTCTCCTCACTCCACCGTTTACTGTACTACAATTTCTTTTACTATGATTTATTGCCGGCTCATCTCCATAGGAAACGACTATCTAATTCGAATTGTGAAACGTAGCTTCTGACGTTTCATAAGTGCCCCTATAGTTTTATGTGTAGTAAATATTTTGAATTTGTACGAATTTGACCAACATCTAAGGTGATGGCGAATCTTTTGCCACTAACCGGTCAACAACTTTTAAGGTTCTAGAGACACTGGCGCCGATTCCTTTGTTCAGAAACTAAAGTAAATTTAAGTTCAGTGCATCTTTTTCTTTCTATTTCATTGAGAAAAGGACAGAAGATAATTATTAATTTATTACTGTCAAATTACTCAGCGCCTGACGTAAATTGACGTATTTTTAGTAGGTAGCCAATTTTTTAATCACGTCTAATCTTGTCTATGGAGTAGGTATCTTAATTTGACAGGCAGCAACAACAGAATCGTCACCACTGCCGACCTCAGAACCGAACCCGAGACCAAAAGGCTTGCTACAATTAGACCATAATTACCTACGTCAGAACGGAATCTAAGTAAACAACCTTGAACCGTTACGTCACCGCCAAATTTATCTAGTAGGTACACGAGCAATATATGAGTCAGCACTGTTATGTTACGAATGAAGGTAAATAAAATACAATTTGCCATCTGGATTCTATTTCCAGATCCGGCAAAGTGGTGTTGGGTTTTTCCATCACGGATTCTCAGCAGCAGTCCGGAGCTTATAGTGGGTCCACACTATACAGACTTCATACAGACTTCTATGGAATTTTGTTTGTGCAACAAAGCAGTACAGACAAAGCGTTACGCATCGAAATTTGTTTTTTTACTCGTAATACATAGTCTGTAAAGAGAACTGTACGAACAAAAGTCTGTATCGTGTGGACCCACCATTAGATTTGGTTAAATACTGGGATAAACATACCACCAGCGCCAGCACCAGCGTACTAGGTACCAGCGCAGCGGGGTTATTACGTAATTAAAATATAATTAAAGATGTGTTACGCAATATTTGTGCTGGCTAAATATATAGATCTACGAGTAAACACCTCTGCCGTAAAGGTCGGTCGGAGTGTTGTGTGATGTTGTATAAAAAAAAAAAGTAAAATGAAAACGACGAAAACGAAATTGAAAAGAGACAAATTAAAAACATTTAGTTTAACTATTAGACTTTTGCGGAATAAGTTGCTTGTGAAATAAATAGTATACGAAACGTTGGTTGAAAACTACAAATGGTGTTTTGGTGAAACATTAGTGAACCGGGAACTGACACCGTTTCAAGACAGTGGAGCCGATAAGATTAAAATTAGATACGTATAGATTAAAACTCAAAATTATCAGGAGCCGATGAAACAAGAATTTAATTTCACAAATATAAAATGTAGGTACAATATTATCAAATAGGTAACAAGTATAGCTCTTTAAAGAAAAGTATGCACTTCGGGAATCATCGCCTATCTTAGGAAATACGAACGCGCTATGATGAGATCAAATATAGAGCCGTAAACAACTATGGAAATACTTGCCTATTTTGTATTACCATGTTTACAAAATAATAGACGAACGATTCTATCCTATTTCAAAAAAAGATTAACAAATGTCAATCTGAGGCGTAGGTAACCCGACAGAAACTTCATACAAACGCGCAATGACAGGTTCACTACTACAAAACGCGGTAGTACAAAACGCTGGGATGCCCTTTGTTGGATTATCAATGCTCTGCTTAGCGCCGAGAGTTGAAAATCCAATAGTGTGTTTTCTTGAAGCGGTTAGTTGGATTATCAATGCTCGGCTCAAAACCTAGAGTTAAAAATCCAGTGCGCAAAATGAAATCGTTGCGTAAAAAAGATGTCTGTGTGCCTGTGTGCCCTGGGCTTACTATGTGGCGCGATGTTAGTAGTAATTCGGAAACACGAAGGTTACAGAAGCGCATACCTTTTCTGGTTTAACTTTACCTACGTATTATTTGGATGACGATGCTCCTGGTTTAGCTCCAGGGTCCTTTGAGCCCAACACAGGCACAGTACAGTAATCCGGTTTCGAACAAGGACATTTCTCCTGCATCTTCAGACCTACGTGCATCGGTTTCGCGAAGGGATGCATTTCATCGCTGAAGTGCAACCTATTGAGAAAAACACTTTGTGAAGGTGCAACCAGACTGCTGGCGATTGATGACATCGAGCGTTCAGAACAAAAAATAGCTATAGGAGAGAAGCAACTCTATACAATAAAATTCTAAAAAACTTTTCAAAATATTTTCAGTGACGGATGACGATCTACGACTGGAGTACAGTCCTTCCATAATTACTTTTACCTTTGATTTTGCGTCAAAATCACAGTGATCTTTATAATAATTGCAATAAGGTTGCTGTTCGGTTGCCGCCATTGACAAGACTGTCAAAATCACAGCGATCTTTATTCTCGTTACAGTAAGGTTGCTATTGGGTTGCAGCTGTCAGAGGTAAAATTACTTGAATGGACTATTAGGTAAGCATACTTAATCAGTGGGGTAATTGCGTAAAACACTGACAGTAGCAATGGCTTTCATTTTGACAGTTCAACAACATTCATTGCGTTATTTGCGTTGCTGAGCTGACAAATTTTTCGAACATATGAAGCAATGGATTAGCAATATCCTTCAAAATTATTCATATCTTGATTGATAGTGTGTTATGCAATTATTGCTGGTTCAACTGTAACATTGTTGTCAGCAACGTTGCATATTCCGTGAAACAAATCGCAATTTTGTTTCCAAGGAATGAGTCACTTACTCTCATCCTATCAGAAACCGACAACAAGGTAAAAATTGTAATGATGTTCTGAACTCATCATCAGATTATAATCTCCCCACTGCTGGGACACAGGCCTCCTCGCTGTGAGTGGGAATGGGCCGTAATCCACCACGTGAGCCCAGTGCGGGTTGGTATTGATATCACATGTCTTCGAATTTTTGGTTACACCACATACTACCTACAATATTTGTCTCTCCTTCCCTTTTCAATCCATCCAAAGGTTGTCTTTAAAAGATCGCATAGCGATAAGACCGCCCATTGTGTCACCCTTTGCAAAATTTCTATATTTATGCCTGTAATCTATATGGTGTACATAATAAAGAGTATTCTATTCTATTCTATGACAGGCCAGTTTCCTCACGATGTTTTCTTTCACTGTTTCGAGAACAGTGGTGATGAAATGAACTACACAAAGTAAAGCGCCTGTCTGGGTTCGAAGCCACGACCTACGACTCGTAAGTCGGGGCCACTTGGCCACCACTGCTCTGAACTCACCGGCTCATGATCTTGGTGATGCCCAGGTGGTAGTCTGCCGTCGCAAGCTTGTACTTCTCCCTCTGCAGTAATTCTTCTTCCTTTTCTCGCTCCTGTTGAATCGATTGTAGTATGGGAATTAAAACACGAATAATTAATAATAATAATATTCCAAAACTTTCACACAACGCCATCTAGTCCAAACTAAGCAGAGCTTGTGCTATGAGTACTAGACGGCTAATAAACATACATATATATTTCTAAATGCATACATATTATAGATAAATTACACCCAGACAAAGAACAAACCATCGTGCTCATCACAAAAACATTTGTCTTGGGTGGGAATCGAACCCACGACCTTGCGTATAGTAGTCAGGGCCCCTAACCACTAGACCATTAGGGAAATTTTGTGCAGTCGAAAACACAGCTTCGGCATATACAGCGACTCAAGGTCATCGCTGGAAGCGGTCACCAACCATCGCTCTCTCCACCCCCTAGCAGTCGAGATCCGAGAAAACCTGCGACAGTGCAAGGATCAATCCAAAAACGTCGAACTTTTTTGGATTAAAGCACACGCAGGACTAGAGGGTAATGAGAGAGCTGACCAGCTTGCTAAGGACGCCGCCCTTAAGAAAAAAACAAGGCCAGATTATGACCGATGCCCGATTTCTTTCGTCAAGCGGCAGATCCGTGCGGACACACTTGACGAATGGAACCGGAGATACACACCCGAAGACACAGCCGGCGTGACAAAAATGTTTTTCCCTGATGTCATCCAGGCATTTAGTCAGGTAAGAGCCTTAAAACCAACAGGCGTACTGACACAAATACTGACAGGACACGGTGGGTTCTCTGAATACCTAAACAGGTTTAAGTGCAAGGAGAGCCCATCTTGTATATGTGACTCTGACAGACAGGAGACTGTAGAACACTTACTGACTGACTGCCCCGTTTATGGTCTGGAAAGATATGAAATTGAGCAAGAAGTAGGAATGGAAATAACGACGGCAAATCTAAATGCACTAATCATGAACAGGCATACCAGAGAAAAGTTTATTGGGTATTGCATAAAAGTAGCCACAAAGACGATAACAAGGAATAAATAGACTATCATATGCTTAGGATTAATATTGTATATAATATTTAACAGTAGCATAATTCTTACATAAGTCACCAAAAAATGTCCGAACTGTGATACGAATACCTAAATAAACATGTATACCTAGATTAAGATGTATTTAAATTTATTAGAATAGTATAGACAATAAGAAACTTAGAATAAGAGTCAGAGGGGCATTGTAAGGCAGGAGTGTGGTTTTAGCCGGTAAGAGTCCGGCACTGCCCAGACTGCCTCACTAGTGAGGCAGCCTGGGCGTCCATGAGGATTTCCCACTCCTGCCACATCAAAAAAAAAAAAAAAAAAACACTAGACCAACAGGCCTGCCAAAAGAAAACAAATAGATTACATGATTATCCTACATTTCTAAATTCTAATGTTGGCACTTTACATGGAGTATGTGTCAAAATATTCGCGTCACTTGGGCTATACAAACTGTATAAGTACCCTATTTTATTACACCTGATTTAGTTAACCGATATCTAAATCATAGTGATCTTTATTAAAGTTGCAATAAGGTTGCTTTTGGGTTGCTGCTTGGGTTAAGGTGAATACATACAATAGAGCATTTTCATGTAATGTATAGGCCGACCGCTTAACTGAGACGTTGCCTGAGGTAGCTGCGCGGTGCGGGAGGGGTGATAGTTGTCACAAGTTGACGAATCACTGAGCTCTCGCATCACGTCACCGCACCCCTCCCGCACCGCGCTGCTACCTCAGGCAACGTCTCAGTTAAGCGGTCGGCCTATTAATTTCTTATGAATGGTACAGACGCCAGCACATCAAGCTACTACAATCTGTCAAATTTCTTTAATAGATTTTCAACTTTATCGCTAAAGCATAAGGTTCAAAGTTGATTTTGAAAATTTGACAGTTTCGGGTAGCTTGATGTGCTGGTGTACAATACAGGTAAAAGCTCAGTTTCCAAAAGCATTTCCATGTAACGTAACGTTCCTGCGAATGCTCGACGCTGTGTTCGACGTGAAAAAATCGGATGTCGAGTTCGAAGTGCGGGTCGATAAAATTTTAAAACGGTGAATGCCCGATGTTCTGTTGCAAGTAAATGCTCTATTAGTCTATATACCTTGACAGTAACTGTCAGATGTGCAGACGCCAGCACATCAAGCTACTACAATCTGTCAGATTTCTTTAATAGATTTTCAACTTTATCGCTAAAGCATAAGGTTCAAAGTTGATGTCTGTACAATAAATCGATAAGTACTACTTCCTTACCTTTAGTAGCTGGTTATAATTAATCTGCTGCTGCAAGTTCTTCTGGTACAGCTTCCTCGCCTGAGCTTCGGTCAGCTCCCTGTGTGCCACGAGCTGGTCCAGTTGCTTAGCCAACTGACTCTGGTACTCGTCATAGTCCGCGTTTTCCTTTCTCTTCCGCTCCCTGGTCGCTGCGTTGTCTTTGATTTGCTCTTTCAGCGCTTCGTGGCATTCCTGAGAGGATAAATGCTTAGAGTATCATGTCCTAGTGAGTTTGTAGCGGCATCTACATCGCCACATGCGAACTACGTGTCACACTGACGTCATGCAAAATACTGCATTGTGCAAGCAGAGTTTACCGTGCAACTAGCATCACACTAATATTATAAAGGCGAAAGTTTGTGAGTGTGTGTGTGTTTGTATGTTTGTTACTTCTTCTCGCTCAAACGGTTGACTGGATTTGGATGAAATTTGGTACACAGATAGTTTATAACCGGGATTAACACACAGATAGCTTTTTACCCGATATTCCCACGGGATCGACACTTATGCGGGTGAGACCGCGGGGCGCAGCTAGTAGTTATATACAACGTCCCGACATCAATCGTCAGGCAGTTGCCCCCCAGACACAACACCCGTTTGGTCGGAGGATCTTCCTTTTTCTATAGAGTATGAGTGAAGTTTTCACCCTTTTCCTCATACCTCTATAAGTTTATTATTTTCGCCGTGCAGTGAAAACCGCGTGCAATAAAAATATGACGTCAGGAATGGCCGACATTGACGTCAGGTCTTCATGTCCCTGAGGTACTTAAGGAGTAGAGAGGTATTCTACATATATTATTATATCCTTACCTCATTGCCCTTCTTGCATTTCATGAGGTACTCGCATCGCTTTTTATCGGACAGGTCCTGGAGTCGCTGCGCTTCCTCAACCAGTAAGACATTGTCTGCCCTTATTAACGCCTCCTTATCTTGCGCTATCTTCCCCATTCTCTGGTTGCATACGTCTACCTCTCGCTGGAACATTTAAGAATGAAGGAAATTGAATGAATTAAAATGTTAAGTGAACGAAGATCGCCGATGTACTAACATATTTAATACAGCGGGTAACTGCGTAACACACACAGTAGCAATGCCTTTCAATTAGACAGTTCAACAACATTCATTGCGTTATTTACGTTGTTGAGCAGACAAATTTTTCGAATATATGAAGCCATGGATTAGTAATATCCTTCAAATCTATATCTCTGACTATGGCTGGCAGACCTCTTAAGTGGTAGTTTCCAAACTTAAGGCTGGTTTTACACCAGAGATGTGCGAGGTAGCTAGGTGGTGCGTAGGGAGGCTGTGAAACGGTGTGAGTGTTTTCACCAGAAATGTGCTAGCGGTTAACTGTGTGCAAATGTGTAGTGCGAGGATGCGTTGCTAAGCTCGAAATAGTGTGCAGATGTGTACACTATACATCTACCTCTAACAAACATCGTCTAGTGACTAATATTTTTTCACTCGCATCCGTCCCTAGTGCGCATCCCTCGCAACACATCCCTAGCACACATCCTTCCCTTGTTTTGACGTACAAAAATCTCGCTCCGCCGAGCCGTTACCATTAGAACTGCGCCCAGCGAGGCTAGGTAAATGAAGTGATTCTATTGGTTCTTAACAAGCACATCCCTCGCTACGTATCCTCGCACATCCCTGGTGGAAAGGCAGCCTTAAGCGCACTGACGGACAGGCCAACATTGTAGCGTCTTGTAATATGGAAGGAATTACAGTCCCAGAGAAATGATGAGAAATGTATCCTTACGTTCCTTTATCATTTTGCCTATGTCCCATTCCATGTCCACACCTATAATACCTGTTTCTTCCATTTTGTCTTTAATCACCTTCTGTTTCTGTCGTTTTGTCTATGCCAACTTTGTACTAGGATCAGGATCCTTTGGCTCCCGAATGACATTGGCAGGACGGCGTTGTTGGTAAACATTTATTGTATTGGAAAAACAAGATGACGGCATTAGTTCCAATTTTGGCCACGCGGTAAAGGATTTTGTACTTACCTGTTTCTGTCAATGTCCGTCATGAGTTACATTAACATACCCGTTTCTGCGGTTTAATCGCAAAACGTCTCTTGCACAAAATGTCTACTGGTCGTAAAATGTCTCTTTCTCATAATTTCGCTTTCGCAGAATGTCTTTCGCAGAATTACTCTTTCTCAAAAGGTCGCTTTCTCACAATGCCTCTTTCGCAGAATGTCTCTTTCGCAAAATGCAATTCTTTTTTTGTAGTATTCGGTATTGTCAAGACAAGGTTTATATGAAAGAAAATTTTCGGAAATTTGAAAAAAAAAAATATTATATTAGGTGACCAAGTTGGGTTTGTATTTGATAATTCCATTTTCAAATCAATTTAAAAAAAAATGTAAATTAGAGTACTTACCAAAGTGAATACTTATATGATTTGTTTACTTTTTTGATATAAATGACTTTAACAAACTTTATTTTTTTTTTATTTCAACCCATTTTTCTGTTTTTAAAATTGTATTCTAAGTTACTAACGCGACATTTTGCGAAAGAGGCATTGTAAGAAAGCCACCTTTTGAGAAAGAGTCATTCTGCTAAACCGACATTCTGCGAAAGCGACATTATGAGAAAGAGACATTTTACGATCGGTAGACATTTTGCGAAAGAGACGTTTTACAACTAAGCCGTTTCTTCTCCTCAGCGAACTCCGTGCCCGCGTTTATGACAGTAAACACCGGTTAATGATAGTACGGTATAACACCGTTTTTTATCGAGGCGTAAAATTCGAGCGAAGCGGCCATAGGAACCTACAACGCTTTAGAATGGGTAGTTGCCCATTCTAAAGCGTTGTAGGCTTCATCTTTCTGAATTACCGACTCCTTGACAGTTCAAAACTGTCTGTAATTGGTTTCATTGAAATAAATGATTTAAGTTGAGTTTGTGTTACATACCCGTTTCTGCTTGATAAGTTCTTCCTTGGCCTTCTCCTCAGCGAGACCCATGCCCGCGAGTGAGTCCCACGTATCAGCGATCAGCTTAGCTTCCGCATCCTGCTTCTCAAGCGTATCCTTACGCTCTTTTATCATTTGCTTGCGCTCGCGAGCCATTTCAAGGCGCTTCAATTGGCGTTGGCGTTGTTCTAGAGAAATTGGTGAATTGTTCGTGAGGAAAGCTTTGAGCATGAATGTGGATGGCTTCAAGAGTAGAGGAAGACCCAAGAAACGATGGATGGCCTGGGTGAAAGATGACAAGAAAATGGGCAATTTTGACAAAAACTTTTTTGGTGCCGAATCTTACAGCCAACTTGAAATAAATGATTAGAATTTGACTTTGATCCCAATGTTTCCCGTAAAATACCTATCTGCCTGATCATCGCCGTGTGACCCTCTACCATACCTTCCTCCTCCTTCCTGTTCTGCTCCTCAAACATGGCCATCATGTGCATCGTCTCCAGCTTCAACTGCTCTTGTTCCTTCTTGCGTCGCTCGTTCTTCAGCCGGACCTGCTCGTCGCTGTACACGAGGCACTCGTGGTTGCGACGCTGGCGCTCGATCGCGTCTATTTCCATGCGGGCCGCCTGTGTAAAATAAATACATATATAATAAAAAAAATATTAACAAACTAGGTGCGCCCCGCGGTTTCACCCGCATAAGTCTCGATCCCGTTGGAATATCGGGATAAAAAGTATTCTATGTGTTAACCCTGGTTATAAGCTATCTGTGTGCCAAATTTCATCAAAATTGGTCCAGCCATTTGAGCTTGAAGAAGTAACAAACATACAAACACACACACACACACACACACACACACATACACACTCACAAATTTTCGCCTTTATAATATTAGTGTGATGTGTGTAGCCGATTTATATCCGTCACCTCACATATCTGCGGGGTAATTGCGTAAAAGATTATCACTAGGAATGGCTTACATTTTGACAGTTCAACAACATTCATTGCGGTATTTGCGTAGTTGAGCAGAATTTTTTTTTTTGGTTTTGTTTATCGTGTTTAGATAACGACACATCTGCGGAGTTTCGCCAGCTAGTTTCATTTGACCCTGTATTTGTGGATGTCATAAGAATTGACTTCCTCACCAAAGCTTCAGACTCCTTCAGAGCGACTTCGTGCCACATTTTGTCCATCTCTATCTCAGCCATTTTCCTTGATTGGTTCTCTCTCATCTGGTACAGTTGGCACTCCTGCGATTTACGGGAACGCATCGCGACAATGCACGGGTGGACGTGCACGCATTTCGATCTGGAAACACAATGTTTATTAGAAAACATACGTGATAATCACGTCATCTGTATTCCCTGAAGGATAAGACAGAGTTATAGGTAATTTTTTATATCGGGTTGGTGCAATAGTTGTGACAAAAACTATTCAACATCTTTTATTTCATATTTTTTTTGCCATAAAGTTCTAAATTACGCAATAGTATTGTAGAATGTTCTCGAATGTGTCATGGTGTGTATAAATAGATGAGCAAACGCACAATTGATTAATAATGGCTTCGATCGCGAAAGAGTAAGAGTATTTACGTGCGATCTTTTATTACGAGTGGTTAGGGGGTAATTCTGTGAGCGCAGCTGTCGCGAACATAAATAGTGTTTTCAAGAATACGGCTGCCTTCTACCCTACGGTGAATCGCTGGTTCAAATGCTTTGCTGAGGGAGATACAAGCTTCGAAGATGAACCTCGGTCGGGACGACCTCAAGTCATCAACGACGAGCAAATTCTTAGCGCCATCATAGAAAATCCTGAATCTACTACGCGTGAGTTAGCGAAGAAACTCGGCTGCGACCACGCAACAGTCGTCAGACATCTACACGATCTTGGGTACAGGAAAGTTTTGAGCCGATGCATACCTCACAAGTTAACTGAAGCAAACCGACTAACCCGCGTTAAATTTGTCAGTCCCTCCTTCTTCACTCTCACCGAAAGGACTTTTTGGAAGATTTAGTTACTGGTGAAGAGACTTGGCTTCTGTAATTCTGTATGATAACAAAAAACGTAGCGCAGTGTGGCTTCGTCGCGGGGAAGAGCCACCAAATCATCCGAAACCAGACCATGGTCTAAAGAAGTTTCTCTTAATTTGAACCTAATGCCTTAGCGATAAAGTAGAAAATATATTATAGAAATTTGACAAATTGTAGTAGCTTGATGTGCTGGCATCTGTACCAACCCTTACATCAGCATCTTCTTTAAACGCGCCTATTAACATTTACATCGCAACAATTCACCAGATCATAGTAGACAGAGGAAACTTGTAAATGGCCTTCAATTAGAACATGGTAATAAGTTAGCTGTCAGCTTCCCGAACAGAATAAAATAAAATAAAGTGTACAACACTCACATCGGTATATCCTTGTATTTCTCCTCGTGTTCTTCCTGCCGCTTGGCCAGTAGGTACGCGAGGCGATCCTTCTTGTCCTGCCACAGTGCCGCCGCGCCCGCTTGTGCCTGCTCCACAAACTTACGGATGTTCAGCTCTTCTTCTTGAGAAAGTAGGTTTAACAGTCTGCAGGATATATGTGATTTCGGAAAAAATACTTCAATGCTAACAGAATAGTTAGGTTTTTCGGATTCAGTAAGTAACTAATTCATTCAGTGGAGCTTGTTCAGACAATTACTAAAAAAAAAAACGACGGGTTGCACTCCGGGAGTGCCGGCAGAAGTGAAAACTTGAATAGTAACGTTGTGCATTTTTTATATTTTGGAATGTTTACGGAATAATTTTGCACGAATTGCTTTAATTATCAGTATAAAAGTACTATTGTTTATGTGGTAGAATACAAGCGCCCTGCGCCGCCTAAACGAAACAGCAGGCGCAGGCATACTTTTTTGCTGCGCTGTAGAAAGAGAGGGGGATACTTCCTCTCCTACGCCGCGCCGGCTGTCTACTCTCTATCCGTCTTGCGAATTTTCGATCAGATCAGAGCGAGTTTAACATTTTTTACCCATTACAAAAAAAGTGTACAACGCCGCTAAAGAAGTTTTCACTTCAAAAACCAATGTTCCTAGATGGGAACATTGTCAAAATAGTCTCCATTTGCTTAGAACAATGGTTATTTTTGCGTTCTAGTCAGTACCTATACCCCCTAGTTTACTTCACCGCGAGGTGGCACTTGTGCGGTTTCCCTCGATTTCCATGGGATTGATTCCCTCATCAGATTCCGACTTGGCGACAATGGGACTACCTCGAGAGCATACCTATTTAAAAAATAAAGAATTTTTCAAATAGGTCTAGGTATATTGACGGAGAAATCGGTGAACACACAAAGTCGAACAAATAACCTGCTACTTTTTGAAAGTCGGTTTTACAAAGGTTACTAAATTCAGACAAGTAGTATAAGCCCTTAATTCGTTTATCTTGCATTGCACGCCATGTGTGGACAAATAAATAATCTTTATCTTCTTTAACATTCACTCTCGGTACACGTAGATACTTCTACATCTACATAAACACAGTATCACGCATTTATTCTGAAGGGTCAGGCAGATGTGTAGTACACGCACATTTTGTCAGTTGTCCCATGTAATAGTGAGCGAGCCGACTCACATTTATCTATTTGATAATTAAGTTAATTTAATTCATACCTCTGTCTCTTCGCCTTTAGATCTTCTTGGTATGACGACAAACAGAGGTCAACTCGTCTCGCTACGTTGTTTATTAGAGATCTGTAATAAATTATTACTTTAATAATCAATTTCAACTCAAAAGGAAATTACCTATAGGTACAGACGCCAGCACATCAAGCTACTACAATCTGTCAGATTTCTTTAATAGATTTTCAACTTTAGCGCTAAAGCATAAGGTTCAAAGTTGATTGGGAAAATCTGACAGTTTCGGGTAGCTTGATGTGCTGGCGTCTGTACCTCAACCACTCAGCTTATCTCAGGCCACAGCTGGATATAGGCCTCCCCAATGCTGCGCCACAACACCTCGTCCTCAGCCTTACATATCTAGTCTAAGGCGAGTTCCTGACTCGTCGGTACAGCAGCGTTGCGGGATCTAGAAGCTCTGTACCGAAACGTTACAGAGTTGCCTACAGCTACACACTATGCGGTATAAAATCCTGCAGTACCGCTTGTGCCGACGTCGCCGCAAGGCATGTCTTCTTCGAGTGATGAAGATATTTTGACGTGTTATATTTATCTTCGTTTACGAAAAAAAAAGAAAACCTCATTGGCGTCATCCTTATATCGGAAATAATATTAATTGTCGACTTTTTGTTGCGGCTCAAGAACTTTCGCAGGATGACGAAAAATGTTTATTGAAATTTATTGTATAGAATGTCAAAAAGAACTTACGGTGAGTTTTTTTTTTTTTAAAGCAAAAGCATTTTGTTTACTTCAAGTGCGCGCGGTAAATGCCGAGCGGCGCCTGGACACGCATCCCGAGACGCGGTAAACCGAAACGATCCCTCCCCGCTCCCGCGCACACCGAGCCAATCAGGAAACGCCCATTGAAATATAGGCGCTCGGTAAGCTTTCGGTACGGCGTATACCGGTACCGCACCGCTGCTGCACCGACAAGTCAGGAGCCGGCATAACCTACACCTAGCCACCTTTTTGAGATCATCGGTCCATCTAGCTGGGGGCGTCTAACAATACGCTTGCCGATAAGTGTGCGTCTCCACTCCAGGGCTTGTCTGCTCCACCGGCCATCGGTCCTTCTACAAACATGGCCAGCCTACTGCCTCTTCAGCTTGCGTGCTATGTCGGTAACTCCGGTTCTTTTTTCGTTGCCGATTTTATCCTTCAAAGCAACTCCAAGCATAGCCCGCTTAAAAACGTGCTAAGCGACCTCAAATCTGTGGACCAGCCCGACTGTCAGACCGCCGACTGTCTGTTACCTATACCTACCAAATCCTAAAACTACCAAACCACTAAAGATGAATTTATTTGTCTATACAAGATTACAGTTTTATTCCGATACTAGCGACCCGCCCCGGCTTCGCACGGGTGCAATGGAGAAACACTGATAATTTTAGAGCCATTATTTCTCGTAAAAAGTATAGGATAAAAAATGGTTATTGTGGGTTATCCCTAAGAGATAGACATATACCTACCATCGCGGACTTTTTTGTAGACCTTTTTAAGGTGTACAATACTGTTGTACATTATTTTGATCTATCTCGACGGGTTCAGCCAGCGTTTACAATGTAAGCGCAAAAAAATGTGTTTATTTACATTACATTAGAAACCTCTAAAATTATCAGTGTTTCTCTACTATATTATGCATGTATTATACATATAAACCTTTCTCTTGAATCACTCTATCTATTAAAAAAAACCGCATCAAAATCCGTTGCGTAGTTTTAAAGATCTAAGCATATATAGGGACAGACAGACAGACAGGGAAGCGACTTTGTTTTATACTATGTATTGATACGAAACATGGAAAAGACTAACTGAGGCCGATTAAAGAAGACATAAAATCATCAAAGATACTCATTTCTTCAAGTGCATGAAGGAGACAAAACTATTCAGAACAAATAGCATCATCCCTGTTTCGTGTCAGTACCTGGCGGTACCTTACCTTAGGTATCGTTGGTAACGTATTACCTTAAAGGTAATAATATAGGCTGGTGTCGTCCGTAGCTCCACGTCAAAGCGCGTATTCTGTGTACGGTTACGATGACCTTACAAAAACGTTGAATCTCTGTAGGACGTCAGGACGTCACATTATACTCGTTACTTTTCAACGTCACATTTTCACCGTTATTATGACAGAGTTCTGAGTACGGTTATGGTCAATAGGACTATCATTAAGATACGAACCTTCGATCACATCGTATAAAGAAGTCGCTGTTCTGCTTATCATTCAACTCTTTCAGGGTGTTTGCGGCGCCTTTCCGTTGTTCTTCCTCGAGTGCCCGTAGTTTCTTTACGAACTTTACGTAGCGAGCTGTCGAGTCTAGGACGCGAGATGTCTGGGGGAGTTGGCAAAGGCTTACAAACTGTGATAAAGATATTTGGGCCAAGTAAAGATTATAAAACTATTAGAGCATTTGCGCACTGTTTCCGATTCGAATCCGAGAAAATGCGGTCCAAAGTAGCCGTAGTTCCTACTCAGAAGCCCGAAGGTCTGCCAAACAGTCTTGAAAAGAGGTATTGTATACCCAGTAACTGGGTTTATGAGTCTAAATAAGCAGGCGCTCCAAGTAAAAAAACACTAGCAGTCGGCTTGCAATCTAAGGGCTCTTTCCCACGACGGCAAGATCTCGTTTTTTGCAGCATCCCGTTTAGTGGTGTACGTGTTTAAATATACATATTCACACAGTCATCCTGTTTGCAGAATCCGGAAAACAGGATGCTTGTGTAAATATGTATATTTAAATACGTACACCACTAAACGGGATCCTGCAAAAAACGGGATCTTGCCGTGGGAAAGGGCCCTAACAGGAAGCAGCTGAACACTGCATCCTGTTAGACTGCAAGCCGACGTAGTTCGTATAGGTAATGCTTAGCAGATGAACTTCTGAGGATTGCTTTACTTGTTGTACGTAAGTGTACAAAGTACAGACGCCAGCACATCAAACTACTACAATCTGTCAGATTTCTTTAATAGATTTTCAACTTTAGCGCTAAAGCATAAGGTTCAAAGTTGATTGGGAAAATCTGACAGTTTCGGGTAGCTTGATGTGCTGGCGTCTGTACAAATACGCTGTGATTGTATATGTGCGTCAAGACTAGTAGCGTCAGCACAAAGCACACTTCCGACTTCGCTTGTGTCTTGGACGGTACCGAGAGCTCCTGCGTTTACACACATAGATACACGTGTTTGTTCATTTGGTAACCACAAGGAAAGTGCGCGTCGCTTCGTGAGATATAATACTGTAAGTGACTGTAATGTTAGTTGGCAAGCTACTGCGCATATAGAAACATGCAGATACGCTACGTTAAGGGTGGATAAGGGCGGGAGAATGACGATGATCAGCTTCAGGAAGACGTTTTGTGTACTTACATAATAGCAATCCGGGGCTCCACGTGGACCGTACCCATCTTTGGGCGGGTTTTGTCGCGCCGGGATCAGCTCCGTCGCATTGCATTGCGTCGTCATTGGATTACTCCAATTAACAAATATAAATTTGTAAAAATATTTACAAATTAAAATCCACTGACAAGTTTGTTTATGGATGTCTCGTGTCACATCATTGACAGGTATTTTGTTTTTTGTCTGCTGCCAGTGCGTTTTCAGTGAATGTCATTTTTTATAATATACACTCCTTGTTATTGTGAAACGCAGATAGGCAGTCACTCCGCGTAAAATACTGATATTCAGCTGCATCCGGTTACACTGGAATTCGACTCCAAGGAGTGTTAATGAATCTGTCTAGATTCATTAACACTCCTTGCTATTGTACAGTACCTGGGTGTTAGGTATGTGTTGGTCCAGATGTTCGAGGGCCCAAAATGTGAAGAAAAATATAATGGGAACACTTAGGGCTGAGCCAGAATTATCTCGGGAAATCAAGGTTTGTGGGAATCTCGACGGAGATGAAACTGTGGGGCGCAGCTAGACGTTGGTGTCGAGTCCCCTGTTCACAAACGAAATTTAAGTTCAGTGCACAATTTAATTATTGATTTATTTTAGTACATGGAGGACTTACAGCAAAATTGTATTAGGTCATCCCACTTCCAGTGTCATATTTTTTATTTCCAATATTTATGTATTGCGCAATGGTATGCAATAGTTAATACATGTGTTGTCTTGTACAATCATGTTAGTTTAATTTGGTGTGTTGTATTGTCAAGACGTGCATTGATTTAAAATGGAAGATTTAAAAAAATCTATTAATGTAGTGGAGCAACGTATATTTCTAAAGTTGTGTGCTTTACTCAACTACTCTGGAGGAGTTGCGCACGACTTACTGGTAAAGTGTGTTGGTCGTAACGCCTTAAATAAAAGAACCGTACAGCGATGGCTTGAAATGTACAAACAAGGAAGAACCACAGCTGAAGATGAGCCGCGAGCACCTCGATCATTATCATCGACTAGATTAGAAGCAAGGGACAAAATCAAGGAAGCACTTCGTCAGTCACGTAGGGTCAGTGTCAGTGATCTCTCCACTCAACTTAACATTTCTCATTCCACTATACATAGAGTACTCACGGAGGATTTATGTCTGGTCAATAAAAGTGCAGTGTGGGTGCCCCACACTCTGAACACGGATCAGAAGGAGTTTCGTTATGAAACTGCGCGTAGCCATTTATCGTGGTATCGCCGTAAGAAAAATATACTTATTAGATTCATATGCCTTGATGAAACTTGGGTCGAATTTTATACTCCTCGTCAAAGACATCAGTCACGATGTTGGGTGGAACCGGGCACTTCAGCTGAACATTTACCACGTGCAGAGCTACATGAACGAAAAATACTACTAATAGTAGCTATGGATGTCAGAGGTATTGCTTTTTGGAGAACTTATGATGAAAATACAACTATGACTGGAGAGCGATATAAGTCATTTTTAGAAGAAAATATTCCTATTTGGGCAGACGAACATCATATAACGAGTCCTATAATTTTACATGATAACGCCAGACCGCACAAATCAAAAATAGTTCAGAATTTAATTGAAGATAAAGGATGGATTGAAATTATTCAGCCGCCATAATCCCCGGATATGAATCCTTGTGATTTCAATTGTTTTGGCCATGTGAAGAGGAAATTGTCGGGTACTCGATACAATAGCAAAAAGGAGTTAGATATTAAACTAAAGAGCATTATTGATGAATTAAATGAAAGTGGTACTTTAAATGGTGTTCAAGATTTGCCAGCAGTCTGGGAGCGAGTGATTAATAGTAGTGGAGATTATTGATGAGTGTCACAAGGTTATATAGTATAGTAGTCAGTTTTTGTAAAATAATAATAATAAAAAAAATATGACACTGGATGTGGGATGACCTAATATATTACTAGTGCATCTTTTTCTTTCTATTTCAATAAGAAAAGGACAGAAGATAAATTAAGTTTAGTCCTGTCAAATTAGTCAGCGCCTGACGTAAATTTGACGTATTATTAATAAACAATTTTTTAATCACGTCTAAACTTGTCTATGGAGTATCTTAATTTGACAGGACTAAAGTAATATTTATCTTCTGTCCTTTTCTTAATGAAATAGAAAGAAAAAGATGCACTGAACCTAAATTTAGTCTAGTTTGTGAACAAGAGAATCGGCACCACTAACTTTTGCTCCCGACTTAGTCTGCGTGAAATATTGTTGGTGGTTGTTTTAACATAAAATATATCCTATGACACTCGGCAGTACTGTAGCTTTCATTAAAAAAATAATTTTTGGAATCGGGTCAGCAGTTCCATTCAGTTAAGATTACCCCCTACATACAAACTCACTTTGACCTCTTCATAATATTAGCAATAAGTAATATGTAGCGACCATCAAGTTTTTATCAATGTATATTAAAACACATACATACCTTGATTTAATATCTTTATTTTTATAAATCAACCTTAACATACAACAATTTGTTATCAAATGCATTGGCAATAATTTCGCCTCAGCAGCGTCGGTAAATTATACCTTTCAAAAGTTTAAGTCCAAAATAAGAAAAAATTACGAACATCGAAAAAAAAAACAACAGTATCAAAGAGTCAAAACCAAACTTCGTTAACGTGATTATAAAATCTGAAGAATCAACTACTTAATATTTAAACAATCAACAAGTCCACCCAGTGTTTCTGTAGATTAAAAAATGTTCAAAAATATAAAAAAAGATTTGTTTAAACTTAAAACGAAACAGTCTTTTATAAAAACATTTTAGGGCTTGAGCCCACTGGCGACACGGCACTCAATATATTATATTGTGTATAATATATTATATTAGTATGACCATAAAGTTGAAATTTCAATGATACCGCAGCCTAATGTGCGTTCGCGATTTACTTGCCAAACATGTAAACAAATATGATTTTTTGGAAAAATAACTTTAATTTCTACACAATAAAGTTCAGTTTACGCTACAACTTCAAACAACTTTTATAACTTTTTCAATAGTGCTAGACACTCTGAAATCAACTTGATTACCACTGTAATAAAGTTGATATTTGTTTAACTTGAAATAACATCAATTGGAAACATACATTTGAATAGACTTTAAGGATACCGCGGCATCGCTGCCATCAGTATGCGCTTGCATGTAGAGATGCCGAAGGATCCCCGTGCCGTACGTGGGTGCAGGCCCTTAGGCTCGTATGGCCTATGTTTAGTACTAATCTTTTACAGTCAGCCTTTTCTTAGTTCACTTCTAATTGAATAGCTTATATAAATATCTCAGGCGGAAAAAACGTCAGGAAACATACATTGGTATTGTATACTTACACCACGTAATTGTTAATGCTATGATTTAGTCACAGGATACATTAAAAAACTGGTTTTTCTCGATTCTGAGGCTTTGGATACCTAATACTAACATTTGCAAATATAGTTTCGCGATTCAAACAATTACAAAATGACACGACACGCGATTCAATATGGCGGCTATCCGCCATTTTGTAATCCTAATGACGTTAGATAGTCTTAAATTACAATTTCGATAAAGTTTAATCCAATGTGAGCTTTTATAATTTCTATCGCAACGATATTTACGTAGACGTCCACGTCACGGCATTACACAGGGAAGTAAAATATATATGAAGACGCCTTTTAATTTCCAGCCACGATAACGTTACATTGTACACGTATTTCCATTAATTTTATGAACGTGGACGTCCACGAGAATATCGTCACGTTAGAAATTATAGAAACGCCCATCGTCACCCAAAAAAGAAGTGAGATTCATTACAACTCATTTTAGGTTTGATTCGGTAAACCGTTTACAAAGTAAATGAGTTACAAAATAAAAAAATAGGAAAAATAACACAAAATATGATATCAAGATAGCTGATAACTACTGATAAGTTGACCAGCAAATACACTTGATCAGTATCTAATAATACACATGATAATCATAATCTTTGAAGAAGAACAACTGCCATACTGAATTGATTAGATTAAAAGTAGCATAAAAAAAAAAAACATCGTACCCTCACACTGTGTCAGGTTATATGTTGATCAAAATGTTATTCGTAACAAATGTATTTACAGAATTATAATAATTACAATCATCAATACAATTTTCTAAGTTAGGATGTCCTCAAATGTTATGATTTATTAATTCAATAGAGTAATTTGAACTTGAAGAGTTTTTAAATGGTTATTTCTGTAAAAACATATTTGTTACGGGTGCGAATGCGAATCATATTTTGATCAACATAGACCTTGATGCCGGCAAATTGCAAAAAAAAAAACGTAAGAATAAAAAACATGTGCGGTCAGGGTACCCCTCCATCAGGAACGAACTTAAACGCTCGTATATAATAGAAAGAGACAGAGAATGAGAAAGTCGCAAGGGATGCATAGCACTTTTCGTTACTAGACGATTTCTACCAGTCAATTCCTAACGCAAGCCGCGTTAAGAAACTTCCTTGCTTTCGCTTTAAAATTTAATTTAAAAGCTTAACAGTCAAACTGATATGTATGCTATCCAACTCAGGCTGTCCGACAATCACTTTAGTAGGCGACCGTAAAACCAACTCCCTATTCAACAATTTCAAGTTAGCACTATTAGGTAGTAAGTCCATCTTAGAGATTTGTAGCCTGAAGCAGTTAGGGTCATTTTCGTATGGCATGCAGGGCGGTAAGTCCGTCACTGCGCCAGTCCAGGTAAAGGGCTCCCCTGTCACTTTGTTGTAGACCGTCAGGCTGCCGGTTTTAGGGTCGTCCGGGTTGTATGATACTGACTGTGAAGACAAATTGGGAGTTGTTAGAACACTTCAGAGGTGAGATGTAAGTTAGTTAAAAAATACGCCAATGCATTCTTGGGATTTATTTAATTGTTTCGGTTTTCTGGTGGTCGCAACAGCTACCTCCTAAGATTGGGAGTCCTGGGTTCGATCCCCCGGTCAGGTTATAGGGTTTCCCATCAGTATTAGTCATAAATTCAGATTGGTGGCAATAACCTCGCCCCATATTACATGAGATTTAAATGTATAGAGGTATGAGGAATGGGGTGTAAAATTCACTCATTTTCCATAGAAAAGGGTGTTGTGTCTGGCGGGCAACTGCCCGATGATTCATGTCGGACCGTTGTATGTATGCAAGTTGCGCAGTAAACCTTGCTTGTGAGATGCAGGATTTTGTGTGACGTCAGTATGACGCGTAGTTCACATGAGGCGTTTTTGTAGACACCGCTACAAATATAACTGTAAACAAAATGTGGCTGCACCTCTGCCTACACCTACGTGGCTTAAAGTCGTGATGTTATTATGACGTATGTAAGTATTAACTGACCGACAGAGCCGCCATGAAGCAGTCCGGGTCCTCGTACTTGGCGCTGAGGACGTACAGCGCTCCTTCATGCTGCAGCACGTGGCTGAGCCACACGCGACGCGAGGATAGCTTTCCCAATGTGTAGGACGTGCTGAACTCGTTGGATTCACACTCGACTATGTCGGTGGAATGTTCCTGGAATGGGAGAAATATATGGTCATCAATATTCAGACGAAACCCTTTCCAACCGAGTTAAAGTGATCGTGAGTTTCAACTTTACAAATTCTGAGCAAAAATGTAAACAACTTTAGCGGACCCAACCGGCGTAGATCTATCGTGACTCTATCTAAGAATGAGACAAAAATAGTTTTGCACTTTGCGCGCACGTTTCGTCCTGCCAGTACGTTGAAACCCGGATGAGGGATGGCTGCGTTTTTTAATCCCGGCGCCTCCGCGCGTATACTCATATCGTGCGACTAGCAAATTATTCCTGAACCTCACATATGTGAGGGTCTGACTGCTGAAGATCAGCTTGCATGACGTTGTTTTTCAGTATTTTTTCCAGGACTCCTGAACACTTTCCAAGCGATTACTAAGTTTTTACTGATGTATGCGAATTTTTTTACTCCCGGTTGAAAGAGTTAAACGGTCCGAAATTCGAAACCCCAGAATACTGCGCTCCATGGCTCGCTGGCCAACCTTGAGCATATATCCCATAAATACATATTTATTGAAGTGAAAACTTCTTTAGCATCGTTGTGATTTGAAACTAAATGAAACGAAAAAGCGACAGTAAAAAGAGATAAACACATACATCTATAGGATTTAACGTGCGAGAGAATGAGATACGAGTAGAAGGCATTATACAGTGTTTCTTATATTTGTGATCTCCTCTTTATGCGCTGTCCGTACCCTCACCCATCTTCATACGTTCGGGAATATTCGTAAGTCTTCGTAGATTGTCGGTACTCTCAGGCCTGAGGGCTCTGGGCGCCTCCAAGCAGAAACCTAATACCTACGCTGATAGTGGTGGTACGTGCTACGCACGACGCTTGGATACGAGCATTGTACGTGTCTAGGTACGTGTGCGCGCCTGCGTATTACGAAGCTTGGGTAAAAGCATCATAACAACCGTGGTGTATTGTACACGTGTATCGTTTACATAAATATTTCTTTATTGAAGGTTTCACTTCTATCGCGTGTGAACTGCACACATGTTTTTTTTATTATAATTACCTTCCTGATGTGGTACTCCAGAATGATTTTGGGTCCTGCCCAGTTGCATAGGATGCACTGCATCCGTATGTCCATTCCCATACGCTCCATGTAGTCCTGAAAAATTACATCCAATACTTTAAAATAATTATTTAAAAAGTTTGTTACAGAGGTTTTAAAAACTTCGAAAAACGTCGTGTTTCCTGCAAAAATACAGGCAGCATCCTAGTTTTGTTATATCATCAAGGAAAGTGGATATATGGATATATGAGAGGAAATAGAAGAGTCTTTTGCCAAGAAGAGGTTCAGTAAAAATGGTGAAGGAATTTTTGAAAACTTTTTATGAACCTGTCTGTCGATTCTCAATCTAACCTGGCTTTTAAATTAATTAATTTGATTTTTAATTCTGCTTACTCCATCCTGGCTGATAATCTCCAGTGCATCTTCCACCATCTCTGGTATGGAGAGGTTAGCGGGTAACTCCTGTTCCTGTGACATTATCGTCTCCACGGACGAACACGAACGTCGGAAGTCGGAGTTCGGTGCGCCTGTAATATTAAAGTATCATAATCATTATGATGCAGGCGTTACAACGGAATTCTATAATACTTGATAAAAATGTATACAAATTAATTCATTCAGTGACGGACAACGCACAGCCTCTATTAAGTTCAGGCACATCGACAACCAGCCGTGCGATTCTGTAACCATCTCACCGTAAAAGCTTGGCTGAAGTGAGCGTGGAGTGAGCTGTCATTCGCTAGGGATTAACACTATTAAGTGCTCACTTCAATTATGATTTCACGGTGACATTTTTACATAATCGACCGGCTGTTACCATGAAGTTAGTACATGATTCTGAACCCCTGCCTTGAATTTTTTTGTTGGTTAATAAAGATAAAAAAAAAATTCTGTTCCATATATTTTGACCGGGTAGCATATCATATAGTAAATTCATAGCCCCACAAAATAGTAATGTTTTGAAAACTAAAATGTTAATTTTGAAATTATGTAAAATTATCAATAGAATTAGCATAAAAAAATATTATTAAAATCTCGATTGTGATTGTAAATGTTTGCTTGGTCAATCCCTAGCATCAGTGGAATGACACTGACAGCTCACTTCACGCAAGTTTCCACGGTGTGATTTTTACTGCTTTATATATTTATTTTAGCTTTATTTATTTTAGCTGCTTTATATACAACGTGTCCCAGAAATCAACGTCAAGCCGAAAACGGGCAATAGGCCAAGTCGTGACAGCTATTAGAAAAATATAAAAAAAAAATCTTGGTCATGTACTTTTCGAATTATAAGCATTCAAAAATAAATCTCAAAAAGTGACACCCTGTGATGATTTTTCAAGTCCTGTGACTACATTATTAACATTTCGGTAGTTTTTTTCTCTGTGATCTAACCATGAATAACCCTTCTGTAAATTACAGTTAAAAGTTAAAACGTAACTGCCTCAGTTTTAAATTAAATGTTACATTTTTGCCCAATATTGAATTCAAAATAATGACATCACCCAACTTTAACCGACTGTACTGAAAAAAAAATCTACTACACTATTTTGGCAAGTAACTTTAAAAGATGGCGCGTTTAGTCAGGATTCCAAAATGGTATAACACATACTAATTGCTACTTCTTAATTGAGGAAAAAAAGTACATTGTTGGTTTTAGGTGCATTTGAAATAAAATTCAGTCGTTGGATTTCTTTTATTATAATTTTTATTAAATCAGATTTACGAAGTTTTATAACAAATGTTCAAACTGTTTTCCTTCAGCTGCAATGCAAGTTCTACATCTCTTTAAAAATGATCGCGTAATAAGACGGGCGTATCTTCTTGAGTTGATGTATTCAGCGGCTTCTGCAATTCTTTGGCGCAGCTCGTCTAAATCTTGAATTGGTTTAGAGTACACTTTATCCTTTATCGTACCCCAGTAAAAAAAATCTATGGGGTTTAAATCGGGTGAACGGGCAGGCCACGAAATTGTACCACCCCGCCCAATCCACCTATCGGGGTATTCTCGATTGAGAAACTCTCGTACAGTGAGAGCATAATGCGCTGGGCAGCCATCTTGTTGATACCACATGCTGCCGTAAATGTTCAGTGGCACTTCTTCCAATAATTCTGGTAATTGGTTCTGTAAGAAGTTCAAATAACCCTGGGCATTTAAATTCTCCGGCAGCTCGATTGGACCAATAACTTTACCATTCAAAATTCCCGTCCACATATTTACTTTAAACTGGTACTGAGATCTATCTTCCCGCATCAAATTTGGATTTTCCACGTGCCATTCGTGCAAATTGTGGAGGTTCATGTAACCGTCCTTTTTAAATGTTGATTCATCGGACCATAGAATTTTTTCAAAGAATCGCGGGTCCTCTCGGTGCCTCTGCAACATCGTTCGACAAAATCGTACTCTCTCTGGGTAGTCTCGGGGTAGCAGACTTTATACTCGTCGTACATGGTATGGGTGAAACTCGTTCTTTTTTAAAATACGATGTGCAGTACTTTTGGGGACTCCTATGCTCTGTTCAATTCCACGTACTGAGATACTTCTGTCTTCTTCAACTGCTTGCAAGACTTCGGCTTCGTAGGGCATAACGGGTCTTCCCTCGCTAACCATTTGGCTAGGAAATCGACCCTCTGATAATGACCGATGCACATTAATAAATACTCGATGATCGGGATGACGCTCAGCATTCGGGTATCTCTCACGATACACTCTTGCTGCGGCATTGGCGTTGCATAAGCATTCTCCATAAATGAGATGCATGTTGGCGTATTCCTGTGCGGTGTATCGAGATGGCATGATAAAACACTACACAAACACGGGGTTGCGATTAAAACACGTCCGGGGTTGTCAGAAACGGTGCAGATAAATCCAAATTACAATGCAAATCAAGTCCAATAAACAAAGCCACAGTTGTAAGTACGAAGTCAATACGAATACAAAAAGATGTGCAGTCAACGAAAGAGCGTAACGTACTGCAGTATTGCACAATTTGCCGACGCATCCCTGTTTAGCCAGAGTAGCGTCTCTATCTGTTTCACTCACACATATGAAATGATGTGTCAATCCGTCTCCCTCTTAGTTAGATAAAAGTAGCGTCACTATCTATCTCGCTCCCACTTGTCAAAGTAGCGTCACCTCACATTAGCTAAAATGAATCTTTCTCGCTCACACTAGTCAAAATAACGTCACTCTTCGTCTCAATCGAACTTTTATGAAATACGGCTTCATAAAAAAAAAATGTTTTTTCTCAATTAAGAAGTAGCAATTAGTATGTGTTATACCATTTTGGAATCCTGACTAAACGCGCCATCTTTTAAAGTTACTTGCCAAAATAGTGTAGTAGATTTTTTTTTCAGTACAGTCGGTTAAAGTTGGGTGATGTCATTATTTTGAATTCAATATTGGGCAAAAATCTAACATTTAATTTAGAACTGAGGCAGTTACGTTTTACTTTTAACTGTAATTTACAGAAGGGTTATTCATGGTTACATCACAGAGAAAAAAACTACCGAAATGTTAATAATGTAGTCACAGGACTTGAAAAATCATCACAGGGTGTCACTTTTTGAGATTTATTTTTGAATGCTTATAATTCGAAAAGTACATGACCAAGATTTTTTTTTATATTTTTCTAATAGCTGTCACGACTTGGCCTATTGCCCGTTTTCGGCTTGACGTTGATTTCTGGGACACGTTGTATAAGCTCTGATCTTATCAATACCAAGCTGTAGAAGAAATGCGTTCGTGTTTAAAACTAAGGGGAAGATTTTAATTGTTCCATACGAATATAAACCTTATTCCCAATCAAGTAATTTTCATATTCTAATACGGGAATGTGAACAAGCGTTTTTATAGGAATATGAACATAATAAAGTTCGGTCTGTGAATCTTGCCTTTAGTTTAACAAACCTCAAAGTGAACAAATACGTGAGTTAAACTCTAAACCTTAAAAAAAAACATTATAAACATACATAAGGGCCGGCGCACATCTGGCGAGGCGCAGCACATCACATTCATCACAGTCAAACAAATATCGACTTAGCATCAGTTGCATTCAAGTTGAAAATTAGCTCGAGAGCGCGTCGAAGCGGAAAGGGGCGTGCGTCTTGGGTTATTTATTCTCAACTTTATTTTTAAACAGGCAACGTTGATATACGTGCTGCGCCAGCGCCTTGCCAGGTGTGGCGAACTAACTTTTGTAGCATAAAATTGGGCTAAAATAAACCTCCTTACCATTATTATTATATTGTTCGAGATAGTGAAAGTTACTGAAGAAGTCGTTTGCGCTCGGGATTTCTTCATTCTCGTTCATGAAAAACGGCTGGCTTTCACGCGGCGGCGCTGGCAAACACAAGGCTAAATCGACAATAATACATCACTTGCAGGAAAAATTAAAACGTCCATCAGCATGATATGAAGATAAGTGTCTAAGATGTCTCTAAAAAGGAATCTGTTGTTGGTTCAGAATTTTGGCTATTAGACGAAGACGACAAAAGCCGGTCGATTCTGTAAAAATCTCACCGTGAATTCATAAGTGAGGTGAGTTTGAAGTGAGCAGTGTCAATAGTGTTAATCCCTAATGACAGCTCACCTCACCCAAGCTTTCACGGTGAGATGGTTACAGAATCGCACGGCTGTTATATGGTGATCAATTGTGTTAGCCAGGAGTTTTAAATTTAATTAATTAAATTAAATTATTAGCCAGTATTCGTAGAAATGTTGAAAGAGCTAGCGTCATTCTCTTGCCTTTATCCCACTTAATTTTTTGAAGGAGCTAGCGTAAGCAAGCATTTTTTTTTTTTTTCAAAACGGAAGGTCATGGCAGAATATGGTTTACGGGTCCACTCTTTATAGCAGAACTTTTTATGTCATAATATTATTTTGCATAACAGCAGATAGCATAAACTTGATTTCGCAGAAAATCGTTTGGCAAACACTCATTTATCGTAAGTTTGAACGTATTACGTAGAACTCATAATTTTGTCAGTCAGAATCATCTTTAGCCATAAATTTCATATCCATAATAATTAAAAAGTAGAATCATCATATCGCAGCAAGTTCACAGTCATAATCTTCTTTTGGCATCATTTCATATATGTGACAAACGAAATCTCACCTTGAACGCCAACGTCACAAATATATGACAAAATACACGTCGCACCATATTATGAAATAAACAATTTAATCATTACTTTTGTGTATTTTTATTTATATAATTTAAAAGTTTAAGCTTCCGTCTATATTGTATTGCATGAAACTAATATAAATAAACCACCAATATCGAGAAATTTGTTGTTTTAAAAGTAGATGTTAAACGCGTATAAAAGAAGTGTCTCACACGCTGTAGTCTGCTTATATGTGACAGCTAGTGTTGTGAGGTATGATTGTAAAATCAATAAAAACTCAAGAAGATGAATATGAAATTTTAGTCCAGAGTATATTATTTGTGTATAAGTTGGTATCAGGAGAAATAAAACGTATTTTTAAAACAACTCAGCCTTATACAACCATGTCTCTAGCTACACAATCAAAAATAAAATATGCAAATGTCTAATATCGACACTTGTTAAACTCATCTCTTGCGCATCCCTAGCGCAAACCAATATTATCAGTCCCTTGTACGCCATAGTAATAAATCTATGACACAACGGTGACGTCGTAAGCGCAGGCGATTAAGTTTAGTGAAGTGATGATAGTCTCTGTTAAATGCTGTGTAAAGATTACTATATAGGAATATAGTGGCAGGTTAAATAAAATTTCAGTGTCGTGAGTACGGTTTATTAGAAAATTAAAGACGAAAATAAAAACTCAGTTGTATATCGATATAAGTTTTGGAATCCCTATTTTTTATGAAGGTCATTTGACAGAAAAAGTGGCCTGGCGTCAGGGGTACGGCGATACGATTATACTCTGGCGTTCAAAAGGTTAAAAGGCAGAACTATCATATCTCAGAAAGTTTACAGTTACATATACGAGTATGTGGTTATTTCCCTGTAAGAAGCATGCAAACAAGCAAACACCATTCATGCAGCAAGCAAATAAGCATTCACCATGCACGCAGCAGGCATGCAGCAAGCAAACATGCAAATAAGCATTCACCCATCCATGCAGCAAGCATGCAGCATTCAAGCGAGCATGCAACATGCAGCAGGCATGGTTTGTGTCATGGCTCCGGCGGTCCCACGCGAGCTTATCGTCGCAGATGGTTTTAACCCTTTACTGCATGATATATTAAATAAGTGACAATTTTTTTTTTTATGTTAATGTCTTTATTAAGTTTCAGAATTAATTTTAGTGTATTTTTTTTTTATTCCAGGTGGTATGTGATGATAGACAAAATAGTTGTGTTTTATTATTGCTAATGATATGAAAAACAAACCCCATACGCTAGTTTTTTATTTTTTTAGAGTAAAATAAACTATAAACATGTCAAACCATATATGGTTTCCTATGCGGTAAAGCGTTAGCTCGCCGCCGCGGCTGAGGCTGGCCGGGTTGGTCGGCCAGCAAGCCGAAGTTGAAGAAGACGACCTGTTCCTCAGCTCGCGGGCCGCCTCGCCCCTCCGCGCCTACGCGGGCTTAAATTACACCCTAGAGGTAGGGCAGACAAGACTACGTGGAGTAGGTTTTGCAGCGCTTCGTTTGTGTCACTAACTTTTGTAGCACAACATATTGACTTTTTAAGACAATATTTTAATTTAACCCTTTACCGCATAGGAAACCATATATGGTTTGACATGCTTACAGTTTATTTTACTCTAAAAAAATAAAAAACTAGCGTATAAATTCTGAAGCTTTAATAAAGACATTAACATAAAAAAAAAAATCACTTATTTAATATATCATGCAGTAAAGGGTTAAGGTTGAAAATGCTATTTTATAGAAATGGCAATATATGCCTGATAAAATTATTCCAAATGAAATTCTGCCATCGTCATAGTATGCCAAGTGAAATTATACCAAATGATCGTCGTTCTACATAAAAGTTAAATGCTAAACGAAAATATGCGGAATGTTAACTTTGCCTAAGGTAAATAAATATATGTAAAGGTAAATAAATATATTGCTATAAAATTGTGCCATGTTAAAAGTATGCCATTTTAAATTCGGATATTCGGCCAAACAATAATTATATTAAATAACTTTTATGCCTTAAAAAAATATTCGTTTAAAGAAGATTATGCCAGGTGTGTTTTGCCAAATAACTTTCGGAGCATCAAGTTACTGCCAGATAGAGGGAACCGATGGTTTACATGTCTCAAGTCTATTAGTATGATGACGTAATCAAGCCCTTGATATTAACCCGTAAACACCTACCAGCGGTCCCTGGGACCGCAACGGCAACTAGCAAATAAAAGTTAAGGTTACTTTATTTTCAGTACACACACTAATGCATTTTGTGACTATTGTTGTTTCCTAAATAAAGGATGTGTAGAAAAGGTATATAGACGCGCACTTTCCTACGACACTTACACATCGAAATATGTATTTCAAAGCAAAAACACGTTGCGGTCTCAGGGGCCGCGGTGGTAGGTGGTTAAGGGTTAATCAATAGTAAGGTAAAAGTTTGCTAAGACTTTTCAAGTAACTTAAATAAACACACATAATCAGTCATAATGTTCTCGCTGCTGGGACACAGGCCTCTTCTCTTCCGCGCGGCCCCTGTGCGGGTTGGTAGATGTTACATGTCTTCGAATGTTTGGTTCTAGGACATATCGGTTTCCTCACGATGTTTACCTTCACCGTTTTGAGAGCAGTAGTGATGAAATGGTTTAAACAAACTAGAGCGCCTGTCTGGGTTCGAAACTACGACCTACAACTCGTGAGTCGCGACCGTTACCACTGGGCCACCACTACTCACAACTAAACACTGGAGACATGTAAACGAGATTTGTTAGTAGAAAAGAAGCATAACTCACAAGCACCATTATACTCGTCGTGCTGGTTGTGCACGTCGTTGGGTGACGGCTGCGTCTTGCTGCAAGCAACACATACAAGCTCTAAGCTTCACACAAAACACCAGCGTTGTATTATGACAGCGGTGCAGTTTACACGGTGTTAGTAATTGTGATGCCTGCTGAGTGACTTAGTGACTAAATGTTTGTGAATTATCATTCGTTTTAATTGATATGACTAGTGTTCCTTTGTTCGTATTTCTGACAATATCGCAACTAATATGTTATTTACCAATCGATTAAATAACAAGTGTATGGTATCTTTAAAGTGATTAAAGGGAAAATGTTAGAAATAACTGAAACTTTTTTGTCGTCGCAGTACAGATCTCCAAGGAAAAGTATGCGCTTCAGCAATCATCGTCTATCTTCAGAAATACAAACGCGCAATGATGGGATCTAATTTAGAGAAGTACTTGCCTATTTTGTATTACCATGATTAGAAAATTATAGATTAACTACTCTATCGACATCCAATAAGCTTTTCAAAACTGCCAAAAGACGATCTGCGACCGGAATCGGTAACCCGACAGAGAGAAAACTTCATATAAACGCACTACCGACAAAGCGTGTCAGTACAAAACTTGGAAGCTTCCAAGTTTTAGGGTTAACATGAAGATTGCCGAAGTACATACCTTTTCTGGTTTAACTTTCCAAGTAATAGAAAATAGAAACAACACAAAACAAAGAAGTGCAGAAATATAGCATACGTCCAATGAGACTGCAGTATCGTAAGTATAATAATAAGCGTATATTTCTTACTTTAACTCAAGTCCATGCAGTGAATTCGCTTAACTTTTCAGTGCAGAGCTATATTGAGAAATGGCAAGAAATCCCAAGCCTACCTTATCATCAAGACTGCAGTTCTCCAAAGAAAGCATCAAGAATGTGCTGTGAGGTGCAGACTAAGCCCAGCATTGAAATGTACACCACTACATGGAACCCTTGGCGCTTGAATGACGTTGACAGAGGGACGCTATTGGTTAATATTTGTGCAACTGTTTTGTGAAATGAATTTAAAAAACCAAGATGGCGGCGGGCGATAATTCCGTTTTTGGCCAGGAAGCAAAACACTTTATTTATTTTTTATTTTGCTTTTAGGTATCTTATTTCATGCTGCACCGGTTAACATCATCACGTCAACGCCGACTGACGGTGAAAACCAACGCTGTGGCTGTCTCGCTATAGTGGTCACAGCTTTATGCTGAACGAGGGCCGTTTTGCGTGGACGCATATTTTCCCCGCAACTTGTTTTTTTGCGTTTCTGTTTGTTCTTCATATCATGTTTAGTGCAAGACGTGCAAGTATAAGTATTTTCTTTCTTTACTCACGTAGTACATATCACAGGAGTACAGTAAACGGTGTGTGTGTTGGTCGCTGTAGAACCATGTCGTATTGGTTGTTGCGGCATCTTCAAGTTGTATATCGTCTCGAGACTGTTGGTACCCTGGTACTGCATGCGGGGGTCCGGGATGTTAGACGTATTTGGGGCTAGAAAGAAATAATTAGTCATAACATCTCGCTTTTGTATTCATCAAGGAGGTAGACAAAGGAGTACATCCCCATATTTCGCTAGTTATTTTAAGTCCAATTTAGGCACCACAGTGATGGCAAGTAAAGTAGGCAGTGACCGAGTGACGTCTAAGGACTTTAAGCCGAAGTGTCGGTCGTCCAGGGGCGAGATGGGCGGACGATATTCTTGCCGTTGCCGGTAGAACCTGGATGAGGCTGGCTTGGAGATTACTACAATAGTAAAGAGGTGCCTAAGCTCAGCATTGGGTGAAAAAAAAAAAAAAGTCAGGCTGTAGATGATGACAATTAATAGGCGAAGAGCCTATTGCCACTAACTGGGCACAATTCCACAAGTGAAATCCCTTTTGTTACTCTAGTCCAGGGATGGGGAAACTACGGCCTGCGGGCCATCTCCGGCCCGCGAAGTGTTGAAACAACGTGTAACGTTAAATGCGCAAAAACTCAGACACCCCAACTGATTTTTAATTCAATTGATTTATTTCAGAGAGATAAACAGTCATAAAAAAAAAATTGTAGAGGTTTTATGTGCTGTTTTAGTTTTACTGGCCATTCTGATCGTTTCTTGCGTCTGCGACGACGCTTTACCGAGGGGGGAGTACCGTCACCGGGCCGCTGCGCCGCGCTGACATTGGGTTGGTTCTGATCAAACTAAGTATTTTCAGGTTTTGCGCATTTAACGTTACACGTTGTATAATATTGTACAATAAATTAGTGATTCATAAAATACATATTAATATTTTTATTTCATTAAATAATATAAGTAGTCAAAAATGCAACAACTTGGCCCGCCATATATTTTGTTGGTAAATATTGGCACGCGAAGGAAAAAGTTTCCCCATCTCTGCAGTCTAGTCAGTCCCTTGAATAATAATAAAAAAAATCTTTTGTTAACAAGCTTGTAGAAAAATTACTGCTAATTTTCACAAATTTACATATTAGTGTTGACTTGTTGGCCTGTCTTTACACGTCAAGATCAGAAGAAATACATTTGCATACTATCCGTACTAATATTATAAATGCGAAAGTAACGCCGATCTAGATGAAATTTAACACAGGGATAGACGATGACCTGGGTTAGGAGCTAAGATACGTTTTATTCCGGGAGTACGTTCACCTGGGATAATTTCCGACCTTCACGCGAGCGAAAGTGCGGGCATAAGCTTGTGTTGTAGGTAAGTATTTATCAGCTTAGCAAACAAAAAAAATAAAGGTTAAATAAACTCACCAATCTCAGGTTCACCGTCAACTTGAACATATAAAGGCTGCATAACATCACTATACACACTGCTAAATTGGCTGAACACCTCATTAATCTTTGGGAGCCTGCACTCGTTTTCAACAGTCCTGGCCATCTCCCTGCTCCTCCGCAAAGACATTACTTGTTCAGCCCTAATCTTCTTATGATAATACTCTCCATAGAGTACTGAATAATCGTCTCTGGAATTATTTGATAGGGTTGTTTCATCAGAGCCACTGCTGAAGCTAAAGTAATTTGTTGCTTTGTAGTTGTCGGTAGGTGATATTTCTGCCACGGACGTTCTGTGACCCGAATTCTGTGCTGTTTGTGAACTGTGTGCTCTAAGGCCCAAATTTGGGCTGTTCGATATGTTCGATTGTCTGCTGTTCAAACTAAGGGTTAACTCGCTCATATTTGAAGACCTAAAGGTGAAATTTGAGCTTAGTTGGTTCACATTCGACGGCTTGTTCAAAACAGAATTAATTTCATTGAAGTTTGATGAAATGCTCGAGTTCTGAACCATTTTGCACATCAGTGATGGTCTTGCGTTCGTTTTGAATGTTGACGGATTCAAATTGTCGAATTGTTTTTGCCTGTCATAGCTGTTTTGCGCCAACTGACTCCGAAAGATTGCGTTTAGTTTAGTGAAGCTGCCGTCAGCACGTCTGACTACGACGCATGGCTTTTTTATGTCCACAGGTTGAAGGGGGGAGACGCCACTTAGTCTGCGTGGTCGCTTGCCCAGCGGTGGGGAATTATCCTGTAATGCAAGGAACAAGATTTTGGATCCAAGATCGTCTGCATTACTTCAGCCCTTCAATCCTTCCCCAAAGGATTGCCAATAACGACCGGTACTGCACTTCCCACTATCGGCAAACCGTCGCTTTACAGCTACGGTTTCCTAGAAGAGCGGTGGCCGCCACATAGCGGCCGCAGTGATTGCCGTCGTGAAAATAATTGCAGCAGGGTTTGACATTGCGGTGTCAAAAAACGCTCTCTGGGAAAACACACCAACTTACTTATACAGGGTTATTTGTAAAACACCAAAAACCTCTTAAGAGGTCATTGTACTCATCATTATGAACAACTTTTACTATGGGACCAAACCTGAAATCGCGAAAAAAAAATCAGCTGTTCCCTACATTTACGTTCGTACGAGTCGTCAAAATGTAGGGAACAGCTGATTTTTTTTTCGCGATTTCAGATTTGGTCCCATAGTAAAAGTTGTTCATAATGATGAGTACAATGACCTCTTAAGAGGTTTTTGGTGTTTTACAAATTACCCTGTAAATAAAGTTTCAGTGTCGTCATTCGCCGGTATATTGCAGACGCTTTGACTGTGGCGGCCAATATTCTTATAGGAAACCGTAGCTTTAGTTAAATTTCAATGACATTTAAACATAATGCCTGCCAGAATATGCTGCGCAATATAGTGAAAGTTAGAGCAAATCAGTGGCGTGCCTATGGTCAAAATTAGGGCAAACCCACAGATTTTCAACGTATAAAAACAAACGGCCCACTGAGGGATTGGCTGATTTTCTTGTGGTTAATGGTTGTTATTAGTACTAACATCATTATAATTTTGGTAAGATTTTTTTTAAAATACAAAGAGTAGGTACTACATAATATGTAGTACCTACTCTTTGTATTTAAAAAAAGTTATTTCAAGTATCAGTACGAAATTGTCAAAAGCGCCATCTATATGAATGAATGCGTGTAACCACAGGGCTTAGCCGGACCTTTTCGCCTTAATCACAACTCGCTTGTCACATGCAAAGTTGTTCACACAAAAGGCACTAGATGGCGTCCAAATAATCGATTTATTGTTCTTTTGTCGTAAGTACGCATTATTTTATGAATTAAATTTGTATTGTCGATTGAAAATTTGAACATGGGATATTACCTAACAACATTTATACTTAATTATGATGATAATTTTTAGCAAAGTCTCGTCTTCATTTCAAAACACCTATGAAGAACGTCTTCGATACGAATATTATTATTTTGTTATGTATCTGGGTGAGATATAATAAGATGGTTTGTTTTTCAGTCGTTTACGAAAACTACAAAGGTATAACTTTAGAATAGTAGAGCAGGAGGGGGGGGCTGGTAGTTGGGGGGGAGGGGGAGGGGGATGACCCCCTCCCCCTGGCACCACTCCCATGAAGAGGTCACTCACCGTTTCCGAGAAAAACGATCTTTTGTAACCTAACCTCAAACACTCCAAAATTGCTTAAAAGGCATAGTCGACGGAGCCCCGCTACGCGGGGCTCCTACTTCTGGGTGGTTTAAAAAAAAATAACCTCGAAGGAGGTGGCGGGGTCTGTGTTCGCTCGCTTCGCTCGCTCACTACGACCCCGCCACCTCCTTCTAACCTAAATCTATCCGAGTCGGGGTGCCCCCATGTCTTGAGCTCGCTTCGCTCGCTCTCGCATCTTAAGTTATCCTCGTAACAGTAATAACCTTTTGTACTCGCATATGATCAGTGGAATTACTTTCTTCTAAACAGGATATCTAAGATGATATAAAAACAAATAAAAATGACCGAAACGAATGACAGTGACACAGACACAAATGGCGTCTTTTTTTTACGTTTCGTTTTACCAATGTAGCACGATATTTTACACCACAAGGCAATATATTGTGACAGTTTTGGTTGTCAATGACCCATTTTAACGTTCCAATCTACCTTTTATCGGATTTGAGATTAGAAACTTATTTTATAAATTTCTCGAAAAATATGCATTACCTCGTAAAAAGAGTGGTAGCGTTATAATCGGGGACCCAAGCCCTATCAGATTTGGCCCTTTTTAATCCCCATATCCTGCTCTACCAAACTAAAGTCAAGCCACTACAAATCCCATACAAACAACATTATTCATGTACTTACTTAAACAATTTTTGTCGTTTCATGGCACCTTTCTTATGTTTGTCATACTCATACCTACTAAACAATCGAATCAGTACCTATTTTAATCTGTCTTCTTGCCTGACAAAAATACTGGTTGTTATTTAAGAGAATTACCTAGCGGTACAGCGGTGCTGTTCTGTAAAAATCTCACCATGAAAACAGGTGAAGCGAGATTGTATGCTAGGGATTGACACTAATGAAAGCTCACTCCACGCTCACTTCACCTAAGTTTTCACGGAGAGATTTTTACAGAATAACACTGCAGTAATTTGAGGTTGGTTACGTTGAAGTAGTTACTTATTGACAGAAAATTCAATGTATTTACATACCTTTTCAGTTTCCGAATTCACATTTTGATAAAAAGAACACTATACTCATTACGAACATACAAAATCATAGGAAATTAATGACATCGCCGCAATCAAACATTTAAAATAATAAAACTTATTCTCAAAATATTCAAAACTACAAAACAATAACAAATTGAGTCGCGCAACGTCATCGCGCCACACGTGCTATCGCATTCGCAACTCACTTTACGCGGGTCAGCACGGATAGTCCATTTGCGCGAACTTAACGCCTCTCAAAAGCCGGGCTTTTCATTTCGTGTATAGTACTTACCAATATATCAACAAAATTGTAAACATTTCTATAGAAATTTGTAGGCTAAAACAGCGAGACAAAGAAAGGAAAGGCAAGTCAGGTAAAACCCCAACTAAGTGTGAGCGAGCGAGGTGGCGCGTTTGAATTGTACGCACAAAAGGCGCGTAGGTTTGGCAACAAAGTGCGTAATTTAATTTTTATTCTTATGAATGACTAGCTGTGAATACCTGCTTCGCTGGGTCATTTTTTAATTCTATAGTTATTTATTAATGTTAATAATCTATCACTACTTCATAATCTTTTCATATATCGATGCTGGAAATATGAAATAACGTAGGGACAAAACTAAGGTTTTCAGAAGAGCAAAAATAATATAATATAATTTTGTAAGAAAATAATATTTTCTTACAAAACTGACTACTTATAATTTTTTAACTATTATGTTTTATGTAAAAAGTGTCCAGGACAAAGTTTCTCAGATTTCTTCATTTTTTTTAAGCTAAAATGGCAAAAAATCAATAAAGCCTATAGTTTTAAATAATTCATTTTCGACATAATGTCCCTTACGTTATTTCATATTTCCAGTATCGATACTGCGCGCGGTACTGGACAGTACTTGGACATTGCAACATTACTTTATTTTTCTAAAATAAAAGTAGCCTAAGTTACTCCTTATTACATCAGCTACCTGCCAATAAAAGCCCCGTCAAAATCGGTCAAGCCATTTCAGAGATTAGCCGGAACAAACAGACAGACAGACAAAAATTGTAAAAAATGTTATTTTGGTGTATATACCGTATATATATTCATATGCATGTAGTAAAAAACGGTTATTTCAATATTACAAACAGACACTCCAATTTTATTTATATGTATAGACTGAGTTCAATGAGTACGTATATCTGGCAACAGTGACAACCTAGGCCAGTGCGCGCGGGTCCGTGCCCACTCGACCCGAAGAATGATACCAGATGTTTAAAAGATCTCGATGATGATGAAAGATCTAGACGATTTTCAAATATTTTTTAGTAAATTTTAAATTGTAATCCTCGGCTAGATTTGCACACCCTATTTGTACGCCTCCTGGCATAACATAGTGTTCTGTTCATCACACATAAGTATCGGAGTAGAATTTAAAATAGTTTACAATTTAAATGTACCAATGAGTGTAAAACTATGAACTAGTTTGATGTCTGAAATAAAATGAATGAATAAGATCAGCCGGTCGATTCTGTAAAAATCTCACCGTGAAATCATAAGTGAAGTGAGCTTGAAGTGAACAGTGTCAATAGTGTTAATCCCTAATGACAGCTCACTCCACGCTCACTTCACCCAAGTTTTCACGGTGAGATGGGTTACAAAATCGCACGGCTGTATTTGTTTTGACGGCACGGTTGGCGCAGTGGTTAACCCTTCCGCGAGCATTGGCAAAATAATTGCCAAACAACTTTTTAAAAGTTGCACCAAAATGTATGAAGTAAGTATACCTATTGATATTGTGCAACTATAGTCAGCTAGCGCCATCTGCATTGGCAATTACTTTGCCAAATAAAAAGTCTCGAACGGCCATTGGCAAAGATATTGCCGTAGCCCAAAAAAAAGGGGGGAGGGGCTAAGCAAGGGGGGGGGGGGGAATCTAATGATATTGTTTACAAATGTTATTTCACAATGTTTAGAATATATAAAACCAAAATCAGAGGTGTAAATAGTATTGCTCGCGAAAGGGTTAAGCGATTGACTGCTGCGCAGCATGTCGCGGGTTACGATTCCCGCACGGAACAAATATTTGTATGACCTACAAGTAATTGTTCCGGGTCTGGCTGTTTGTGTATGTGAGTTTTAAATATTTGTAAACGCACCTACAGGACACACGTACAGGAGAAATTCCTAGTGTGGGGCAACTTTTTTTTTCTAATAAAAAAAAAATAAAAATATTTCTTTACCTATGTTAACAAATAAGTAAATAATTATTTACTACCAATTCAGTGCCCTTTGTACAGTCAGGCAAAGTGATATTTTAATTCTAAATAACTTATTATACATAGAATATTTTAATATTTTGTTATAATACATAATTTATCCTGGTAGTCTGTGATTTCGTTTTTCAAAATCAAAATCAAAAGTCATTTATTCAAACTAGGCTGAGAATCAGCACTTTTCGAACGTCAAAATTACAAAAGACAGTCCCCCAAAACGCCCGCCCTTCACCACTTCCTAGTGCTTTCGCTGGGAAGAAGTGGCGCAACAAACTCCCCAGCAGCACAGCTGTCTGCTCAGTTACAAAATACTTGACTGAATACAATACAAGGTATGCAAAGTAATTAACATTACAAGACACAGGACAAAAAATGTAGCTTTATAAAGATAGCCTCCACCTGGCTTAACCCTTCAATTCCCATGTCCAACTTAATAACATTTTTGCCTTTCTTTTTCACTAAAATAGCTTGAAAACATTTGTTTAGAATAAAAAAAAAATAACTGTCACCCTTATTTTTTTACAGGTGACACGGAATATTTTCAGCGTTGAAGCGATGATACTATAAGTTATTACTATCGCAAAATACGTTTGTATTATAGCTTATTTATTCATTTATTATATGTAAAAAGAGAAAAAAAAACAATACTTACAGTTTGGGCATTTTTATTTCACTTTATATCGCAAGAAATGACACAAGCTCAGAATGCTACAATTACGCGCGAAACAACCGAATGAATTTCACAAATGTCGTATGGTGGGTATTACCAGAAGAAAATAATGAAAAGTCCTACTAATTGGCTTAGCTACAATAGTCGCAGAATTAAAAAATAAAATATCTGTGTGGTAGAAAAAAATGTTAAACTTCTGTCACCAACACTACTGTGACACTGGGAATTGAAGAGTTAAGGGGGTTGAAAAGAAATATAATCCGCCATCTTGGAGCGGCGGCCATTGAATTTAGTGTGTATTGAGTATTGCACGTTGTATTATCACCAGAACTAAAGGTGTCAGCTAAATCGGATACCAACAAATGGTCGAAAAATGGTTTGCAAATTGCAACTTACATTATACATACATACGGATAGTGCAAGTATAATAAAAGCTTGTAAAAACTCCACTTACCGCGCGCCTTACAGGTACCACTTTCTCTTCCTTCTTCCAGCTCACAATAATTTTCTTAGCAAAACTCCTACTCGCTTTCCTGATTTCTTCCGTATTAGCACTATTAACCTTAGTCTCGCTCTTCTCATCCGAATCTTTTATGAAACTCATTAGAGTATTATTGAGTAAGTAACTTGGCTTTGTGATCCGGTTGGAGCTTCGTAGTACTCGGTCACTCCTAGTGGCGGGAAGTCTTCTGGATGCTACCGTCTGAGGGTATTTTTTTGGGGACTGCACTTCAGGGGTGTAGCGAATTAGGATGTGGCCCACCCTCCTAGGTGTTTTTGTGATTGGTGGAGATTGGCTTGTAGATGAAATTTCTGGGCTCTGTTGTAACTGTTAGATAAATTATATTGTTTTGTTAACTTTTCTAGAACTGTTTCAGAATTATTTTGACAGAAAAAAAGGCAGGTTTAACCCATAACCACCTACCACCGGTCCCTGAGACCGCAACGGCAACTAGCAAATAAAGGTTAAGGTAAGTTTATTTTCATTACACACACTAATGCATTTTATGACTATTTTTTTTTTCATAAGGCTGCCTGTCCATTGAATAGGAGCGAGGCTGCGGAGCGGAGAAACGGAGAAATATTAACCAAAAGAAAAATTACATTGAGCAATCCTATTGGTTAATATTTCTCCGTTTCTCCGCTCCGTTGCCTCGTTCCGCGTCAATGTACAGGCAGGTTAGGATGTGTAGAAAGATAATATACAGCGTGTAACGGAAGGGGGGTATCAACCCTGAAGGAGGTGAATGTGCTCATGAAACTCAACAACTTTCCCCAAAGAACATAGGTCGAAATATGAAAAAAAAATTTGGCCCTCCCATAGTAAATCAATCAGCTGGTAGTCAGTTTTGTAAGGGAGGGCCAAATTTTTTTTTCATATTTCTACCTATGTTCTTTGGGGAAAGTTGTTGAGTTTCATGAGCACATTCACCTCCTTCAGGGTTGATACCCCCCTTCCGTTACACGCTGTATAGTCGCGCACTGTCCTACGACACTTCACATTAAATATTTTAATGCAAAAATATGTTGCGGTCTCAGGGACCGCGGTGGTAGGTGGTTAAGGGTTAAGGATGTCATTAAACATTGTGTCATTCATAAAAAAGTATGTAGATAATAATATTGAAATAATTTAATAAGAGAAAATCATTTAGGAGAATTAAGTATGAATTCAAGTCAATTTATACCGTCAAACAAGCCAACTTTGCCAATCAAGGTATCTTTGCCCTAAAAGCAATTTTTAAGCAAATCCGCTAATATAAGAAACAATTTTAGTTTTATGGCAACATTTATTATATGGGTGGAAAGTTGATTATATTTGTGGCAAAACTATCTAACGCATTCGTTCCAAAGTTCATTTAGTACCTTGTTAGAACTTGTCGAGTGCGGTGTATGTTTTTGCGGGCAAATTTCCTAAGGAAAGTGTTTGTGGATTTTACCTCATGGCGAAAACACAGGTAAGTGTATTTACTGTATGTTATAGAATATCAGTTGTTGAGTATTTTAAATATAGTTTCATTATTCAGGACTTTATAAATAAAAACTTTTAATGATGGGCAAAGTTACCCTTAACTATTCAGACCCTTCCATGCCAACATTGCCCGTTATCAAAAAGCACTCAGGGTTGTCACTTTTAGTTATTTTGTAACAGGTTGAATTAACGCAAAACCACAGAAACAAAACATCAAACACCTCAATTACATATTTCTTAACTAACGGCTTTAAAATAAAGTACTTAATTTCTTATGTTATAAAATATATTAGTACAGACGCCAGCACATCCAGCTACTACAATCTGTCAGATTTCTTTAATAGATTTTCAACTTTAGCGCTAAAGCATAAGGTTCAAAGTTGATTGGGAAAATCTGACAGTTTCGGGTAGCTTGATGTGCTGGCGTCTGTACCTAGTGCAATTGATGTATAATTTATACAGGGTGAAATTTTAATCACCATTTTCCTTTTAAGGGGTCATTGTACTCATCATTAACTCTTCACAAAAAATCAGCTGTTCCCTACATTTTCACGAGTTATGCGAACATAAATGTAGGGAACAGCTGATTTATTTTTCACGATTTCAGGTTTGGCTCCATAGTAAATGTTGTACATAATGATGAGTGCAATGACCCCGTAAGAGGAAAACAGTGATTAAAATTTCACCCAAGTTTCAAGTGAAGAAGAAAATAAAATTGTGAGAGTCTTGCAAGCTTCTAGTGATTTTGAATCCCCCCTAACTAAACTCGCTCTAAAGTTATTGGTGCATGAATATTTAAGAAAAAATTCTCTAGAGTAAAAAAGTGAAAATAACATTTATTTAATCATTTTACTGGAATGTGACAACCCTTAAAATCTTAAACCGTTTTTTGGGCCTTGTATGGAAAAGGGCACTAACCGCTAGGTAACATTGCCCACTGTTTTTATCACGAAAATATTTAAACTACAAACAGTATTTTAAAACTGAGGTTAAGATTGCCTTAAATTGTAGTCGTGGTGCTTTCTACGTATTTATAAGAGCTTGATTTGCGTCAAAAATCGAAGTGGGCAATGTTGGCTAAAAGTCCGGATTATTTTGCCCACCATCAAAATCGAACAAATCTTGGTTTAAATTTTAATTTTTTAAATATTGTACATAGCAAATGCGTGCATATGGTCATATAGTTGTAGTAAATGAAAAAATATACTTAAGTCCTATAGAAAAAACTTGTAATATATTCGATTTTCTTAAAAAAATGGGCAAAGTTGGCTTGTTTGACGGTAGTATTTATATCTCACGAAGCGACGCGCATTTTACTAGCTTACTAAGAACACGCCGTCACGGTAATATTATAATACAGTACTCCAACTTCAAACAAACGGACGAAACGCGAGCTATACCTACGCGCCTCGATCTCGTTGTGCGCTCGGAGCGCAGACAGTCACGGCTGTACCGCAGTGTCGAACGGACGGTGTGTTGTTTTTTTAACAATAACCGCGCGATTTTTTCTCTAAAAATCAGTTAATATGACGAGTAGGAGATATTGTGCTGTTTTTGGTTGTATGAATTCGTCAATAACGCGTCCAGACATAAGTTTTTTTAAATTACCTGGAAACTCTGAAAGGTGAGACTATAAAATAATTTTACTTACTAGTAGGTAGGTACATAATGTGTGTCTTTTTAATGGATAAGTATTTCCTTTTATGTTACGAAAAAAAAAGGTGTTTGGATTAATAAATAAAGCGAATAGAGTAACGGAAAGTTATTGAGACGAGTGAAATAGGTAGTTATATGCGGTTCTGAATGAATCATGATACGGTAGGTACCTACCTACTTACGCTTGTGTTAAAACTTCGGTGCACGTGTGTTTTGTTAGTTTGCATAATTCAAAGTAAGTAGGCAAATGTAATTAAAATGCTGGAGACGGGCAGCCCTAACGCATGTTTACGTACCGCGCGGCTGTAGGCATTTATTTCTAACATGCGGCCGAGTTATAATACTGTATTATAATATTACCGTGACGCCGTTGTGTGTGTAAGCGGAAGAGCTCGCGGTCTCGGTACCGTTCGAGACAATGGCATAGAATACATAATAGTACTACGTACAGAAGGGACACCGTTCCCCGCGCTCATATCAGATACCGCACCTTACTCCTCACTTCGAGGTATTCGTCGCCGAATGTTTAGCGTTGTGCTGCTGACACGAACACACAATTTATTCCAATTAAAGGATATTGTGCTTTAATTGGATGCTTTTCTTCATCGAGCAATATCATACATAGCACACATTTGCACGTGTACACACGTCATTTGGTTATCTAGTAGTAAAAGGTAATTATTTTGCGAGCGTTGTATGAAGTGTCCGGAGTGTGTCAAACTGTCAACGGCGAAGTCGGAAGTGTGTGCGTGAGAGTGTTATGTGCTGAAGCTTCACATCCACAGTCACAGCGTGTTTGTACACTTGGTTACCACATATAAAGCGCGCGTCGCTTCGTGAGACAAAAATACTGTAGGGGAAAGTAACCAAATATGGAATAGTATCCCTAATGTGGAATACCCGCATTTCTCGAAAACAAATACAGCTAGACGCAGTAGGCAGTGATCAACTATCTCTTTCTAACACTATACACGCGTACAGGTTTCAACTCGACAGTCGAGTGAGTGACATAGCCGCGGTGAGGCTGTTTTGTTTTGTTGCTGTCAGAAAACGATACTCGAGGATAAACCTGGCTCAAATGCCTCATGTGCGAACTCTGGGCATATAATGATTGCGCTGGTGAAGAATTCCGCCCCTGGATTTGTGATTATTTCAAGTAGTTTAAGTAACATTTTATATTTGACCAAAGTTCCTATAGTATCTCATAGAAATTAAGGTTAATTTTTACTGTTCCATATTTGGGGTACCTATTCCATAAATAGATTTTGTTTGTGACTTTTGTGTTTATTTTCTTTTGGAGAAATTATAGTACTTATAATTAATAAATAATTTACAAGACTGTTACTATCCAAAGCGAAAATATATGTCAGTTGATAATTACGATTAAAACTTTTTGATTTTTAAAATTTGTTTTTTTTAAGGGTAAAAAACAAAATGGTATTCCATATTTGGTTACTTTCCTCTAATAGCTTACTATCCAAAAAAGGTCTCTCATCCGAGATGCAAAATTATTGAGAAAAAAAAAAAAAACATTAATTCAATCAATTTGCCTACCTGGCGCTTCTTAGGTCCCACCTTGCGTATCTGTGCCTGATGTTTTTGTTCGGTACGCACGTGTCGCACCAATAAATCTAAATCTCTTGGTGTGCCGTAATTCTTCGTGTTGATCAATTGGATCAGGTACACTTTCTGTAATATTCAACGTACTTTGTCTATGTTTAACACATTAATATAACATCGCACCAGGATCGATCAAAGAATTTCCAAACAGAAAACCCCAGCCATACACTTAACCTTAATACTTTGCCCAACCTGGGAATCAAACCCAAAACTACACTATTAATTTAATTTGAATATTACAACGTGTAACGTTAAATGCGCAAAACCTGAAAATAGTTTGATAAGAATAACGAGCAGAATTAATTGAACCACTTTTTAATATAGGTCACATTTAAAAAAAAATCTTCATTAATAACATTGCCGTGTCTATTTGTTAATAGGTCAAGAAGCAAGCCAATGTCAGCGCGGCGCAGCGGCCCGGTGACGACTCCTCCCTCGGTAAAGCGTTGTCGCAGACGCAAGAAACGATCAGAATGGTCAGTAAGACTAAAACAGCACATAAAACCTTTAAAATTTTTTAAATGACTTATTTTCTCTCTGAAAAAGGTCAATTGATTTAAAAATCAGTTAGGGTGTCTGAGGTTTTGCGCATTTAACGTTTACACGTTGTATAATACTACTAATACACTATTACACTGCACAGCGTAACATGGAACGGAGTATGATGGGGAAAAAGAAGATAGAAAGAACCAATCATTCCATAATCAGGAAGGCAACAAAGGCACAACATGTAGTTATAAAAATAAGACTAAAACTGAGATGGGCCGGCCACACTGTCAGGGGACAAGAGAAGTGGAACAAAACAGCGACCCTATGGTACCCTAGAGAAGGGAAGACAAAGAAGGGAAAACCCTTGAAAATATGGCAGGATGACTTGATGACAACGCCTGGAAAGACATGGACTAGACGGGCAAGGAACAGGGAGAATTGGAAGGGATTGGAGGAGGCCTTTGCCAAAGAGCACACAAAGACCCAGAACTGATATCGAACACAACATGATATTCAATACAATCACTCTGAAAAAAAGGCTATAAAAAAATACACTATTCAAATTATGAATAAAATTATGGAATAGTTGTAAGAAATAAATATTAAAATAAGACAGCATAGCTTTTGTTACAATACATGATTATAATCCAATTTCAAAGAAAGCAGTTTTCAATATATTAAGAAAGAAAGAACAGACGCCAGCACATCAAGCTACCTGAAACTGTCAAATTTTTCCAATCAAGTTTGAACCTTATGCTGTAGCGATAAAGTTGAAAATCTATTAAAGAAATTTGACGGATTGTAGTATGATATGCTGGTGTCTGTATATTGAAACATTTAACCAAACCAAATGTTTCAATGAACTTTCAATATATTGTACTACTAATATTTAAATTCAAGTCTGGACTCCATAGGTGTTCCCACTGGCATGCTATTTTCCCATACCTAAATGCATCAGTGTAATATACAAAAAAAAAAAAAAAGAAAAACAAAGTACTGTGGTTATTGCGGTTGTACCTGAAAGTATCCCATCTCTCAAAAACTATTGACTTGAGTAAGAAAGTCACAGTCCTTTGATACCCCTTGTCTGTTAGGCAAGCTTACTAATTTCGGTAACAATAGTAAAAGTAATTGTGTCTCATTAGTGACAGTTGAGCTCTTATACAGGCTGTTTGGTAGAAGGACCAACACAATTTTTTGAGGGATTGGGGATGTTATTTGCTAGCACGAAATTGTTTAATTTTTCATTTATATTATGTTTTTAATGTTGAATTTTTTCATTTCGTAACACAATTATTCAACTTTGGAAGCCCCCAAGTCATTTTTTCTAACCAACGGTAGATTGCAGATATCACCAAAACTTATTGCGCTTGATTACAACCACAAACAGAAAAGTTGTGATGATATTTCAGGTGATTAAAATGAAACATTATTGTCTCAATTAGCTACCGTGACACGTAAGACAGGTGTTGTGGGCGAAAACTAGTATAATATGACACTTTCTATCCCTAAGAAATTTGTTTTGGTCCATCTACCAAACACCCTGTATATCTTTTGTTGGAGATCCTAAACAAATAAAATAAATAATTACCTGTAGCAACAACAAATCATACTTATTCTATTCTTTCTACACCATCATTAACTAAAAAACACAGGATCATCAGAGGTTTGTCTTAGGGGTGGTATTGCACGTAAGGAAGCAGGATTAAACTGATGCAATACCACTAATTCAGAGAATTTTCAATAGGTTCAGATAAATAGAAAGTGGGTTGTCTTACGGGTGAATCTAATTTGAATATCTGACAAGACAATTAACTAAAATTTACTTTAATTGCGATACAAATAGGTTTGAATTGAGAGTTTGATTGTAAAACAACGAAATGATTCAGTTTTATTAACACTTTGAGGGACACTAAACCCCTCAGACTTAACAATAAAACTTCTATAGTGTATCGTTCAGTGTCCTTCAACGACTAAATAAACAGAGAAATACTTATAATAATGATTCAATATTGTATTAAGTGGAAATGTGAAACCAATCACCATGTGCGAACTTGAAAAACTAAGTTAGATTCGTTTTATATAAAGTATGTTACATACCTTAACGTTGGAGGGCAAGCCCATAGCTTTTGCAGTTTGCTGCAAAAACCTGTACGGACATCGTTCTAAGTTATTTTGAAATATTTCTTCGTCGTCCCTCATGTTTGCTAAACAGAGATTCGGAGCACATGCAACAGTGTTATTAGAACTTAACACAAGCGGGATAGTTATTTTAGGTTCACCCACAGCGAATAATCACCTTTCTTAATTTTTGTTGAAGTACCGTCTTTGTTTTTGAAATCGCAAATCGATCGTAAACTTTGAAAAGTTGAACTTTCTTCATCTTTGCCGGAAAATATGAAAATTTACGTTCCATTTCAATTTTTATGTTTTATCATAATGTGTAACGTTGTTTTAGCAAAGACATTTTGTGAATCATTAAACGATACATATAATCGAAATAAAAAATATATTTACAACTGGTTTAAACCATTTACTTTCTATGAAAATAAGAAACGCAAACATGTATTTCAGATACTAATGCCATCTTGCTGCTTAAAACGTAAAACTCAACGCAGAAACACAGACAAGTATCTATCGGACGGATCCGGATAGAAACGGAATCCTATCACTGCCAACTTAACGGCATGCATGGAGTTAGTATGTACTACATGGTACAGTTAGTAAGAGACATAACCGATAGATGGCAGTGTATCCGTAGTTCGAAATGAAGTTAATAGATAGAGCGACCAGGGAAGAAAAAGTCAACCAAGTTAACAATTATTTTAATTCTATTTTCTTTGTTTTGTCTACATTAATGTACTGAACATAAATTACTTTCCTATTGATGGCAGGTGAAGAGATTTCTTCTTGTCTTGTGTCTCCATTAGTCTTCGGAAAGGATGAACAGGATTTGTGCTGAAAAACATAAGCAGTAATAAGTAGTACTTATCTTAGTAGTACTTATCGTAGGTATTTATCATATTAGTGTGCTTTTTTTTCGCAAATTAAACAATTATTTTAAATACCTAATTCTTGACGGAGAACTTGCGTATCTTGTGGCCATAACATCATTAAACATTGCTGCCTTTTTCGTGTAAGTCCTGTCTTTATTTTCAATGTTTATTAATTCGGATTCCTGAAATAAAAAGTTATGATAAACAATTTTGTTTTTGTTTTGCGCCTACATTTTTTTAAGTACAGACAGGGTCTGGTCACATATTGGCGCAGTCTGTATCCCTCAAGTTTTAAAATATTATTCGCCCGTTCTACTTTAGGTATCATTCGGTCGCTGTCTATTGATAGTTGTTATAGGTTGGTTCTTAATTTAAGGAGCATCTTGTTTTTTAATAAATTTCGCACTAAAAGATCCTTGAAGCACTGTATATACCGAGAAAGTAGCCATAAGCTTACCAAATGCCTCTCATTCTCCCTGATCTGGCAACCTAGACTGTGTCGATAGTCCATCTGCTTCATCAACTCCTGATTGGCACTGTCTATCTTCCGCTGTAGTTCACTGAGCGCCGTTCTCTTCACGCGTTCCATTCGCTCGGTCCTCTCTTGTTTTGACCGTTCCAATTCTAGGTTCCTAGTTTGAATGTGTCGTTTGTATTCTTCTGCTGCTTTCTGGAATGTGATTTTAGAATACTTACTTACTTTGATGATTTAATTTAAGCGGGCGCATAGACCAGAAAGAAATCAAGTTTCACCCGCGCCTGCTTGCCTGCCCCTTTCATCAAACACGACGAAAACAAAACATAATCCCTTCCCGCCAGCATAAACTTTTCGCCCGGCCTATTTGTGTTTAAAATAAATCATATGAAACGACTCTGTTCAATGTCTGTACCTAAGTATGATTGCTGTGCAAGTAAGTAGGCATATTATTGAATATTATTGTAGGTACCTATATCCGTGAATCGAGAGCGAGTGTCAAAATATGCGACATGAATGGCAATTTATGCCAGCTTCTAAGTCAATGTTTTAGGCTGCCTAGTCCATTGACGCGGCGCAAGGCTACGGAGCGGAGAAACGGAGAAATATCAACCAATAGATAAATTATATTGAAATTTTATGCAATTCTATTGGTTAATATTTCTCCGTTTTTCCGCTCCGCTGCCTCGCTCCGCGTCAATGGACAAGCAGCCTTTTTTTTTTGGGTGGAAATTATCAAATAACTTCTCCCGCTCTGGGCGGAGCGGGAGGGTGTGTCAGATTTTACTGACTAAAACTCACCCGTGTTCCTTCAGTTGCCTGCGCCACGGCAACTGAAGGAGTGGGGCCACAGTAACTCTTTCGAACAACCCGCGACCCTGGCAAGCATTGGCCCTAGCGGACCCCGTCAGTTACTGCTGACATCTATTTGAGGCGCGCGTGGAAAACAACGCGCCGTTGACCCGGGCCTGGTCCTTACCGGACGGCGAACCGCCCATTGCTCGCCGTCCGCAAGCCCGCGCCTACGGTGGCCGGGAGTCGGCTCTTGACTCCCGACGCCCAGGGTGTCTCCTGCGGCGATTAGGGGCGTGAGGGCGCAAAGATTACCTCTCCCCCATGCGTTCCGCCTACTCCTTCGCAAATTACTGCTTCGCAGAAGTAGGTGACGGCTTCACATGCAATCTCGCTCCGTACCACGGCCTGGACCAGGGCTTGACGCGAGAGATCGCCGCCGCCGATCGCCGCCGTGAGGCCGCGGCGGTGCTCCGCCCAAACCGGGCAGACCTCCACCGTATGCTCCACCGTGTTCTCCAGGCGATCCACACAATGGTGACACCCGGGCGTTTCCTACCGCCTTATACCTACGGAACAGGAACCATTTCCGGTGAGGACCTGCGTCAGGTGGAAGGTGAGGAAGCCGTGGCGCCTCTCTAGCCACTCCTCAAAGAGGGGACTTATCGCCGCAATCGTGGCGTGCCCAATGGACAGGCAGCCTTAGAAGCTTGATATTTCTACAGCTCCAAGAAACCGTAGATCAAAGTCTTTGATATCAATTTCAACTTGATACCCCCACGCGTTCCTAAGAAAAAGGGTCAGACAGATAGACAACGAAGTGATCCTATAAGGGTTTCGATTTTCCTTTTCAGGTACCGAACCCTAAAAATCAAAAGCACTTCAGTCAAAGTATTATATTATACTACATTTTCCATACTACATCATGAAACATGATCAAAACAAACTCAATAAATTTGTTTGAAAAGGTTGGGAACAAAAGAACTACAGGATTGTCGGATTTACCGATTTAAAAATTGGCATCTATGTAAATGGGTGCCAAAGTAAGTCGATAGAATAGCTAACAGCCGGCCATTCTGTAAAAATCTCACCGTGAAATCATAAGTGAAGTGAGCACTTAATAGTTTTCATCCCTAGCGAATGACAGCTCACTAAACGCTCACTTCACCCAAGCTTTCACGGTGAGATGGTTACAGAATCGCACAGCTGGTCTAGTTTAGTTACAAGCTGAACTCCGCGAGAATCCGCATCTCGTGATCATCTGCGACTGGAGACGCTTTTGCATTTTTGAGGACGGCCTAGGTTCGGATGGAGTCATCATGGCATTTGTGATATCCTAAACCAGCCGGTCGATTCTGTAAAAACCTCACCGTGAAATCATAAATGAAGTGAGCACTTAATAGTGTTAATCCCTAGCGAATGACAGCTCACTCCACGCTCACTTCACCCAAGCTTTCACGGTGAGATGGTTACAGAATCGCACGGCAGTTCTAATACCTAACCTCCTTACACAGTCGTTGCTCGTGCTCGACCTGCCTCATATGTTCGTCAGTTTTGTTATGCGCCTCCTTCTGCCAATCATCTGCTATCATTTCTGCTTCTTCCTGCATAGCTGACGCCATCCTCCTCTCGCGGTTGTAGTTTTCGATGCAGTTTTGTTTTAGGAGTTGCAGATTTTTCTGTAAATATGAACTTGGTACTTATAGATGAAATAGGGTGTATTGTTTTATGAAACAAACACCTGAGGGACATTTCCCATAATTATAAGTTGTTCACAGTCTGACCTCAGTCTCAATCCGTCAAAAACACCTCTAATTTCCTTATATTTTTGACAAGTTTTTGACATTTATTTGCTGTCGAGATGAGACTGTGACAACATTTTGAACGTTTTAAATTACGAGAATTATTATTGACCTTCTAATCGGATCCTTAAGGCCCAATATCTGGAATAAGACGTCCTAATAGGACTTTGTATCACACAGGAGCCTGTATGAAAACCAATACTGAAAACACTGTACATCCAGTGCTCCATGGACAGTCAGTTACGCAACCGTGTAGCTACACGGTAGGCAGGAGACTAGAAATCTTTATATTTTAGTTAAATTAATTATAATATTATAATTCTATTAAATTTATTAGTATACCAATAAATTTTTAAGATCGTGTTTTACCATTTGTTGTCTATTCCTTTCTCTTTCTCTCCGCAGTTCTTCTAGTGCCACTCTTATGGTATCATTGTCTATCTCTCTCGCCTTCATCTTCTCGTTTCTCAGCCGCGTCAGTTTCTGCTCGTGTCCTTCTATAAAGTTCTTTCTGTTCAGCTCTTGCTGGTCTTTCTTCTTTTTAATTGCTGTAATAAAGACGGTCATTAATAGTAGATACGAGTATCATCGCTTGCGCTGGTACGGACATATAATGAGGCTAGATGATGATCATATGACTAAAAGAGTCATTAATATAGAAAATGAATTAAGAGGCCGTGGATGACCACCAATAACTTGGCTATGAACAATAAAAAATGACAAGATAGCGAGCAACAACAAAAGAGACAACCCAAAACCGTATGGGTTGGCGCAGAAATACTAGGGCTGACCCCAAATAAATTGGGATAGTGGCCAAGAGAAAGAAGAGAAGAAGATTAACTGTAGATATCTTCATACACCTGTAGGAAATTAGTTGCCCAGGACCTAGAGATTCTATCTGTAAATATTATATAAAAGTGGAAGATATTTCAGCGAATCGGCAAACGTAAGCTAGGATGCCCTCAGGCTAGGTGGAGCGACGATCTTCGCAGGGTGGCTGGTAGTAGCTGGATGAGAGTTGCCTCAAATCAAATTTAATGGCTTGCAATAGGAGAGGCATATGTCCAGCAACAGACTGCTGTAGACTGATGATGATTTTTGTAATTATTTTAGACATCTGCGGCATTTGAGTACTCCTTAGCGCATTATCCATTAAGTATCTTAGAAGAAGTATTTACTAGTTCTTATTCTCTTTCTTTTTTGATCTTACAATTAGCCTAGTCTAGACAAATCACTAGGAAATATTATTACCTTCAAAATGATCCTGTTCCATCTTCTTCTTCATCTTCTCCAGCTTTCTATTCTCTTTCTCCCTCTCCTGTCGTATCAGTTCCTGTCTCTTCTTGTTCGCGCTCGCTATTTGTTCGTCGTAACATCTCCGTCTTTCCAGTGTCTCTTGTTGTTTTCTTCGAGCTGCTAACCTTTCTAGATGTTCCTAAAAATAATACGTAGGTCACTACATAAGTTTTGTCGTACACAAAATCACTTTGCGATCTTCCTAAGTTGAGGGTACATTCATAATATTTAACTAATATACACAATAACAACACAAGTTTGGTGATGAAAAGTGATTTGGTAAATTTTTGGTGAATTTTAGAAAAATGAACATGACGGAGTTTACACGTCGCGACATTCGTGTAATAATCTTGTACATATAACTTTAAGCGTGGATTAACAAAACAACAATGTTTTGAAGAAATGAGTGGTGTATTGGGAGAAACATATCCGTCTTCGAGGACCATACAAAGGTGGTTTATTCAGTTCAATCGTGGCAATTTTAACCTGGAGGACGATTTAAGATAGGGCAGACCAACACAAACGACTACCGATAAAAACACCGACGCAGTGCGCAAACTGTTAGAGGAAGATAGGCATGTGACATACCTACAGATAGAGGAAACCCTCCGCTTGAGTGCACCAACAGTTCATAAAATTTTTCACAACCATCTCAAAGTACGTAAGCTTTGTTCACTCTGGGTGCCACACTTGTTGACTGACTAGTTAAAGGAACAGCGTGTGAATTGGTGTCAAGAAATGTTAAAAAGGTTTGATGGCGGCCAATCGAACTATGCAAATTCTATCGTGACCTGTAACGAAACCTGGCTTTACTATTTTGATGTGCCAACTAAATCCCAGAGTAAGGTATGGGTGTTTGAAAATGAAGATCCTCTAACGTCCGTCAAAATGTCCAGGTCAGTCAAAAAAAAGAATGATAGCTGTTTTTTTCTCAAAAAGGGGAATATTATCTATTGTTGTGCTTGATAGACAGAAAACTGTTACTGCTACTTGGTACACGGAAGAATGTTTGCCTAGAGTTTTAGAAGCACTCTAAAATGAACGGCCAAACTCAAGACTCGACACTTGGTTTCTTCATAAAGATAATGCTCCTGCATATCGGACCGCCAAAACTACAGACTATTTACACCGAGCTGGGTTAAAACTATTGGGACACCCTCTTTACAGTCCAGCCTTAGCACCATGCGACTTTGCACTTTTCTCTTACGTGAAGAAACAATTAAAAGGACGCAAGTTCTCGAGTGACGATGAACTCATACGCGCGTTTGAGGAGATTTGTACTAGCGTCCCATCAGGTTTCTGGAGCGACGTATTCAGTACATGGTTCGAACGTATGAGGACGTGTGTTCATGCCAATGGTTCTTACTTCGAAAAGAAATAATTATTTATCGAGTACGACAAAACTTATCTAGTGACCTACGTATTGCGTTATTTTTGAGGTCACTATGTTTCTTGTCTTTGTATTAGCGAACGTTGTACTGCCACTATACAACCACACCACACGGCCACAAATCGATCGGCCAATTCTTTGGTGAGAGCGGTACGAGAATGGAACCACAGCCAGTCCCCTACTGGTGCCCACGGCCCCCTAAGGTGGCAGTCTTACCACGCGCCGATTACTTAATAAAAAGTATGTAAAGCGAATTTGTAATCTTAAGAGTATTATAAGTATTAAGTACGTTATCTATATGTATATTTATTAAAAGTTGAATTCGTATCTGGACAATAAAAGATTTAATTTCATTTTCCAATGTGGTCTTATAACTACAACTGACTCATAAAATAAAAATATTATGCACTCTTGAATTTTTCATCTATCCCTATGTGCAACAAATCCAGGCTAGCGACGGGTTATTGTGACAACCCCGAAGTAATTGGGTGGCGGAGGTCAGATGGGAATCAGTCAGTGTCAATTAAGATTTTCTTCCGTATTTAAAGTATGAAAAATTATACGATATTTGTTTGAATACAAATATCTAACACCGTAATAAGCAAGCTGCAATCTTATGCAACTTGGTTCACCTGGAAGGCTCTTAACCGACTAAGAAGCTGGTTAGGTTGGTGCAGACACAGCTTAGTCAGGTGGGGGTACTCTGATGAGCCGCAGTACGACTGCGGAGTCACATCGCAAACTACGTCCCATTTCATGTCGTGCTCTCTGTGCACTGACACCTGCCGTGCGATTCTGTAACCATCTCACCGTGAAAGCTTGGGTGAAGTCAGCGTGGAGTGAGCTGTCATTCGCTAGGGCTTAACACTATGAAGTGCTCACTTCACTTATGATTTCACGGTGAGATTTTTACAGAATCGACCGGCTGCACTAAGACTTTCTCGAAGCCAAATAATGCTGTCGAGGTGGCCGAATTCTGGTCGAAGCTTATTTAAAACATACAAAATGAAATCTTCCATACGACGATGAATAAGATGCTCAAACTAACCTTCCTATTATAATCGTCCATTAACACGTGATGCCACATCATGTCCCTGCATTTTTCTTCCCTCTCGATGAATCTCTTTTCTTCTATTTGCATTTTCTGTAGTTCTTTGAGTCGTCTTTCGTCGTCCTTCGTACAGCGCATGCCTTTTGCTCTGAAATCACAAAGGAATATTTTTTTTTAGTATCTAGTTGGCTAAAGCCTACAGGTTGTGGTTATGTCTGGTATCTTGGCTACACTAGTGCCAGCGGGGTAGTTGCGAAACGGCAGAAAGAGTGGCTTTCAATTTGATAGTTCAACAACATTCATTGCGTTATTTACAATTTTTTCGAAAATGTGAAAAATTATCTGTGTTATCTTAATTATATTTTTAATTTAATTGAAAGTCAGATTGTCTACAAAAACTTTTGCTGACACAAAATAACCAGGCGCTTTCTATCAAATTTAAGTAAAGTTAAAATAAATAAATGACACAAAGCTAGTATTCAATAGAAAATGGTTCCAAATCATTATTTAGTTTCCGCCATTCGTTTCTGTAAAAATCTCACCGTGAAATCATAAGTGAAGTGAGCACTTAATAGTGTTAATCCTTAGCGAATAACAGCTCACTCCATACTCACTTCACCCAAGCTTTCACAGTGAGATGGTTACAGAATCGCACGGCTGTTCCCCAAATCTGCAGTGCGATTTTGTAACCATCTCATCGTGAAAACTTAGGTGAAGTGAGCGTGGAGTGAGCTGTTAGTGTCATCTCACGTGATACTAGGGATTGACCATGACCAAGTAAACATTTACAATCATTATCGAGATTTATTATATATTATCGAGATAATAATATTTTTTATGCTAATTCGTTTAATCATTTTATATACTTTCAAACTAGTATTTTAGCTGTCAAAACCTTACTATTTTGTGGGTGCCTGGCTGACCAACCATAGAATTTAATTGCACTTAGTTTGTGTGGCGTGATCACTTCACCATCCACGAAATGTAGTGAATCGTGTCCATAGTAGACTATGGACCCGATTCACTACATTTCGGAAAAATGAGAAAAAAAAAACATCATGGAGATTCTGAATCTGCTTCTGTTTCTGTTGTTGTTGTTTCTTTTTTTTTGTTTTGCTATTTTATTTTAAAACTCCATAAAATAGTAATGTTTTGACAACTACAATACTTACTTTGAAATTATATAAAATGATCCATAGAATTAGTATACTTTATTAAAATCTCGATTATGATTGTAAATGTTTGCTTAGTCAATTCCTAGCATCAGTGGGCTGACACTGACAGCTCACTCCACTCAAGTTTTCACGGTGAGATTTTTACAGAATCGACCGTCTGCATAAAAGCGGAGTATTTTTGCTGATATCTACATTATTTGAGGCTGTTCCAGCATAGTTATTTACAATAAATACGTTATTGCCATAAGTACTGGGCATCGAGCCAACATCGCAGCTCGCGTCGTTTGCTTTGCTCAGCTTAAATGGTACACTTTGTGATTTACGTAAACTAATATTGTAAACGTTTTATTTGAAAACCTGAGACTGCAATAATATTAAACCTGCTTATATGAATTTTGTAGCTGTGTGGAAGTTAGACTATGCTAGACGGTAAAGATATCATCATCTGCCTAGCCTTTTCCCAACTATGTTGGGGTCGGCTTCCAGTCTAACCGGATGCAACTGAATACCAGTATTTTACATGGAGCGACTGCCTATCTGACCTCCACAACCCAGTTACTGGGTAATACGATACCCCTTGGTAACTGGTTGTCAGACTTTCGGGCTTCTGACTACCCGTAACGACTGTCAAAGATCCACGAATGACAGCCGAGACCAACGGCTTAACGTGCTTTCCGAGGCACGGAGGGGTCTCGTTATGTAAAGATCACCCATCCACAGACCAACCGCGGCAAGCGTAGCTTAACCTGATCGATCGACCTGTGCGGCTGTTATTATTTAGCCACGAGCCCCTCAGACAGTAAAGATATAAGAATAAGATAAAGAATAGTATGACTGGAATGAAATGTTATAGTATGGGATGGCTAGTTGAACAACCCTGAGGATCTACAGAAAACAATTAATAATCGATAAGATTTGACGAATTCATCTGCTCAGTCACGAAAGGGACAACATTAAAAATGTTGTAAAGTAATCTTCTTCCACTTAATAAAAATTCTTAAATTCATTTACTGACAGACAACGCACAGCCTAAACCACTGCGCCTAGACTGCACAGTGCGGCTGACGAGAGAATGCGTTTTTGGCACCCGTCAGTTTGATACAAACGAATGTATGTTTGGCGAATTTGACCTTTATTATTTACTAGAATTGTCGCACCGACCGGTGTCCAGCCGTGCGATTCTGTAACCATCTCATCGTGAAAGCTTCGGTGAAGTGAGCGTGGAGTGAGCTGTCATTCGCTAGGGATTAACACTATTAAGTGCTCACTTCACGTATGATTTCATGGTGAGATTTTTACAGAATCGACCGGCAGGCCTTCTATTAACGGCCGGACTGCTCTTGAAGATTTCTTTTTAAAACACAACATTTTGAAAATTGGACGTAGTTACACAAAAAGAATCAGGTCCTCACAAAGTCACTTAGAGACATTAACGTTTGAAGTTTGGAAGATATTTGGTATTTATTTTAAAATTAATTGAAAGTAATGAATAGATTGTAATTTACGCAAAAAGAATCCAGATTCCTTGATTTGTTTTACCTAATTGGTTGGTAATATTGGCTATGAACCAGGAAGGTTGGATTGTCCAAGGTGATTTTTTTTTAACGTGCCATTCATGTGGGTTGATTCTGAGGTTGATAAAAAGTGACCGGTAGTTCTGATATTTAGCATCAGTTTGGTGCAATTAACTCATTTTTGACAATGTTGTGGACTGGATCCTTTTCGTTTAACTACGTCCAATTCATCCTCCAAAGGAGTGAAAAAGAGGACGGTAGTTTGTATGGACGTTTGTCATTTTTGCCAGTCGGAAATCCTAACGGGACCTCCGCTTGTTTCTAAAAAAAAATATTTAATGTATGACTATAATTATGCCGACAATAAATCACGGATGCGTGGAAGTTCCATTTTTGTGATTTCGGGTGAAAAATCTGCCTATTTATTGTGATAACTAGGGAACCTTATTCCTCCGTACCAAGGACGGCTAGCACTCTTACACTTACATTTTCTCCCTCTCCAAAGCCTTCTGACATTCTCTTATCTTCTCTTTCTCAATTTCTTCCAGATAACCTTTGTGCTTCTTCTCCTTCTCCGTACAATACCTACATTCTTCCATCTCCTGTTTCATCGCAAGTTCCTGTATCAACGCTTCTTCTTCTTGTTCTAGGAGATGTTTTAGCTTCTCTCTTCTGTGTCAGAGGTTGATTTCTTCTTGGTTGAACATCTCTTTGACTTTTTCGCTAGTTCTATTGATTACAAGTCTGGAAAGTGTAACACAATACGTTGGTATCACTATCTAAAATAGCTCTATAAACGAAATTCACCAGTTTTGCATTGTCATGCCTTCAGCCCATTAGTTAGATAGATACTCATTAATATTTAAGTCTAGACTTCGCTAAGGTAAATGGTTTTTACAAATGCATGCAAGCGTTTTTAAAAGCAGCTTAGTTAGGGGGGAAATAGAAAATATTTTACTGTCCAGCCGTGCGATTCTGTAACCATCTCGTCTCACCGTGAAAACTTGGGTGAAGTGAGCGTGGAATGAGTCGTCAATAGTGTCAATCCCTAGCATCAGCATGACTCACAGCTCACTCTAAGCTCACTTCACCTTAGTTATCACGGTGAGATTTTCCTAGAATCGACCGGTAGGTATAGAGAAAGCAGCTGAGACGACATGAGTAGCTTAAAATATTACTTACAGCTAGGTTACGAAATATTAAAATTAGAAATTAATTAATTATAATTAGTTATTTTACTTGTCAAAGCATTACTATTTTGTGGGGTTTTAAAACAAAACAGCAAAGCAGAAACTTAGTCAGAATATCAATTTTATTTATTTATTTATTAAAACTTTATGCACAAGTAAAAAAAGTACTGTACAAAGGCGGACTTAATGCCTGAGGCATTTTCTACCAGTCAACCTTAGGGTGATGCAGAGACAAAATATGGTAGGTGCAACATATGGGATAGATAGCTAGGAAATTACTATACAATACAAGAATTAATAACAATACATAGATAGATACATAGATACATACATATAAACAAAATGAACTGTCTGGAGAAAAGTGATCGGTAGAGGGGAAAACGAATCCAGCATATCAGCGGTGGGATGTTACGGCCAACTTCTGACGGATATGTTCACGTGCCTTCACTTTAAAAGATAACCGACTGGTTGCCGTCCTGATGTTCAGAGGGAGCGCATTCCAAAGAAAGACTGCCTAATTTTCTTTTTTTCTTAGATTAAAACCCCACAAAATAGTAATGTTTTGACAACTAAAATATTAGCTTTGAAATTATATAAAATGACCAATAGAATTAGCATAAAAATATTATTAATATCTCGATTATGATTGTAAATGTTTGCTTAGTTAATCCCTAGTATCAGGTGGGATGACACTAACAGCTCACTCCACGCTCACTTCACCTACGTTTTCACGATGAGATGGTTAGAGAATCGCACTGCTGGAATTTATATATATTTTTTTAATAAATTTGTTCAGACATGATGATTTTGAATGATACACATGAGGTAAAAAACAAACAAATCCGCCGCTAACAAGCTCAGACATGTCAACTGTCTTTCCAGTAATACATGTACAGTTTCTGCTTATAGGAAACGCACAAACACGAAAATTCCTGTTTATATTTGAACCGCCTACGCAGTTCTAATCATGCAACAAGATAGATAATTACTTTTGCAAATGTACTAGATCATAGTCCACGACATCGGTCATCTTCTTCATATCTTCTACATCGACTAGTGTCTTCATCTCCTTTCTCTGTCGTTCCTAAAAAGTTAGAAAGATAGGAGTATTATCGTAAGTATAATAATAATATAATAATATTCCACAACTTTCACACAACGCCATCTAGTCCCAAACTAAGCAGAGCTTGTGCTATGAGCACTAGACAACTGATAAACATACATATATATTTCTAAATACATAAAAATTATAAATAAATTACACCCAAACAAATGATCGTGCTCATTACTCAAACATTTGTCCTGGGTGGGAATCGAACCCACGACCTTGCGTATAGCAGTCAGGGCCATTGATTGAACACTAGACCAACAGGTCTGCTTAGTAGGACATTAATGCGTACTTTTCACTTTACATCGTCTGGAATCTTGATCTGGATTTGAGCCCGGTTGATGGCAATAAAGACTTATACATAACTGAAAAAACGTCGGTATCATATGGATACACCTCTGTCTAACCCTTCGGGGATATCAGGTGTGATGTTGCGTCATGTTTCATCAGATCATCATCTTCCTAGACATTGGCGCCGATTCTCTTGTTCACAAATTAAACTAAATTTAAATTCAGTGCATATTTTCCCTTCTATTTCATTAAGAAAAGGACAGAAGATAAATTTTAAGTTAGGCCTTTCAAATTAATCAACACCTGACTACTGAACACTACTCCATAAAAGTTTACACGTGATTAAAAGCTTGCCTACTAAAATTACGTCAACTTACGTCAGGATTAATTTGACAGGACTAAACTAAAATTTATCTTCTATCCTTTTCTTAATGAAATAAAAAGAAAAAGATGCACTGAACTTAATTTAAGTTAAGTTTGTGAACAAGAGAATCCGTACCATTATCCAACTAGGTACATTGGGGTCCAGTTTAATGAGAATAACCGAATGCTTGTGTTTTTCTTAGCTTTTCGGACCACCACAAGCCAGTTACTGGGTTTGTGAAACTGGCATAGTAAAACTGGTTATTAGACTTGCAGGCTTCTGATTACTCCAGTCCCCCACTCCCCTTCTACATTTTATGGAAAATAAAAATTCTCATTATAAAAACACGATCACGCAGCGCAAACATCGAGGGATCGAATCCACGATGACGCGCACAAAATGAAAAATGATTTGGTAAAATGTAGGCTCGATATTAATTAGTATTAAGAGTAATTAAAATGCGTAAACGTTGAATTAATTTTCAAAATTAATTAATCTTCTTCATTTTAATGTACATACTCTCAGTTGTTGCTAGGTCAAAGGAGTCTTTTTTAGAAACACTGTGTACAAGTTACTAGGTAGTTACTAAGTTACACCTACACGTGTTTTATCTTAATCTATATGCCTAGCTTCTTCATCTATCTATGAGGTAGCAAGTTTTATTTTGTTAAGGACATTATATAGTTTCGACATAAGCGTTTAGTCTGAAATAATTGACGTCTGACAGTTTTTGTATGGAATAACTGTCAAAAATTCAAAATTATTCCTCGGATAAAGTTATCTGCCGTGCGATTCTGTAACCATCTCACCGTGAAAACTTGGGTGTAGTGAGCGTGGAGTGAGTCGTCAATAGTGACAATCCCTAGCATCAGCATGACTCATAGCTCACTCTAAGCTCACTTCACCTTAGTTATCACGGTGAGATTTTTCCAGAATCGACCGGCTGGCGTTAGAAAAATCAGACCTTAAAATGTTAAACTATGCCTGTGTTATTATTTTAGTTAACTGGACTTGTTGCGAATTGTACTGTAGTTGCAGTGAAATAAACTAATTATCCGTAATAGCGGACTTATTTCAACAAGTGATCTAATAGCAGGAATGGCTTTTATGTTGACAGTTCAACCACATTCATGGCGTTACTTTCGTCGTTGAACAGACAAATTTTTCGAACATACGAAGCAATGGACTACGAATATCCTTCAAAATGATTCGGGTTGTGATTGATAAGATGCAAATGACAAATTTTGCGCGTACATAAATAATTATACCTCATTATTTAAATGTTATAGGTAGGTTAGTTTCGCCCTCCGTCTGCCCTTTATAAAATTACTAGATATTTATGAGCACTTAGCACGAAAGCTGTGAGTTTAGGTCCCTATTGCGAGGTAACTGCCCTTTTCATAGTTATTTGACCTTTGCATTACTGTGAAGCCTGTGTCCCATCACAGGCCTCCTCTCTGTGAGAGAGAGTGGGCCATAATGGGTTGTTCCCGTTAGTCCACACCCCGTCGTCCACACTGCGGACGACTGGGAAAGATGCGTTCTGTTCGTTCACAGTGTAGACGAACAGAACGCAACATTCCCAGTCGTACGCAGTGTGGACGACGGGGTGTGGACGAGCGGGAATGACTCGCCATAATCCACCACGCGGGCCCAGTGCTGGTTGGTAGATGTTAGGTACTTATCTTCGAATTTTGGTTCTAGGATGTTTCCTCGCGTTGTTTTCCTTCATCGTTTTTGAGAGCTGTGGTGATGAAAGAATTTTTACAATGTAAAGCGCTTGTCTGGGTTCGAATCTACGACCTGTGAATCGTATTTCGGGGCAGTTACCATTGGGCTAGCGCTGCTTTATTTATTTATTAAAACTTGCACAAGTAAAAAAAGTACTGTACAAAGGCGGACTTAATGCCTGAGGCATTTTCTACCAGTCAACCTTAGGGTGATGCAGAGACAAAATATGGTAGGTGCAACATACGGGATAGATAGCTAGGAAATTACTATACAATACAAGAATTAATAACAATACATAGATAGATACATATATATACATACCTATAAACAAAATGAACTGTCTGGAGAAAAATGATCGGTAGAGGGGAAAACGAATCCAGCATATCAGCGGCGGATGGTCAGCGGTCATTTGTGGGTTATTGTGATTTTTTTCAATTCATACATATTATTATATTATATTATTTCTGTACATACTTTCGGAGTTTATCTTGGACATCGCTGGCATCGGTGAAGGAGAAACATCGTGAGGAAACCTGGACTTATAGTTAATGATAAATGATAAATGATTTATTTTCTGTAAGTAGGTTTGTACAAACACTTTTACATGTCAATCATATTTTTTTAAACTAGATGAGGTCGGCGTTTCCTATCTGACTACTCTGAGAAGAAAGGCCGAAACAAACTCAGAGGTCACAGTCTCTTTTAAAGTCCAGACATGTAGTTTGGTGTCTGAAATGGTCTTTTGAGTAAAGAACCACACAGATTGAGCGGACCTGTCCAAATGTAAGTCTGAAATCGCCAACCCGTCTTGAGCAAGCGTAGTGATCAATGCTCGTGCCTTCTCTGTATGAGGCGAGGCCTTAGCATTGCAGTGGAACAGTAAAAGGCAGGTATTATGATTAAGTTATAGATAGGTACACAATTTAGGTACGCTAGAGGTCCTTTCCTTAGAGGGCCCTAAGGAAAGGACCACTAGTGTATCTAACCCACATGAAAAATTATCAGTTTTTCAGATTGCTAATGAAACATGTCATCATCATCTGCCTAGCCTTTTACTAACTATATTGGCGGCGGCTTCCAGTTTAACCGGATGCAGCCGAATACCAATATTTTACATGAAGCGACTATCTATCTGACCTCCACAACACCCCGTAACACGATACCCCTTGGTAAGACTGGTTGTCAGACTTTCGGACTTCTGGCGACCCGTAACGACTATCAAACATCTACAAATGACACCCGGGATCAACGGCTTAACGTGCTTTCCGATGCACGGAAGGGTCTTGGTATGTACGCCCGGGTGTCACCATTGTGTGGATCGCCCGGAGGACACGGTGGAGGTCTGCCCGGCTTGGGCGGAGCACCGCCGCGTCCTCACGGCGGCGATAGGTGGCGGCGATCTCTCGCGTCCGGCCCCGGTCCAGGCCATGGTACGGAGCGAGAGTGCATGGGAAGCCGTCACCTCCTTCTGCGAAGCAGTAATGCTTGCGAAGGAGGAGGCGGAACGCGTGAGGGAGAGGCAATCTTTGCGCCCTCACGCCCCTAGTCGCCACAGGAGACGCCCTGGGCGTCGGGAGTCTAGAGCCGACTCCCGGCCACCGTAGGCGCGGGCTTGCGGACGGTGAGCAATGGGCAGTTCGCCGTCTGATAAGGACCAGGCCCGGGTCGACGGCGCGTCGTGTTCCACGCGCGCCTCAAAGAGATGTCAGCAGTAACTGACGGGGTCCGCTAGGGCCGATGCTTGCCAGGGTCGCGGGTTGTTCGAAAGAGGTACCGTGGCCCTTGGCACAAGCAACTGAAGGAACACGGGTGGGTTTTAGTCAGTAAAAGTCTGACACACCCTCCCGCTCCGCCCAGAGCGGGAGAAGTTATTTGATAATTTCCCACCCAAAAAAAAAAAAAGTGTCTTGGTATGTAAAAATCCCATCACAGATCAACCGCGGCAAGTGTAGCTTAACCTGATCTATCAACCCGTGCGGCTGTTATTACTTAGCCAGAAGCACCTGCTCACGCCACGTGTACCGTAAATAAATTAAAGAAAACAAAAACAAAAGAAACTCACCTTCCAAAATTGAAATGGATGTCCAAAATACACAGTCTGTTGTTTCTTCACTTTCGTAACACCGACCATGTTGTCACTTCGATATTACTTCACCGCCAATGACCAACAGACGCGCCAATGTTAGGATATAACTCGTGCTACTCGTGTTTCTATATTGATCCAACTGTTGCTCGGTAACAGTTAACGAATGTTTTACTAATAAAATAGGTCTCTACCGTATTTAATTAACGTTTTATTTGGTACGAAAACTAATTATTTCGTGCCAATTAGAATATTAAAGCAAAAGTTGCCTTTGATCTTGGATTCGAATATAGAAATAGGTGTTGTTTTTTGACGAAGTAATTATCGAAATAATGGTCTTTTTACGTTTATTTATTTTAGGTACCCTAACGGGGTGTTTGAAGGTTCACAACTTTGGAGTTTATTTATAAACGATGCTTATGTAGACAGGCCTGTTGTTCTAGTGGTCAGTGGCCCTGACTGCTATGCCCAAGGTCGTGGGTTCGATTCCCACCTAGGACAAATGTTTGTGTGATGAGCACAATCATTTGTTCTTTGTCTGGATGTAATTTATCTATAATATGTATGTATTTAGAAATATACAACGTGTCCCAGAAATCAACGTCAAGCCGAAAACGGGCAATAGGCCAAGTCGTGACAGCTATTAGAAAAATATAAAAAAAAAATCTTGGTCATGTACTTTTCGAATTATAAGCATTCAAAAATAAATCTCAAAAAGTGACACCCTGTGATGATTTTTCAAGTCCTGTGACTACATTATTAACATTTCGGTAGTTTTTTTCTCTGTGATGTAACCATGAATAACCCTTCTGTAAATTACAGTTAAAAGTTAAAACGTAACTGCCTCAGTTTTAAATTAAATGTTAGATTTTTGCCCAATATTGAATTCAAAATAATGACATCACCCAACTTTAACCGACTGTACTGAAAAAAAAATCTACTACACTATTTTGGCAAGTAACTTTAAAAGATGGCGCGTTTAGTCAGGATTCCAAAATGGTATAACACATACTAATTGCTACTTCTTAATTGAGGAAAAAAAGTACATTGTTGGTTTTAGGTGCATTTGAAATAAAATTCAGTCGTTGGATTTCTTTTATTATAATTTTTATTAAATCAGATTTACGAAGTTTTATAACAAATGTTCAAACTGTTTTCCTTCAGCTGCAATGCAAGTTCTACATCTCTTTAAAAATGATCGCGTAATAAGACGGGCGTATCTTCTTGAGTTGATGTATTCAGCGGCTTCTGCAATTCTTTGGCGCAGCTCGTCTAAATCTTGAATTGGTTTAGAGTACACTTTATCCTTTATCGTACCCCAGTAAAAAAAATCTATGGGGTTTAAATCGGGTGAACGGGCAGGCCACGAAATTGTACCACCCCGCCCAATCCACCTATCGGGGTATTCTCGATTGAGAAACTCTCGTACAGTGAGAGCATAATGCGCTGGGCAGCCATCTTGTTGATACCACATGCTGCCGTAAATGTTCAGTGGCACTTCTTCCAATAATTCTGGTAATTGGTTCTGTAAGAAGTTCAAATAACCCTGGGCATTTAAATTCTCCGGCAGCTCGATTGGACCAATAACTTTACCATTCAAAATTCCCGTCCACATATTTACTTTAAACTGGTACTGAGATCTATCTTCCCGCATCAAATTTGGATTTTCCACGTGCCATTCGTGCAAATTGTGGAGGTTCATGTAACCGTCCTTTTTAAATGTTGATTCATCGGACCATAGAATTTTTTAAAAGAATCGCGGGTCCTCTCGGTGCCTCTGCAACATCGTTCGACAAAATCGTACTCTCTCTGGGTAGTCTCGGGGTAGCAGACTTTGTACTCGTCGTACATGGTATGGGTGAAACTCGTTCTTTTTTAAAATACGATGTGCAGTACTTTTGGGGACTCCTATGCTCTGTTCAATTCCACGTACTGAGATACTTCTGTCTTCTTCAACTGCTTGCAAGACTTCGGCTTCGTAGGGCATAACGGGTCTTCCCTCGCTAACCATTTGGCTAGGAAATCGACCCTCTGATAATGACCGATGCACATTAATAAATACTCGATGATCGGGATGACGCTCAGCATTCGGGTATCTCTCACGATACACTCTTGCTGCGGTATTGGCGTTGCATAAGCATTCTCCATAAATGAGATGCATGTTGGCGTATTCCTGTGCGGTGTATCGAGATGGCATGATAAAACACTACACAAACACGGGGTTGCGATTAAAACAAGTCCGGGGTTGTCAGAAACGGTGCAGATAAATCCAAATTACAATGCAAATCAAGTCTAATAAACAAAGCCACAGTTGTAAGTACGAAGTCAATACGAATACAAAAAGATGTGCAGTCAACGAAAGAGCGTAACGTACTGCAGTATTGCACAATTTGCCGACGCATCCCTGTTTAGTCAGAGTAGCGTCTCTATCTGTTTCACTCACACATATGAAATGATGTGTCAATCCGTCTCCCTCTTAGTTAGATAAAAGTAGCGTCACTATCTATCTCGCTCCCACTTGTCAAAGTAGCGTCACCTCACATTAGCTAAAATGAATCTTTCTCGCTCACACTAGTCAAAATAACGTCACTCTTCGTCTCAATCGAACTTTTATGAAATACGGCTTCATAAAAAAAAATGTTTTTTCTCAATTAAGAAGTAGCAATTAGTATGTGTTATACCATTTTGGAATCCTGACTAAACGCGCCATCTTTTAAAGTTACTTGCCAAAATAGTGTAGTAGATTTTTTTTTCAGTACAGTCGGTTAAAGTTGGGTGATGTCATTATTTTGAATTCAATATTGGGCAAAAATCTAACATTTAATTTAGAACTGAGGCAGTTACGTTTTACTTTTAACTGTAATTTACAGAAGGGTTATTCATGGTTACACCACAGAGAAAAAAACTACCGAAATGTTAATAATGTAGTCACAGGACTTGAAAAACCATCACAGGGTGTCACTTTTTGAGATTTATTTTTGAATGCTTATAATTCGAAAAGTACATGACCAAGATTTTTTTTTATATTTTTCTAATAGCTGTCACGACTTGGCCTATTGCCCGTTTTCGGCTTGACGTTGATTTCTGGGACACGTTGTATATGTATGTTTATCAGTTGTCTAGTACTCATAGCACAAGCTTTGCTTAATTTGGGACTAGATGGCGTTGTGTGAAAGTTGAGGAATATTATTATTATTATTATTAAAGTTAGGTAATGATTAGACACTGTTTTACCACACATTTTTGACGTTTAAACGCGTATTAACTTTATTTATTTAACCCTTTATGGGGCTCTTTCCATGTATTGGTCACGATACATTTTAAATCTTCGCGGCTAAACTAAAGCTCTTGGAAAAAAGAGCAAAATAGTGTGTCAAATGCAAAGTACCATAAAACTTTAAATAAATATTAGTTTTAATATCCCAGTGTTTTATTTTTAACGTACAAGCCAGGAGTTTCTGCTTCAAGCACATAAATGTACAGAGGCGGACTTAATGCCATAGATTTATAGGCATTTTCTACCAGTCGACCTTTTGGTGACGCCGAGACAAACAGTAGTAGGTGCAGTCATGAAAATTGAGGAATACAAATTTTAAATATAAAGATACGCTTAAAAACATAAATATAATATACACGTAGTTACATATAAATTAAGCACAAATAAATACATGAATATAAAAAAAAAGAAATTTCTTTTTTTTATATTCATGTATTAACGCTAATATTTCCTCATTGTTTGTCTTATTTATAAGACAAACAATGAGGAAATATTAGCGTTGTGATGATACGGCCACCTTCTTGCGAATGCAAGCAGCGCTTATAAATAAACCACTATACGTCTAGTTAGTTACTCACCAAGATGTGTGGTGTATCGTGTAAATGGTACACCACAGACTACCTACAGTATTTGTCTCTCCTTCCCTTTTCAATCCATCCAAAGGTTGCCTTTAAGAGATCGAAAAATCGGCGGTCTTATCGCTCTTAGCGATAAGCTTTGTAAAATGAGATGAATATTATTATATATTTATGTCTGTAATTTATATGGTGTACATATTATAGAGTATTCTATTCTGTTATATTCAAGATGTCAATGTTATGAACTAGCTTCTGCATGCGATCTCGTCCGCGTGAAATTTCTTCTTCCCCGACCCACGCCGTGCGTCGTATCGCATACCGCCCTATCACTTAGCCACAATCTCCTCTATTATCTATCTGTACTCTATAGAAATAAATAAAATAGAAGTGTCTGTAATATCAAAATAATAGCTTATTGTAAAATGCATATGAAACTATACATAAACCTGGGTAAGTGGGCCCTGGATATGTGAGAAACCTCTGTTATTGATAATTATTACAATGAGTTCTCGACAATTTTGCATTGAAATACCTGTGTTACTGGGAATTTTCAAACATGGTAAACTGAGATTAGATTTCATAGATTTTTTCGATTTTTACCGATATAATTGGGACTTCGTAGCTCAATAACCCGTATAAGTGAGACAATTTATCAGGTATTAACAAGTTATGACACGCATGATTACAAACAGTCTAATTTCTTCCATACTTGCTTTGTTTATAAGTACTATCTAAAGGTTTGTTTTTCCTCTACAAGACAACTGTGATGTTAGTAGTTTGTAAACAAGGGAATCGGCGCCATTATTGTATTTCGACATCTACACGAACGAAGTCGCGGGTACAGCTTGTAGACTTATAAGATCGTCTCATAAGTTTCCATGGACGCTACATATGACAGGGAACCAGCCAGGGGTTCTCAAATAACGAAACAAATGGGCCGCGTGCTTTATCACAGGTGCTGCTTGTGGGGGCGATCATAATAACTCACGACGAAGGTCGTATTATACGTTACTTTTGTACCTTCCGAAAATGTAAACAAAGGATCGAAATAGAAAACGAAATTCTCTAAAGCTTGATGAGACTGATACCCTCACAGACTTGTTTGAATTTGACTGGTGCAGGTACAATTTAATGTTCAATTACTCATTTATAATAGACACTTAAAATTTTGTTTTACTAGCGTGGGTGATGTTGGTAGGTGCAGAGCTTCTGAAGTAATGGAGGTACGCCTTTTTCTAAGGTACTTTACTAGTATGTAATGATCTCCATTACTTACCAAATATACCGCTCTTATTAAATGGTGAAACAGGCAAATACATTCAAATCTGTTCACCCAAAACCAACTTAAAATAAAACACGAAAAGGATAGACACTTTATGAGTATAGTCCATTGTTTACATTGTCGTGCAAGCCAGAATGACAGTACTATACATATAGGGCACGAGTCCCACCTACGGGGTTACCCACCCCATTACAGGGAGTGCACAGACAGATTTATGGCAGTATTAGTGGTTAATTTACTTAATAGTTACGGTACGTGGGGGTGGACCGACCGGGTGTTAAGACTTTGGTCACTGTTTGAAGCATTCGTTGGATTTCGACGTTTGATTTCATTTCTATTATGCGTTTGAAAATGCTTCTCCTGTGAAGTCTTCAAAATATTATTGTTTTCGCCAACTTGTCTGGGCCCACTGCCGTGGACACACACACGTTATTCTTGGGAGTAACAAAACTAGAAATAAGACATCATCAACTGCATAGGCTTTTCCCAACTGGGTTGACTGGTTGGGGTCGGCTATCAGTCTAACCGGATGCAGCTGATTACCAGTATTTTAGATGGAGTGACTGCCTATCTGACCTCCACAACTCCAAATCTTCTAAAGCCTACTTAGCTGTGATAGTTTTCCTTTTAACTTCGTTATATATACTACTACCGTGAATTTTTTCGCATATCCAAAAACAACCATTTAGCTGGCAGACAAGTTCGACGAAAAAAATAACATTTCACTTTATTTCTAAAACGTTAATTTTCGCTCATAAATATTAATTACCTGTTCTTATTTCAGTATCTGCCTACGTTCAAAACTGTTTTAATTAAATAAGGAAAACTGAAATAACCGTTTCTATTTTTAGGAAGCGATCGATTTGCGAGTAAGTCAGAGAACTAAAATCTAAATCGAATCATAATATTTCATTTTTAAATAAATCTACATGGGCACTTATGAAACGTCAGAAGCTAAGTGCACAGTTCCAAATGGTCTTTTTCTATGGAGAAAAGTCGGCAAGAAACTACGGTTACTCTTTTAAAAATAATTGGCTTTTGCAATGTTTTCAAATTACAGTATTAATAGGTATAAGGAGTACAGCGTAAGCCTGAAATAAAATAAAAAATGGTCTACAGATCTACATTCTACAAGGCCTGCAACGTTACATTCACAAAATGTCTAATAAATATTTGACTAATATTTGACTGGTCAATTCTTCCTTTGAAGTGGTAGGGCTAACGCCTACCTGGTTTCCGACCACCGGAGTCCGGCGTCAAGCAGCCTGCTGTGTTTCGTCGATGCGTGGGAGTTCCAGTGCCTTAGGCATCTTCTGGGCACGCTCGTTCCATCATAGACCTCATCCATCGCTTTCCATCAGGCGTGATCGAGGTCAAGAGCGGGGCCTATTCGACAATAAAATGAAGCAGTGGTTACTAGTTTCAGTTTCTAATTAGTCAATGATACCTAACCAGCTGTCCTACATTATACAACGTGTAACGTTAAATGCGCAAAACCTGAAAATAGTTTGATCAGAATAACGAGCAGAATTAATTGAACCACTTTTTAATATAGTTAGGTCACATTTTTCAAAAAATCTTCATTAAAATCGTTGCCGTGTCTATTTATTAATAGGTCAAGCAAGCCAATGTCAGCGCGGCGCAGCGGCCCGGTGACGTATCCTCCCTCGACAAAGCGTCGTCGCAAACGCAAGAAACGATCAGAATGGCCAGTGAAACTAACAGCACATAAAAACTTTTAATGACTCATTTTATCTCTGAAATAGGTCAATTGAATTAAAAATCAGTTGGGGTGTCTGAGGTTTTGCGCATTTAACGTTACACGTTGTATATGCTAATATTCTCTACAAACCGAGTCCGACCTCAGACATGTCCAATTTACATAATCAAATGAATATTTCAAGAAATATAAATAATTTTAATTCTGTAATCTTTTACGCTTGCGAATCCTATTTTAATCGACATTCAGCATGAAATTGCAAAAAACGTAAGAACATTTGAATTACGAAACTACCCTAACGCTTCCCCCTTAAGTAAATAAAATCTGAAAGTGCAAAAATTCAAGTAAAGTCTTCTCCTACAAAAACAAAACGATGTTACCTATTTATCAGCCGGTCGATTCTGTAAAAATCTCACCGTGAAATCATAAGTGAAGTGAGCACTTAATAGTGTTAGTCCCTAGCGAATGACAGCTCACTCCACGCTCACTTCACCCAAGCTTTCACGGTGAGATGGTTACAGAATCGTACGGCAGGTAATACAAAAGACAATGAATACAACGCCGTACTAAGTTCCAATGTTAAGTGTCCCCCCACTTTGTCCCCTAACAATATCTTTGAGTGGTCATCATTTCCCAGATGTCGTTTGTTTCAGCCCACCCTTGAGTACTGACCTACCCTTGATAACAATCATAGTTCGGATTACGACTCCACTATACAATTTATCCTTAATTAATTTACATTAAATTATCGTTCAAGATTACGGTCTTGCTACTAAAGTTGGCATAATTATATTAACTATTATATGGGAAAATCGATGGAGTGCAGATTTCGTTGCGTGCTTAGATTCCGTGAATATCGGATTTGTATCTGAGTAACAGCTAGATATTTGCATATTTATGGGATGTTTTCGTGCCTTACTCAACTGTGGGTTTGCTGGAAGAAATCATTCTTCTGCTCTTATCTCAATTTATTTGGGGTCGACGCAACATGTATTTTTATTCCATACCTCTATTGGTCGTCATCACGGTAGTTACCCCCCCTTTCTAACCACATCATCATAACCACAGTCCATCCATCGTTTCTTTAGTCTTCCCCTACTCTTAAACTTTAATTACGACATCTTCCTCATTATCATATATATTCAGGTGGAGGAAATATGGCTCCTAACAATTTTATGAAACAAAAGACAAAACGGCAAGGAGCGATGGATAAATCTTGATGAATGGAGAGGGAGAGGAAGGCCGAAGAAAAGATAATGGAATATGTGAGGAATGATGAGAAGTGAGTGAATGGTAGCGTGACGGTTGACAGGGGAGAACGGAAAGAGAAAACGTGTTGCACCGACCCCAAGTAACGTAGGACAAGGGCAGGAACTTGAAGAAAGACGAAAACTCACCTGGAACAGGCAAGCTAAACATTTTAACATCCGGTTTATAAATTCCCACGTAGTACCTCAAGAACAAAACTCTCATAATAACACTTCACGACTTCCCACAGTTGAGATGCCAAGAATGCATAACTGTACGTCAAGCTTATGCGTAGGTTTACCTAGATAGTTGTAATTTCACATACTTATAACTACTTGAGATAGGAACACCGCCTCCTTGCCTCATCGCCGCTTTTTGTTTAAGCACAAAAGATCCCAGACGGTACAATTTCATCCGCCTGAGAGCTAGAATACTCGTATAGTCTAGACGAGGCTTTAGCACTCAAGCCAGGTATTAGGCATGCCCGAGCCATTATACAAGTTGTGTTTCACTGATAACAACGAACCACGTGCAAGTTTTAACATTAATTATTTTTGGTTTAAAGTACAGAACACAGGCTTGAAAAGTTAGCGAAATAGGACAACGGAAACCTAGCGGACGACCAAGTTTCCCTGCGGATTGTGTAGGTTTATGAAATTATATTTACAAATTATATGAAAACTTATGAATACTGGCATTTATTTGGGACTGCGTAGGTTTAGAAGGTCAGAATAAAATTACAAACACTTCGATCAATATTAATTATCAATAGCCTGTTGAGGGACGTAAATAAAGAATCAGTTGATGACTTAAAGTTGTCATGGGCCCGATTTCCAGTAAATTTTTTGTATTGAACATTCCATTATGACAATTTCTCGTTCGCGAACACCGATTTAAGAGTAACAAAAGTAAAATGAGAATTCTGTTTTCAGATCATTCAAAAGGAAATAATGTCGCTGCCCTCGGGGGTTCTATTTCATTCTGTGTACGTATTGAAAGGCGGGAACCCTCGGTAGACTTACTTTTGTGATCAAATGTCCGTCTGTAATTACAGCGGCGTGCCTACCGATACAATAACCTTCATCTTGGCTATTGAATGTTTCAGTTGTATCTGTCTCCATGCCTCCTACCTCTCGTGGGCGGTTGTAACCGGGTGAACTATAAGGGGTTATTCACAAAACATGGACAGATCGTTGTTGGAAAAATGACAAACCGAATTTTAGAAAACCTGCGGGTATGTACTCATCTCTCTCTCTCATACCCATGTAGTAGTTTCACCCTCCTATTCTTAACCCGATTTATTTGCCAGTGTCAATTTGTTTGTCGGTAAAAACCGCAAATCACCAATGACATAACATTTCAGTAGTCCTCTCTTTCTAAGCATACCATCTTCCACTGAACCTGCTTTTGTCTTCTTCTACTCCTATAACTTTCCACATTCAAATCTACGCTCACGGCATGGTCATTCTTCTGCATCAAATGCATCTTCCAAAATGTTTATTTACCAATATTCCCGCGGATCAGTAGATCTATTCAATGGCTGCTTGAAGTGAGCTTCAAGTAAGCAGTCAATCAATAGCATCAAGTGGAATGACAGCTCACTTCAAGCTCACTTTACCTAAGTTTTCACGGTGAGATTTTACAGTATAGATCGGCTTATAAATACTGTTGGTATATTTATACTTAGACTCTAGTACGCCAGTATTTACTCCCATATAAGCTTTGTAGGAACCCAAGTTTGATTGATTGTGTTCACCCGTCTTCGGCTCGCTTGTCATTTGTCACGTTATGACTTATAGCAGTTATGCGGATCGCTGTTACATCTCTTTTTGGGTCTTTTCTTGTCCAATTTTTCATGAGAGACATTGGACGTGAAAAATATTAAGGTTTAAGTGTTCTGGGAGATTACAGGTTTCTTGCATGTGTAGTGAGGTTTGTTTGTGGATTCAAAAAATAATCTGAAGTTCTATGAGATTGGTTAAATACAAGTTAAGTTAAAATACAAGTGACAAATATGAGGTCAAGTGAAGAATGCTACGAGTATATTGTTGATTCTAATTGGAAAAGAACTGAAAATTTTCAGGCTATCAAATCAAAATAAGTTAGCACTTTAAGATCACCGGATATGTACCTAATATATCACCCAAGTTCGTTTATTTTTAATCCCAGCATAACACTGCTACTTGTAGCTTCAAGAAACGCCGGGGCATCAAGCGTTAATGCCACTTAAACTTCAACTTCCTGTGAGTGAAACCTTTTCGCACCACGCCAGAATAAACATAAATATATGAAATAGCAGAAAATGAAACAGTCCAAGTCAATGACCGACACAATCTAATAAAATTCTTTACAGTGCCATTACATGAAACGATGACATTTGAAACGATTTGACATGATAAAAGAACACATTAGAGCTCATAACGAGGCCCGCGATTTTAAATCAACCATTTTGAAATAGGATTTGGAAACTTAAAAAGGTTTCTTCAGTTGGAATTGAAGCTGGCATCAATTTTGTACCCTCATCACGAGGTGAACAATGGGGAATGACCTTAAGGTGGTGGTCGCAGCGCGCAGGCGCACCGCACCCCAGCCGAAACTGTCATGGCCGCTCAGTCCGCGTATCGACGCCGCCGAGTCGCGTGTATCCCTCTCACCTTGCAATTACCGTTTCCGAACTCCCTTAAAAATCAAAGAACCATATACATTTTATTTGCGATCTGTGTTTTAGTGATATAGTGACAGTTGCATAAATTACGTCGCGTGTTGCCGCCGTGTTTTTCTCTGTATACGCGGTGGACGCGAAGAGAACGAGAAAACCGGATTTTTCTGGATAAAACCAGCTATCAGCCGACTGTGAGTACTAGAAAGTAAATTAATATTACTAATAATTATTTTGTAAACTAGCAAGGGATGATTAGATTTGAGTTAGCGCGCCTTTTGTGGGTACGTGCTCGTCCGATGTGTGGGTGTACGTCGGACACGATTTACGAATGAACGTAACCGCCTGCTTGTGTGTGTGTGTGTGTGTGTGTGTAACGTCGAAAGAAACATTTAATGTCTGCTTAGAATGTTTATACAGTTTATTGATTTTGGAAAGTTTTAGCTCGTGCACGCCTCGACAGTTTTTAGGGACGTATATTTTTCCCTAGAGTCCTTACAATTAATTGGTTTCGGCAAGACGTGGAAACTACAAATTATCGTTGTTAATTTGTAGTCTGCCTGTCTACCGTAATTTATAGCGTGTAAATTGGAGTTGTTCGTTGCTGTGAAAACAATTTGTTTTCGATTTTTACAGTAAGACGGTGTAAGACTCAATTTTACGTTGAATGGAATACGTTTTAATTGATTAAAATGGAACAACAATCTTCTTAATTTTAAAGTTTATTGCCAATTAGTATTCATTTGGAAAATAGGAGGTGATCTAAGCTATAATGAAATACGTGGAAAATGTAGGTACCTACCTAGGTAGATAAGTATGCTACGGAGCATCCAACCACATTTTGCAGAGAACTTGGCGGTGCACTACCTCTGTTTCAATTTTTGAAATGTTGTTGATATGACTAGGAATAACTTTAAGTTACGGTTTGCTTTACACATTCCGCTGCTGGCTAGACTTTTCACTTTTAATTAAATGATAATTATTATTTTTAATTTACTAGATTATTCAAATTCAAATTCAAAGCTTTTTATTTCAGATAACCAGGATCCAATTTGTTAGTAGTTTAAAAACTTATAACTAGTGTTAGTAAAACGACCTTAATATACTCGCTCCCTGCCTGACCCATGAGTCGAGGTATCAATACTAATGTGAGCATTAATACATCGACCCACGTACAGACAGTCAAGTCTACTGGCTATCATTGATAAAACACTATTATGATTTGCCCAGCAGTGGGACACAGAGGCAAACGAAAAAACAATGGATTATTTTTTTAAGTATTTTGAAATTCGATTGATAAATTAGTACCTACCAAAACGGTATATCTTATGTGCTTGATTCTAATTCTTAATTATTCACAATTTATTGCTTCGTAGGTATTACAATTAATCGACAATTGAAGACCACGTCTTACGTACGTGTATTGTTTTAAAACGTAAATATGATACCACTATATCAATAATGAATAAAAAAAACACCAATCCTGAATAAAAAAAAGTGACAAATAAAGCTGACAATTAAAAAGAATCTGTTATTTTTCAAAATTGAAAATGGAAAGTCGTTCTAGAATACACGCATTCATCATTATAAAGCCAGGTTCAGACGAAGTGCAAGACGCGCGTTTCACCATAGATTAAAAACGCGTAGACATCTACACATTCTATACGCATTATAATATTGTAACGCCCGCCTGGCATAGAACTTAGCCAGACTTAGGCCAGACGTGTTTTATTACGCCTCGTCTAGACGGCTTAAGAAAAAAAAAAAAAAAACTGCTGTACTGTATGACTTTTTCTTTTGTCTTTATCAAAAGGAGTCCACGTCTCGAGAAAGGGTTGCCGCGTGATTATATTTCTTTAAAGTAATGTAGGAGCTGCGAGGGGAAGTAGTGACTTAAAAAAATAACGAATGTGTTTGAGTTAAAAAGGTTTTATTCTGACTTGAGGTGGTGAGCACAATTTTGGGAGCCAAGCTATTTGTTGAAGTGAAAATTGGAACATATTTAGTGGGGGACAATCTTATGGGTTTGCCGGCATGCTATGTTAACGGCGTATTTGAAGCAATGAGTCTGTCGCAATGAGTCTGTCTGTCGTGTTGCGCTTGGCCAGCAGTGAGAGCATCATTTATAATGCTTAATAATTTATAATGAATACAAATTATGAAATTAAATTAAATACTAAATTAATTTTGAAATAATAATTTATAAAGAATAATTTAAATTAACAAATTATAAAATTTTAATTTTTGATATTACAATTAATTTGAAAATTCAAATAAAACCACTGTTTTTCGTAGCTTTAAGTTTTCACTTCTGCCGGCAGTCCCCACGACTGCCTATGTTTTTTTCAGTGAATTTACAAGTGGCATCTGTTTCTCAGTGCATCTTTTTCTTTCTATTTCATTAAGGAAAGGACAGAAGATAAATGTTAGTTTAGTTCTGTCAAATTAGTCAGCGCCTGACGTAAATTGACGTATTTTTAATAGCCAATTTTTTAATCACGTCTAAACTTGTCTATGGAGTATCTTAATTTGACACGACTAAACTAATATTTATACTCCATTCTTTTCTTAATGAAATAGAAAGAAAAAGATGCACTGAACTTAAATTTAGATTAGTTTGTGAACAAGGGGAGTCAGCGCCAAAGAAAGACAAGATAATTCATTATTACGCCATGTTACAGCCAATCGTTTCCCAAATCCTTTGATAAGCGATATAAGTAAGGATTATGCACGGATGGAGAAGCGACATCAACCCATCCGCTAACCAAGCGAGGGATATTATGAGATTGTCTAGTTAGTAGGTTCAGATGTCTATTAGTGGGATGGGATGCCCTAAGTGCATTAGTGGGTAGACATTTAGGGGTTAATTTGTAAAAGTTAAAAGTAATGATAATGGACAGGTTGAGATAGGTTCCGATCAAACTGCACCCTAATGGCGTAACAAACTATTACTCTCATATTGCTAATCCATTGCTCCATATGTTTGAAAAATGTGTCTGCTCAACAACGTAAGTAACGCAATGAATGTTGTTGAACTGTCAAAATGAAACCCATTGCTACTGATAGTGTGTTACGCAATTACCGTGCTGGAAAGAGGAGGCACGGGCTCACGAAAGATGTAAGGAGTGGAGGGAGGCCTTTGCCCAGGAGTGGGACAGCGTAGGCTAGTGAAAAAATATAATAAGTGATTTACACTAGGTCGACTTTCGCCATGTGGCGGGTCGCTTACCAAATCGCTTCAAGCTGAATCGCCACCCCGTTTGCACAGGTCGATTAGAAAGAAGAATGATTTCATGTTTATTTGGAGGGGCCCGTGGATAAGTAATAACAGCCGCACAGGTCGATCGATCAGGTTAAGCTACGCTTGCCGCGGTTGGTCCTTGGATGGGTGACCATCTTTACATACCGGGACTCCTCCGTGCCTCGGAAAGCACGTTAAGCCGTTGGTCCCGGCTGTCATTCGTGGATCTTTGACAGTCGTTACGGGTAGTCAGGAGCCCGAAAGTCTGACAACCAGTCTTCCCAAGGGGTATCGTATTACCCAGTAACTGGGTTGTGTAGGTCGGATAGGCAGTCGCTCCATGTAAAAACTGGTATTCAGCTGCATGCGGTTAGACTGGAAGCCGACCCCAACATAGTTGGGAAAAGGCAGATGATGATGATGATGGACACAGTTCATTTTGCATTAAAATGTCGACCTCGGGCTATCGCCTGCGACTGAGCATTTTTACGGTCGATTTTAGTCACCCGCCGCATGCAAGTTGTCGCCGCACGACAGAAGTCGAAACATACTCTACTTTGGAACTTGCGATTTTAGTAACCTGCGGCCTAGCCGATTTGCCATGTGCGGGTATAATTTCCTGTGTAAAGCCCGGATCAGCGACTGTCACACTAATATAATATTATAAAGGCGAAACTTTGTGTGTGTGTGTGTTTGTGTGTGTATGTTTGTTACTTCTTCACGCTCAAAGGCGCAGCTAGTTTAACCACACATTTTTGACGTTTAAACATATCTTAATTTTAAGCAACGTAATTATGGCTTCCGGATATGAATGGTCAATGGAGAAATTGTCATAATTACCACGCCTAGCAAATTAATTAAAGATCCACACGCGAACACCTGTGTTGACCGAATATAATTTAGGGCTTTTTGCAAGACTTAATGTTTTAAATTTGCTTCAGCAAATCGTCGTATTACAGTCCATGCACTTGGGTTACTTCCTGAGAACAGATATGTAAGTGCTGTTCCTGTGAGAAAGCGTTTTCGATGCATTGTGTTGACCAAGTATCGATCTTCTCGTGCTGTGGTACACCTGGCCCTGCCTGTTCCTGGTCTGCGTAGGTTAGAGCCGGTTTCCTCGTAACGTCGGAGAACTCGTTGTACAGTTAACAGCGACACACCAACTATCCCACCTGTATCACGCTGACTCCGGCCGATTTCCAGCATTGTGAGAATTCTGGTGCATTCTTTAGGTGTAAACGATGTTTCAATAATGAATATTGAACATTAGAAACGCCATTAAGCTAGCAATTTTAGTTTCCGAGACTTTCAAGTATCTTTATGTGGCCCTAATTCACTGCGGTCGAGTGTAGGTAAGTACTTTTAATCCTGAACAAAGTTTCTTGCAGTTTGTGTTGCAGGGTACAGCTATATTTGTGGCGCTTCAGCATGGCAATAGCGTTCATTGACCCACTTAAATTTCCTAGCATTTTTCATTAAAGAAATCTGAAATAAGATGTCTTGAATCAATATCTATCATGATCTTCAACATGTTCCAATAAAAAAAAAAACCGTACAAGTGCTGTCGGACACGAAGTCGGAAGTCGGACTCGCACACAAAGGGTAAAAAAAAGGTATAAAAAAGCGACAAAAAATATGTTTCTTGTAAGTATAAGTATACAACGTGTAACGCTAAATGCGCAAAACCTCAGACACCCCGACTGACTTTTAATTCAATTGACCTATTTCAGAGAGGAAAATTAAGTCATTAAAAAAATTGTAAAGGTATCATGTGCTGTTTTAGTTTTACTGGCCATTCTGATCGTTTCTTGCGTCTGCGACGACGCTTTGTAGAGGGAGGAGTCGTCACCGGGCCGCTGCGCCGCGCTGACATTGGCTTGCTTGACCTATTAATAAATAGACACGGCAACGTTTTTAATGAAGAAATTTTGAAAAATGTGACCTATATTAAAAAGTGGTTCAATTAATTCTGCTCGTTATTCTGATCAAACTATTTTCAGGTATTGGGCATTTAACGTTACACGTTGTATAATATGGGGTACCTATAATTGTTAACTTTACTTTATTTTTATTATTTGTTGTAATAGTGGCAATAGAAATACACACTTTGTAAAAAAAATCTACTGTCTACGTATTACTGCTACTATATATTAAAAAAAAAGTAAATATTTAAAAAAACATAACATAAAGCACTAGGTGCTTTATATTATGTTTTTTTAAATATTTTAATATTGTATTTGTGTGCCTAATTTGTTATCTACTACTAACATAGATCTTTAAGTTACTTGTAATACGAACACGCTATAGACCTACGTTGCCTGTCAATTAAAGATTTTTATTTTATTAATTTTTATTATTACGGTTCATGAGATACAGGCCGCTGAAAGATAGACGGACGGACGAACGGACGGACGGACAGCGGAGGCTTAGTAATATTGTCCCGTTGGCACGCTTTGGGGTCAGAACCCTAAAAACCATAAATAGTTTATTGTTTGGGTTCCTATTGAGAGATATCCTATCCTAGGGAAGGGGCAATGGACGCTATTGCCATGCTAAAACGCGACAACTACAGTTTGAAAATACAAGCTTTTTATGACCACACATTTTCGAAAACCAATATGTTTGCAGCAAATATTTGTAGTAACCACATAATACTCGTAAAAGGGCTCCAGGGTTTTCTGGCTCTCTACAAAATGTTAAACACCTAAATAAATATGGTTACTAGTTAACCAACACTAATTTATATTAAAGTGAAACTTTGTGGTTCTAGTGTCGGTGTTGAAAAGGGTTCTCAAACTTCCACCATTTATGAATTTTGTTAATGGTTATACAATATTCTGCGAGGCGGGTTGGTTAATGAAATGCAAACTAATTCTCTATTATAATTTCATCATGCTCATTTTAGACTTGCGGAATCGAAAGTTATTAACCTCGTAACGCCCAAGCTAAATTTCGCAAGATGAGCTAAACGCTCAATGTATAATGTATTGAACAAAGCTACATACGGCATTCCGGCCCAGACTAAAAACAAAACCTTCTCCTAAACGCCCAATGTACATTAATTAATTTAAATGCATGTTTGCAATGTGTAATACAGGTAATACTGTATGTCACTTTGTTCAATACATTGTACATTGGGCGTTACGAGGTTAGTATACAGGGTCAAATAGAATTAGCTAGTGAAACTCCGCGGACGTGATGGGCATCGATATCTAAAAATATCAAATAAAAAAGAAATTAATTCGATGAGTTTTTTTTTGGGGTCATCAACCGCGACAGGTAGTGTAGTCACAATTCAGTTAGAAATAATAATAATAATAATAATAATAATAATAATAATAACTTTATTTCCAATTTTACAATTTGCCAATAGCAATATGTTAATTCTATGACAACATGCTTGCATAAATCACTGATTACTCCACTGGCACCCAAGCTAAGATTAAACTTGTGTTATGGGTGCCAGGACTCTCGCTGTTCATACATTTCTCAATTTATACAAAAACTAGTACGGAGTTACATTAGGTAAGTAGCTATTAGTTGAGTACAAAAAGAAAACAAAGTTATAAAAACAAGGAACAAGGAAACGATAGAAAGGATAAAAGATAAATAAAAATGTATAGCCTCTCTCTACGAGTATAGTGTGAATTAGGTGAGGTTTGTGGTGTAAAGTGTAAGTGTATGACTGTATATGTCCTGTGTATGTGTCGTGTGTCTGTTTTATGTATATGTGTCGTGTGTGTCGTGTGTGATGTATGCGCTTGTAGGATGTTGTTTAAAATTTGATTTGAAAAAGCAGAAATTTTTAGAAAAGCTTTCCAAGTAACTTTTCAGTCTCCTCGTAGGTAAGGGTGGTGAGCCATTGACTCACTTTCTTTTTACATTCGAATTTATTTAAGCCATAAATATTGCATTGTTTGTTAACTTTATTACAAATTCGACTACCTAGTACTCGAAAGTGTCTTTCGGCCAATTTAGTTTTGTAACGTTCTATAGGACAGACATATTTTGATCTCAAATTTGCCAGACGACCAGTACTGCCCTTCAGAGAACCATGCCTGCGCAAGATGGTATTGAGCACAAAGAGCTGTCTAACAGTCATAACTTTACACTCTTTATACACTTGTATGGTACTATGCCGGAAATGTTTAAAAGTCATGACCTTGAGTACAGCTCGCTGCGCTGAAACAATTCAGTCTGTAAGCTGTCACAACATTTTCTGGGAGCCTGTTCTATGCTGTTACAAGTCGGTTAAGCAAAAATTGCTTCAAAGGTTTTTCTTTGATGCATTTTCCCATAGCTTAAGAGAACCCACAATACAGGAGAAATTCCTGTTGTGGGGCAACGTTTAAAAAAAAAATTACCACGCAAATGTTTGTTGGTATGCAGTGTGTAAACGTCTTGAAGGCTGGGGTTTGTAGTGTTCTGTAAGTATTTTGTAAATCTCAATATGCCTACTCCTTGGTCTACGCTGTTCCATTGTGATAAGGCCAAGGTCTTTGAGGAGCTGTTCGCAAGGCAGACTACGCACGGTGCGAACCATCTATGCAGAGTGACTACAGATGATTTTAGACCCTCTAGCATAGAAAATTTTGGTCGACTATCAAAAAACAAAATCAGCTGTTTCATAGAAAAGTGCAAAACCTGCGCAGTCAAAATGTATGGAATAGCAATTTTTTTTTAATAACCGATGACAAATTTCAACGCACGGGGTATCAAAATCATGTACTATATCCATGATATCAGGTTGCGCGTCGATGTACCTGCCGCCCTGTATATAACATATTCTTTTCTAGTACAAATCATATCCATATCAATGGAAAGATGTGCTGAGTTGTGTAAGTCTGTACATACATCAGTGCGATTCTGTAACCAATCCCACCGTGAAAACTTAGGTGAAGTGAGCGTGGAGTGAGCTGTCAGTGTCATCCCACCTGATACTAGGGATTGACCAAGCATAATTTTACAATCATAATCGAGATTTTAATACCTAATATTTTTTTATGCTAATTCTATTGATAATTTTACATAATTTCAAAGTAGTATTTTAGCTGTCAAAACCTTATTATTTTGTGAGTGCCTGACTGACGGACCATAGAATTGAATCCTACGTAGCTTGTGTGGCGTGATCACTTCACCCGATTCACAAAATGTCGTGAATCAGGTCTATAGTATAGAAAAAAAAAGAAAATATAAACATCATTGAAATTCTAAGTTCCTGTTTCTGTTGTTGTTGTTTTTTTTTTTGCTATTTTATTTTAAAACCACATAAAATAGTAATATTTTGAAATTAATTAATATTATTAATAGAATTAGCATAAAAAATATTATTAAAATCTCGATTATGATTGTAAATGTTTGCTTGGTCAATACCTAGCATCAGTGGGATGACACTGACAGCTCACTCCACGCAAGTTTTCACGGTGAGATTTTTACAGAATCGACTGGCATATGTGCTAAGCAAAAACCATACTTAAGTAAACATTAATTTGTAAACGAATCAACATGTTGCACTTGTGGTTTTATAAACGGCAAACTGCATGGAAACAGCAAATGGTATACGAAATAACGAAATACAAACTGCCTACGCCAGCTTTAGTTAACTTTAGCCGCGCTGCAAAACTAACTCATTACTACAAGATTGAGGAAAAGAAATTGAATTTATCTAAACATTTTGCTATTGTGCGTTTTCAGCTATCGTCTCTTGAAGTTCATCCATACGTAGCAACGATTTACTAAGGCATATTGTACACACATGTTGTTCTTGCCTTGAAAAACTACGGTTTATTCGCCGTGTGTGGGCACGATCGTCAGTGTTGTATCGATCGCTATGAAAGCCGCATGGTCGTCAGTGTTGTATGGATCGCTATGAAAGTCGTATGGTCGTCAGTGTTGTATGGATCGCTATGAAAGCCGCATAGTCGTCAGTGTTGTATGGATCGCTATGAAAGCCGCATGGTCGTCAGTGTTGTATGTATGGATCGCTATGAAAGCCGCATGGTCGTCAGTGTTGTATGTATGGATCGCTATGAAAGCCGCATGGTCGTCAGTGTTGTATGGATCGCTATGAAAGTTTGTTGATGAACTAGTTTTTTTTTTACGGCGGGGTTTATATTATACCCCGTACCGTAAAAAAAACCCTGCCGTGTACAAAGGCCCTTAGTCTATTCAACCTGTGATTCAACACATGATGACACATGATGATGTGTGATTCACATATCAGCAAAACGCGCAACTAGCTCGCCCCCTCTGAACTCAGCCAAGCGACGTGCGTCTTGTGACAGCGACTGCGGAGAAAACAAATGAAGGAAGTTGAAAGCTTTGGTTTCTTAGAAAAGCGGTTTCGTTCCGGCCGTCGTGAAAATCTGTCATTTACACCAGCATTTGACGTTAAGTCAAATACCCCGCTGCCCAAAGATTTAAATCGCTAGATTTGCTCTCACCGTACTTAGTTACGCGAAAGTGAGCTCACACATTATTAAATAGCGTTTCCATGACAATCAAGTTAAGACACTGTGTTATTTTGTGTCAAAGGTTTCAAAAAGAAACAGAACTGCAACTATCTTTTGACGCGGTACGTTGAATCTATGTAACACACCGATTAAAACGATTTAAATCTTTGTCTTCATCATAATTTTCATGACAGCCGTGACTACGTCCTTCAAATGCGGTCACCGGTCTTCTAAGAAACCGTAGCTTTAGAGCATGCCACGAGTCTTGTACAGCGACAGACGGAAACAAGTGACGCGAGCGCGTCGATTGACGTAGGTAAGTCGCGTCGCAAGTCGCATCGCTCGAGATCGTGAACGGAGGCTTAATAAACTATTACTATTCTAGAACATTCTGCGTCGAATTCTCTCATTTCTCTTGCTTTTATCACGCATTCAGTTTCCAATTCCGATTTTATTTTTCACCGTGAGATACGTTTTCGAATAATCGCGTCATTGAAGCACGAAGGCTTGCATATGAAATAAAGTAAATTCGTGATAACTGTCCGAATGAGTGCAGGACTTTTGTCGGAATATATCCGAATGTGGGCTGTTCAGTGCATCGTATTAAAATGTAAAACAGACTGCTAACGAGGGCCGCGGAATAAATTTAATTATTTGCGATACTGTTGGAAGTATTGGTGATAATGTGTATATGTCCTTATGCTACCTTTATTATATGTGCCCCGTTGGTATCGTGGTCGCAAGCGTGACTACTGAGCGTGTGGTCCTGGGATTGATTCCCAGGTCGGGCAAAGTCTTATTGGATTGTTCCATTAAACATTTCACAGTAACAGCCCGGAGTTTGATGGCGGTTGTGATACCCGAAAAGCACGTTAAGCCGTGTGTCCTGCGCCTGATCTCTCTCCGGTAGTGTCGGATTGCCGTCCCATTGGACTATGAGAGTGCGGGTAGAAAGAGTGCACCTGTGTCTGCGCACACACTTGTGCACTATAATATCTCCCACGGCAAAGGCTAGTTTCGCCGAGATGGGCCGCTATGGACGGAATATGGTCTGGAGGACTATATGTCGAATCGAAGAGGAATGAAGGAATTGATCGATTCGCAATCATCTACACTTATAATGGCGTAGGTATCTATCTAGTTTTGATTATAATGTCAATGGTATGTCGTGACAAAATCTGTTACGATGTCCTCATAATAATATACCTTTAGTAGCTATTCGACAGGACTGATAACATCAGTAGTTGTATACACTAATGTGATATACGAGCATACGTAAAGTTACGCCATGTCGTGAGTGGTATTTCACTGGCCTACATGCAAATTACTGCCTTTTAGAATAACATATTTTTGTGTTAGTGCTACCTTCTCCTACACTTATGGAAGTGTTGTGACTGTGTGAAAGATGATATCGCTAGAAAGGGGGTCAATACTGAGACGATGATTCATAGAGTAAGTATGGAAGAGGAAGACGTGTACTGTTGCGCGCGTCCCAAATAAATTGAATTATATTAAAAAAAAAATTGACCAACCAACATCGATACATATACAACGTGTAACGGAAAGGGGGTATCAACCCTGAAGGAGGTGAATGTGCTCATGAAACTCAACAACTTTCCCCAAAGAACATAGGTCGAAATATGAAAAAAAAATTTGGCCCTCCCATAGTAAATCAATCAGCTGGTAGTCAGTTTTGTAAGGGAGGGCCAAATTTTTTTTTCATATTTCGACCTATGTTCTTTGGGGAAAGTTGTTGAGTTTCATGAGCACATTCACCTCCTTCAGGGTTGATACCCCCCTTCCGTTACACCCTGTATAGTATGTTACAGAGTATGACATGTACATATATTAAAGCATTTTATGGCTAATAATAAGTTTTCCTGCATAACTAAGATAAGTATAAAACATGCGAACGGACTACAGACTACGGGCGAATTTCACCAAACTTTAATATAGAATAGGTATTATCCTGATAATCAATTTTGTAAGTTTGACAGTTTTTCCGTACTAGAAATGTCAGACGTCAATTTTGTGCCAAGGATAAAAGATATCTGACTTTGGTCAAATCAGCTTTATGAAATAATTAAATACAAAAGGTTCAGTTTTAGTTATATAACTTATGCAATAAGGGCAAGAGAATGATGTATATGTAAGATATATTATATATATATTTTCATATCAGCCATTACTGAACATTTTACTACCGTATAACTTACACAGAGAATATTTCAGCCGAACTAATAATCCCGGTTGATCTCAGATATATCAACGTTTCACAACAGACATAAATACAGCGACGATGTCCTTGACTTCCTAAGGGGAGAGCAGACAAGCGGTACTAATTGATCGTGACAATCTCCGGCACAACCCCGGTGCCTACGTACTCCTAACGAGAGCTGTTATCTCCCCTCTATCGCTCAAAACTGTCCTAACTTTGAACTGACAGTGTACTACAAGGTTATAATTGGGCCAATATTGCTTGTAATTTACGTCATTGACGTAGAGCTCGTAAACTGCCGAATGTGACGTCTTAGATTCAGAATGATGGCCCTTATTAATTCGTAATAGAGGCGCTTGATTAGGTAAAGCTACGCTTGCCGCAGTTGGTCTGTGGATGGGTGACTATCTTTACATACTAAGAGCCCTCCGTGCCGCGGAAAGCACGTTAAACCGTTGGACCCAGCTGTCATTCGTGGATCTTTACGGGTCGTCAGAGGCCGGAAACTCTGACAACCAGTCTCACCAAGGGATTTCGTACTATCCAGGAACTGGGTTGTGGAGGTCAGATAGGCAGTCGCTCCATGTAAAATACTAGTACTCAGCTGCATCCGGTTGGACACAGCTCTTAGATGATATGGTTACAAGCAAAAATAAAAAAAGTATTTTTGCCTGGAACTGTTAAGTCTCGTGCGAAAAAGTGTGCTTAGTGAAATACAGCAACGATTTCCTCCTAAAGTATTGACTTAAATAACGTCGTACTGTATCATCAAATATTGTCATACATATTTCAACATTTTAAACTCAAGTCTTTACGATAAAACTATCGATACTAAAAAACGTGAATAAAACAGATTTCAACTTGATAGGTAATTATGTCCTTTGGTCCAACAGACACCGAGGCAAAGTGCCGAATTGACTATCGACCTCCGAAACAGGTGTTTGTGGTTAGAATCAGTGTCCAGTTGTCGCTGTATTTCAGATACGTTCCAATTGACCAATCACGCTTAATGATTTCACGCAAGCGACGCTCAATATGGCTTTATTTTGGACTTTCGAGCTGTTCTAGCTCGTGGGCTTTGTTTAAAACGTGCGTTCATAGTGTAGATAATTAAATTATGGGAACTGACTGAACTCTATGGCGTAGGCAAAGTAGCTATACTGCTACGCTTGCTACGCTTTCGTAGTAGATCAAACGCTACGAGTGAGTTCACGGAATACCAGCTACGCTTTCGTAGCAGGTCAAACGCTACGAGTGGGTTCACGGAATACCAGCTACGCTTTCGTAGCAGGTCAAACGCTACGAGTGGGTAAACGGAATACCAGCTACACTTTCGTAGCATATCAAACGCTACGAGTGAGTTCACGGAATACCAGCTACGCTTTCGTAGCAGGTCAAACGCTACGAGTGGGTTCACGGAATACCAGCTATACTTTCGTAGCATATCAAACGCTACGAGTGAGTTCACGGAATACCAGCTACGCTTTCGTAGCAGATCAAACGCTACGAGTGAGTTCACGGAATACCAGCCACGCTTTCGTAGCAGGTCAAACGCTACGAGTGAGTTCACGGAATACCAGCTACGCTTTCGTAGCAGTTCAAACGCTACGAGTGAGTTCACGGAATACCAGCTACGCTTTCGTAGCAGATCAAACGCTACGAGTGAGTTCACGGAATACCAGCTACGCTATCGTAGCAGATCAAACGCTACGAGTGAGTTCACGGAATACCAGCTACGCTTTCGTAGCAGAGCTTTCGTACCGTCCACGCATAACGGACCCGCTATGCGTGGACGGTAAAATGGCGACGATGCTTGCTACCTTCACCATGTTTATACATCTTTTTCTAGTTATAACTTTAGTATTATGTTATTACCTTTCACTAATAGATAACGCGACATTTGTACATTAGTGCCTTGCGTTAATAGTAAGAGTTATTTTACATATTTGATACATACATAATAAACCTATATTGTTCCTACTGCCGGGACACAGGCCTATTTCTTCGAGAGGGAGTCTGCTGTATTCCAACACGCGGGCTCAGTGCGGGTTGATAGCAATCACATGTCATAGAATGTTTGGTTCTAGGACACACTGGATTCCTCACCGTTTTTAATACGTTTCATTGTAATTAGCAGATCTCAGACTTGAAATCCTCTGATAAAGGATTATCATACGACAGTTTCACTCAATATTTCAAAAGCGCTTAAAAATCTCAACAATAATGCACCCAAAAGCGAGCATTTTAAACTGGCTGCAGCAAAAAACATAAATTAAAGAAAAATATTCGAGATTAAAACTACAAAATACCTTCCTGCACGAAGTGGATATAAAGAATGAAATATTATTCATGCAATGTAAAGTAAAATGCTTCATATTGCAAAGCGTGGAGATTCATCAAAATGTTTAATTTGATGGCTCCGTGGCACCTATATTGCTTCGGTGAGAGATGACTGTAGTTGACCATTTTATTCAGCATGATGAAGATACGGTTTGCCAGGGTCGCGGGTTGTTCGAAATAGTTACCGTGGCCCTTGGCACAGGCAACTGAAGGAACACGGGTGGGTTTTAGTCAGTAAAAGTCTGACACGCCCTCCCGCTCCGCCCAGAGCGGGAGAAGTTATTTGATAATTTACCACTAAAAAAAAAAAAAAAAAAAGTAAGATACGGTAGGTACGCTTTTAATTAAGGGTGCGTTTCCACAGAAGCGGAGCTGGGCGAAGCGGAGCAGAGACGTGCAGGAATCGACTAATCACAATGGTTGAAATCCTCATCGGGTCACTCGTCTCGTCTGTGATTGGACGATTCCTAGACGTCTCTGCTCCGCTCCGCCCAGCTCCGCTTCCCTAATGCTCTGCAATCATTATGACATCTAACAACACGCACTGGGCCGCGTGGTGGATTACGGCCCACTCCCTCTCACCAAGACCTGAGCCTATGTCCCAGCAGTGGGAATATTATAATATACTGATTGTGTTATGTTGAGAGCAGTGGTGGCACTGCGTTAACTGCCGCGACTTACGAGTTGTTTGTCGTAGGTTCGAACCTTGACAGGTGCAGCCGTGCGATTCTGTAACCATCTCACCGTGAAAGCTTGGGTGAAGTGAGCGTGGAGTGAGCTGTCATTCGCTAGGGACTAACACTATTAAGTGCTCACTCCACTTATGATTTCACGGTGAGATTTGTACAGAATAAATCGGCTGTTGTGTGAATTATTTCATCACCTCTGTGTTCAAAACGCTGAAGGAAAACATCGTGTCAGTCAGCGAACCACGACGCCGACACTTCGTGTGAAGTAGTTTTAGTTTGTTGTAGGTATTTATAGTATTTTTAAGTTATATTATTATAGTATTGTATTTGTGATACTTAGTTTAAGTATTCTAATATATGTAGTAGTATGTATTGTTTTTTCTATGAGGGGCCCGTGACTAAATAATAACAGCCCCACAGGTCGATCGACCAGGTTAAGCTACGCTTGCCGCGGTTGGTCTGTGGATGGGTGACCATCTTTACATACCGAGACCCCTCCGTACCTCGGAAAGCACGTTAAGCCGTTGGTCCCGGCTGTCATTCGTAGATCTTTGACAGTCGTTACGGGTAGAGTCAGAAGCCCGAAAGTCTGACAACCAGTCTTACCAAGGAGTATCGTATTACCCAGTAACTGGGTTGTGGAGGTCAAATAGGCAGTCGCTCCATGTAAAATACTGGTATTTCATTTTCGCTTTGATGTAGTCGGGTAAAAAGGATTGTAAAACTGTTTGTCGATCTTTCAATGTCCGTCAAAACAACACCGTCATTTGTTATTGTACGGCAGACATGTTCCATTAGACAGTTTTGCTGGAAAAATACTAGAAGGTAGGGCTGGGTTGCCCTATTTTTACCTTATTCCCACTACGTTTGAAGTTATGTATTATTATTTTTTTTAATCATTTTTATTCATGACCATAGAATGTATGACTGTCATACTTAACAAAGTCGCGTGGTCAAAGTCAAAGTCGTGTCGCGGGTTCGATTCCCGCACGGAACATTTGTATGACCTACAAGTAGTTGTTTCGGGTCTGGCTGTTTGTGTGTGAGTTTAACTGTTTATAAACGCACCCACAATACAGGAGAAATTCCTAGTGTGCGGCAACGTTTAAAAAAAAAATACTCGTAAATAAAGTTCAGAATACATTGCAACCAAAAACTTATTACGACCTTTTTCTTAAAATTGGTCACTTAAAAATCAACTCAGAATTAATTAAAATAATAATATACTCTATAAAGGTTAATATAATAAACCCTATCTTCCAATATGATAAACAAACATTGTGCCCTACAAGTACCTATACTGTTCTGACAAAGTTGCTACTCCTATTCACATAATACCAACCAGGCATGTAACAAAGAAATAACTCTTCCACAACAGCGTATCAAAAACAAGGATATTCCAACAATACCTTCGCTGGTGTTGCCATCAAAATATTTGCTTTTGACACATTTAAAACACATAACCCGAACCTGGCAGGGATTCGTTTTTAAATTTTCCTCATAATAACGTTTCTTTTATGAAGGCGTACAAAGGTCCGCCCACCAAAGGTTGGCTTTGCGTTCACGAAATGCCAATTTCCCCTCGTAGGACTACTAAATCCCTCCGTATTATGTTTGTTTTAGAAATAAAAACATGGGTAGTACGCTGATCTCATACATTTAGAATTTAAAGATAGTTTTTGTATTCAGCTCACTCGAATCCGGACTATCAAACACATGTTCAGTTTTCAAGCATCTGAAGGCAGCCTCATATAATCCCAAGTATGACGTTGGTGCAAAAGTTCTGACAAAAAAAAAAAACTATTTACGTTTTATTTTTAATTTATTTCTTTCGACATTAGTCAACTATATAGTCACCATCTAAGTCTACAACAGTACTCCAACGATTTGGCAAGACGCTAATCCCTTTTTCCCAGAACTGCGAATCCCGTGAGTTAAAAATGTAACGACGCCTGATTTTAGTTGTTCGAAATTTGGGAATTATTTTCTCACTTAGAAAAGATTTCAGATGGCGAAATATGTGATAGTCGGTAGGCGCCAAATCAGGCGAATATGTTGGGTGAGCCACGATATTCCATCCCAGTTCTGTTAATTTAGAATGCGTCTCTTTAGCGGTATGAGGGCGAGCGTTGTCGTGTAAGAGGTGCACACAAGTACGACTTCGCCGTTTTTTCTCTGATGGCGTCGACTAGTTTTTGTAGCTGATCAATGTAGACGTTAGCCGTGATAGTTGTGCCTTGTGGAAGGAATTCAAAATGCAGCAGATTTCTCATATCCCAGAAACAAATGAAGAGAATCTTCTTTAGACCATGTTGTTGGTTTTGGCTGATTAAGTGACTCTTCCCCGAAGCCACACTGTGTTTTTTTTGATCATACAGAAGCCAAGGATCATCACCAGTAACTAAATCTTCCAGAAAGTCCTTTCGGTGAGAGAGAAGAAGGAGGGACTGACATAATTGTTAACGCGGGTTAGTCGGTTTGCTGAAGTTAACTTGTGAGGTATCCATCGACTCAAAACTTTCCTGTACCCAAGATCGTCTAGATGTCTGATGACTGTTGTGTGTTCGCAGCCGAGTGTCTTCGCTAACTCACGAGTAGTAGATTCAGGATTTTCTTCAATGGCGCTAAGAATTTGCTCGTCGTTGACGACTTAAGGTCGTCCCGACCGAGGTTAATCTGCGAAGCCTGTATCTCCTTCAGCAAAGCGTTTGGATTAGCGATTCAACGTAGGGTAGAAGGCAATCGTGTTCTTCAGAGCACTATTTATGTTCGCGGCAGCTGCGCTTACAGAATTACACCATACTCCTTCGCGATCGAAGCCATTATTAATTAATTGTGCGTTTGCTCGACTATTACTCGTAATACATGCCAAGTGACACATTTGAGAACATTCTACAATACTATTATGTAATTTATAACTTTATGGAAAAAACATTATGAAATAAAAGATGTTGACATTTTTTTTATAATAACTTTTGCACCAACCCGATATGTACAGAGTGGCGATTATCGCATCAAACAGTACAGCTGTTATTATAAGTTGTTATCAGTCTGTTAAAATAATAAAATAAACAGTTTTAATAAACTGATTTTTTCAAACAATACAAATTGTTTAAAAATTGGCACGACACAAACCACCCTTCATAATAACACTAGACACGCGCGGGGCGATGGTATCAACAATTCAACATAAAGTTTATGCTATTGTTACAAAAATAATCACGAAGTATGTTTAATGTTGTTAAATAATGGAAACGGCACGACTGGAATGCTAATTATTTTAACTGTGTATGTTTAAAATACGTTTTATATAATACGTGGTTTCAATTAATGTGATAACCTAACACCACACTGTATATCTTTCACAAAACATTTTGGAAAGCTCAAAGTATATTTTTAATTCCGAAGTTTTATACCATCTGGCCAGAAACAAAGTTCGGACAATCCGCTCCCGTTCTGTGTTGGGAACTGAAATTGCCTAAAACAAATCCCTTTTCGTGTTTCGTAGAAAAATTGTTCGCAGAATTTCAAAGCATTAGCGATCGTTTCCAGTTTTAGCTCGCTGGTATTTTCTGGAAACGCCTTTTAAGAAAAGTTCAGTTTACCTTATAATAATTCAGTATCTTCTTTATTGTTACTTTTAAGAAGGTTGAAAATATTTCTGAAAAAAAATCTAGAACTTTATTGTGTAGTTTATTAACTGACTTCCAAAAAGGAGTTGGTTATACGTATGTTCGACTTGTTTTTTTTATGTATGTTCACTGATTTCTCCGTCAATTGGGGACCTATTTTAATCATAATTTTTTTGTTTGAAAGGGTATGCTCTCGAGGTGGTCCCATTGTCACCAAGTCGGAATCTGATGAAGGAATCCCAAGGAAATAGAGGGAAACCCTCAAATTTTATAGGCACACGTATAGCAATTTGGGTATTTTTTTATAGTAACTCGTGCATTTGCTCTCGGAAAGCACCATTTAGTGAAGTGGAACTGCTGATGAAGACCACAAATGATGAGGTGGCGATGGAACGTAAATTATTTGAGATTATTAACGCTACTATGAATATTATCTATTACTGCAAATGCTACTATAAATATTAGCTACTATATATATTAATATTGTTTGAAAATAAATTCGAATATAAATAAAATAACAGAAGTTTTCAGATTGAACTTTCTCAATGACACCGAAACCAAGTAGGTACCTACTAATTACTGTAAAGACAGAACGAAAACCTTCATCATTTCAGATTACTCGGGCCAGAAACGAGGCGGCCCATGTTGAAGGCCCTTTAAAAAAGCCCTTACCTTTAAGAGCCTCGTGATGAACGACATTAGCCAAATTGGTCGTGTTCCCTAGGATTACACGCCGTGCGATGACGTGCGCCAAATTAATATTTGATCTACGCTTTTGTTCAGCCAGTTTTTAATTAGGTCGTGAAAATATTTTTTTTTGTTGTGAATTAAGAGGTGTGAAAGACAAAAGAAGATTTGAATACACTAGGCCGCAAAGAAAGCGTTTTTGAAGTCGGTGTCGTTGGTTCCGCATTTTTGTCTTTTGACACCGACTTCCGTAATTAAAGTTATTTTTCGCTTTGTAGTGTTTTTTTGGAAGTTGGTTGTTTTTTTTTATAAAAAAGGTTTTATTTTTCACTTTTTAGTTATACCTACCCCACACAAATTAATATAACACTACTTGCCAATGATATTATAGGTAAAAAAGTATAATATCATTGCTACTTGCCATGTAAATATCAGTGACAGGAAGCTGCATCTGCGTTTATAGGGTATAGGCGTGATGTTATGTTGTGCGATTGCGTAAACAATGCATACATATACGATAGCAGCAATCGCGGTTGTTTTACTGGTATTTATTGAAGAGTTCCGCTGTCTGTCTCCGAAACTCATCACCAGATCTTTACGAAATTCGAATGGGACCATTTCGGAATAAACCTCTATCGAAAAAAAAATCATTTTGCAAATCCGTCCATATATGACGGAGTTATGCCCGAACATACATAAAAAAAAATAGAAACTTCCGAATTGATAACCTCCTCCTTTTTGAAGTCGGTTAAAAAGCGTCCGTAAGGAAAAGATAAAATAAATATTAAATTAAAATAAGCCGTGGTAGCAAAGAAATGACCAGTCCCTACTGACGGCGCCCGTTCACGAACATGACGTGATACTCGCAGTAAGTACTTACGTTAATATTATAAGCCAACAAACTTCACTAAATTATAACTTAACACACTTACCCCAGGTAGTGGTTACAACGAAATAAACGAGAAACCAATGGGGGCCGAGAATTTTGTTCGGCCGTTATGAATATCTAAATGGGTCCCTGTACAAAGGTGGGTCTGGCTATGAAGGCAACATCCTGTACAATTACGTGGTTATAAATCCTCTGTTACATCCAGTAAGCGCGGAGCCGGATCAAAATGGCGGAAGGGAAGGTTATGCATACGGAGTGGTTTGTATATTTTGGCACGTAGTGTATACCGGAAAACATTTTGAAATCATAGTGTATGACGGTATATGAACAGAGTATGAGGAATTATAATAATAAGTTTATTTGTTAGAATATTGTTGTTACAAGGTGTTACTACAATTGTACGTCCAAAATATTCTGCTGTTTCCAGCGTACAAATATTTTCAAAAATTTAAATTAAATCAAAATCAATTGACAAACATAGGAAAACATTATCTGATATTAAATACAATTTTAAGGGATTATTGCATACAATGTCAAAGATACTAATTAGAATGTCAAGAGTTATTAAATACAATTTAACGGTATACTAAATATGTCAGGATTTATTGAATACAATGTCAAGGCAAGCTAAATATAATATCAAGAGTTATATAATGTCAAGGAATACTACATAATTATAATGTTAGAAATTAATAAAATACAGTGTTAAGAATTATTCAATACAATGTCGTAGATATTAAATTAAATTCAATCATTAAGAATGTAAGGGCAATTCGTCGTCCAATTTAAATTTATATTTATAAATTGATGTTGAATTAAGGTATAAAACATTCCTCCTTTTTTGAGAATTTTCTTTTTTTATAACAAACTAGTGTCCGCCCGCAACTTCGTTTGCGTAGAATTCGGAATTCCCGCCGTTTAAAAATATGTTGCTTAAATAATGTGGTTAATGTAATTGCTTTATTTATATATGCATAGAAAGATAATCTATCTTTCTATAGCTATATTCTATAACTATCTTTCTACGTAGGCTTAGTACAATCGTGTCTGTGAAACCATGGAAATACACATACAAAATTTCAACCCGATCGGTCAAGCCGTTTAGTAGTTGACATACCGACAGGAGCGCCACCTATCGGGTCCAATTGTATTTTTAAAATAATCCGAGAAACCATCGAACAACCCATACAAAATTTCAACCCAATCGGTTCAGCCGTTTAGAAGTTATGTGAAACAGACAAGTACGGAAGGATAATTCATAATACCCGTTGTCCTATTACCCGTTTTCCCATAGGAATGAAGCATTTTCCCGCGGTAAAAAGTAGCCTATGTTCATCAGCAATAATGTCGGCTTCTAATGGTAAAACAATTTTTCAAATCGGTCCAGTAGTTTCGGAGCCTATTCAATACAAACAAACAATCAAATCTTTCCTCCTTATAATATTAGTGTAGATAACACACGCTTATATCCCCCGAAGCACTAGGCAGAAGTGTTCTTCTTACCTAATAGTACACCCGCATTTTGATATTTATGCTTACAATGCGTTTCAAATAAGAATAGGATCGACTTAGCGCCATGTTGTGATGTCATAGATGACAAATCGATTAAATTGGGTAGGGTGATCAAAACAAGAATATTTCTTAAACAACATTTATTTACGAATCATGAACGAAGATTTTTTAATCACAATTTAGGTATTCAATTCTGATCATGTCTGCATCACTGTTTGAGTGGTCATCGTCGTTGTCATCACTATTATCATCACTGCTGCTTCCCCTATAAAATAAAACATGGATTAATGTAGGTATTTAATATTTTATTTCACCAGCTGCTATTTAAAATAAAAATAGACATTCTGTTACTTGTATTTATAATAAATCTAAAGTTATCATCGTCTTCAAATATCTCTCGTTGCCAGTATTCATTTTCTATTCTTTTGACGTGGCTAATTTTTGTTCCAATCGTCGCTCGTAATTGAAGCAATTGCTTCTATTCTCAATTTCACTTTCGAGTTGCCTAACGTAGTTATGACTAACTTTTTGATGTTTTTTCACTTTGATTTAATTAAGGCTCGGTTACACAAAAAAATAAAAAAACGTTGTTCATACGCAAGTAAGTTTTCTTTGCAAACCGTACTTTTCAATCAACATTTGACAGATAGACGTCATTGACATTCCTATTCTTATTTGAATCGCATTGTAAGTCTCATGTCATAAGGGGCGAGCTCAGGCTATTGCCATAAACCAACCAAATATCGGTCAACGAAACCAGAATGAAGATATGATGGAAAATATGATGTGATGATGGAATATATGATGTGATATGGTTTTTGATTATCATCATCTGCCTAACCTTTTCCCAACTATGTTGGGGTCAGCTTCCAGTCGAACTGGATGTAGCTGAATACCAGTATTTTACATGGAGCGACTGCCTATCTGACCTCCACAACCCAGTTACTGGGTAATGCGATACCCCTAGGTAAGACTGGTTGTCAGACTTTCGGGCTTCCGACTACCCGTAACGACTGTCAAAGATCTACGAATGACAGCCGGGACCAACGGTTTAACGTGCTTTCCGAGGCACGGAGGGGTCTCGGTATGTAAAGATGGGCACCCATCCACAGACCAACCGCGGCAAGCGTAGCTTAACCTAATCGATCGACCTGTGCGGCTGTTATTATTTAGCCACGGACCCCTTTGTGATTAGAGTGATGAATATAAATGTTGATGGATGGAGAGGGAGAGAAAGGCCAACGAAAAGATGGATGTATTGCGTGAGGAATGATATGAATGAAAAGGGAGTATTGCGTGAGGAATGATATGAATGAAACGAAAAGATGGATGTATTGCGTGAGGAATGATATGAATGAAAAGTGAATGATAGAGTGACGGTTGTCAGGGGAGAATGGAATAAGAAAACGTGTTGCGCCGACCCCCAAGTAAGATGGGACTAGGTCAAGAAGGTGATGTGGGTGATGAAAACTGATGAAGAAGTTGTTGTTTAGAGGTATTATAGTTACTGGAACACAGGCCTCCTCTTCTAGTGAGAGTAGTTCTCACTAGAAGAGAGGACTGCCTGTGTTCCAGTAGTGGGAGCATGTAAGGCCTTCTTGTCGAAAGAGCATGGCGGGGTAAGCATGGAGTAGCGGCCCCAGCGGAAAGAACCGTGTCCCGGATAGTACAGGTTCTGGGCCATGACGAGTCTTCGGTGGGGGGGGGGGGCGTTATGCCCTATTAGGGAGCATACATACACTTCAAGATAGTACATAGCCTATATATCTATTGAATATATCGTTCTTATGAGCGTATTTGGTGGGCATACCTTGTTAGCAAAAAAAGTCAACTGCGTTATAATTATCGTAGCAGAAACCCATTGCATTTGTGAAAATATCGCCTATAATTTCCCTGTGAAATATTACAGGGCACTGTAGGGCACTGTGATTCTCCTTGCGACTCGAGCACCGCCTCGTCACGGTAATATTATAATACAGTACTGTAACTCGGCCGCATGATAGAAATAAATGCCTACAGCCGCGCGGTACGTAAACATGCGTTAGGGCTGCCCGTCTCCAGCATTTTAATTACATTTGCCTACTTACTTTGAATTATGCAAACTAACAAAACACACATGCACCGAAGTTTTAACACAAGCGTAAGTAGGTAGGTACCTACCGTATCATGATTCATTCAGAACCGCATATACCTACTTCACTCGTCTCAATAACTTTCCGTTACTCTATTCGCTTTATTTATTAATTCAAACACCTTTATTTTCGTGAGATAAAAGGAAATACTTATCCATTACAAAGACACACATTATGTACCTACCTACTAGTAAGTAAAATTATTTTATAGTCTTACCTTTCAGAGTTTCCAAGTAATTTAAAAAAAACTTATGTCTGGATGCGTTATTGACGAATTCATACATCCAAAAACAGCACAATATTTCGTACTCGTCATATTAACTGATTTTTAGAGAAAAAATCGCGCGGTTATTGTTAAAAAAACAACACACCGTCCGTTCGACACTGCGGTACAGCCGTGACTGTCTGCACCCCGAGCACACCCCGAGGCGCGTAGGTATAGCTCGCGTTTCGTCCGTTTGTATGAAGTTGGAGTACTGTATTATAATATTACCGTGGCCTCGTGGTGACGGTGATAACGGGTCACAGTTTAAAAAACATAGAAGGAAAATACTCAATAAAATCCTTCTATTGTACCTGCAAAAATGGGGCTCGAACCGTTGGCTGTTGCACTCACATAGCAACTATTATTTCATATGCCATATAATACATATATGTTGTACATACATACACAACACACACAACACAACACACACACACACAACAACAACATACGTAGAGACAACATATCATGATATTTTTTCTAAAAATCTCGAGATGATAATTATTATTATTTTTAATTTTTGAAAAATTAATTTCATTTTTCCTAAACATGATACACCAACGAAATTTTCACTGAAAAACATCCTTTCTACAACATATATTTGGATCAAAATTTTTATGTGCGTGGAAGGGGTTTTTTCTCGTATTACTTAATTTCTCACAAAAATTGGCAGTTGAAATTTCCGCTGGGTCCGCTACTCCATGCTTACCCCGCCATGTTCTTTATGAGAAACCCTTTGGCATCGTTCGTTTGAGTCTCATGTTTAAGAAGTTATTACGATAGCTATAACTTAGTATTGAGTATTGCCAAAGTACAGCAAAGATGTTTATGTATTTCTTGTCTCGCTTAACTCTCTTATTGACTATACTAAAGCTCTATAAAATTAAAATATTATTTGCCATTTACAGACAAAAATAAACTTAGAAATCTTTTCAATATTTCTGTGAGACATCTATTCAAATAATGTTTTAGCATTTCTTTGTCATTTCAATCCCTTTCCAATTCACAATAACATAAAACTTGGTATTTTAAAGCTATCATAAGATCTTTAAAATTTTATTTGATGTTTTCTTGCTACGACATTTCGCTACGGTGCTACGTCATTGCTACGGCGTAGCGAGGGCTACGGACGATGTTATTTTGTTCGTAGGTTATAAAAGACTGAGACAGCAAAAGGGAGGAACGATAAGGGTCATACAATTCTTTGAAATTTTATATATTATACTTTTATTTCAATTGTGAACATCGTTGGTATATAATGTTCCTTGCATTTAATGGAGTATCTACATGAAGATTGAAAGTAAAAGAGAACATTTGAATTTATCTTGAAAGCTTGATCAATAGGTCAGTTATTGTATGAAACTAATTGGAGTTTTCAATTGAAGCAGCAAAATATGTAAGCAACGTTTATGAAACAGCCAAAATGTCATCAAAATTTGATTTGATTAGAGGGGCAAATACCGTATTTTTAAGAACGTATGTGCATCCTAATTTCAGTCTCGATTTGTCAAAAATAAAATCAATTTATATATATATTTGATAAGTTTTTCACTTAGATGAGATTTCGATTTCAACTTGAATGTTTTTTAAGTAGTAGAATTGACCTTCAGAAATATCGGAGATTAATCAAGACATATAGCGACATGCAGAAACGGTAAGACCCAGGTAATTCAGTTCAATTACAAGTAATTACGTCACATTTGATATCTATTAAGGGACTCGTTTCGACGCTCCACGACTCGACGACGGCAAATCATTTTAATGAGATTTCACGCTGATGGCGTTATGCAAAAGGGCGGTTAGTAAGCGTTTGAAGTGCGAATAAATTATTATTTACTTAGTTTGCTAGACGTAAGTACGAGTCATTTTATGGGATGCATTAGGAGAAGTAATAGTGATCATATTTTTTCTTTGTGACATACAACACAAGAGATGAAGATGTCCCATACGTCTTCGGCGTAATTCATTATATCGTGTAAATGGTATCTACACCACAGACTACCTACAGGTATTTGTCTCTCCTTCCCTTTTCAATCCATCCAAAGGTTGTCTTAAAGATTTAAAAGATCGCTCTTAGCGATAAGACCGCCCATTGTGTCACCCTTTGTAAATTTTCTATATTTATATCTGTAATTTATTTATGTGGTGTACATGATAGAGTATTATATTCTATTGTTTTAAAAAAATAAAATTTGAAAGGTAGAGTTTTTTTTGGTGGAATGTGAATACTAAACTTCGTAGATCTTTGTCAGTCGTTACGGGTAATCAGAAGCCCGAAAGTCTGACAACCAGTCTTACCTAGGGGTATCCTATTACCCAGTAACTGGGTTGTGGAGGTCAGATAGGCAGTCGCTCCATGTAAAATACTGGTATTCAGCTGCATCCGGTTAGACTGGAAGCCGACCCTAACATAGTTGGGAAAAGGCTAGGCAGATGATGATGATGATGTGAATACTAAAAAGAAGGCTAGGTGGAGTGACGATCTTCGCAGGATGGCTGGTAGCAGCTGGATGAGAGTTGACGAAAATCGAGTTGAATGGCGTGCAATAGGAGAGCCATATGTCCAGCAGTGGACTGCTGTAGGCTAGTAATAATGAGACCAAACAAAAAAATTCACCGCAAAGTTGTGGTATCCTACTTTTTGTTCATTTTTTCTAGCGTTCGGCTCGAAGTGAAACGCCTGAACAACAAAATGAATCACAAGTGAAAAATGAATTCATTAGTGAGCTGATCCCACGGTGTTGGATTTCGGGTGCTCGACATATTTCACTCACCTACCAAAGGAACGAAAAATAAAGTGAAACAAGCTAATAAACGTGGAATGTCAGTGTCGTATGAACGTGGAATGAAACAAAAATGAACATTAGCTCGAATGAATTATTCATTCGGGTGAAGCGTCTTAACACGCACAATAAATATGCTTAATTTTTTATTATTATAAGCCTGTTTTGTCCCACTGCAGGGCAAATGCCTCCCTTCCCTCTTTCCACATTTCCTGGTCTACTGCAATTGAGGGCCAATATTTAAGAAGGATTCCAGCTCGTCCCGCCATCGCTTAAAGAATACAATAACTTATATACAACGTGTAACATTAAATGCGCAAAACCTCAGACACCCCAACTGATTTTTAATTCAATTGACCTATTTCAGAGAGAAAATAAGTCATTAAAAAAATTGTAAAGCTTTTACTGGCCATTCTGATCGTTTCTTGCGTCTGCGACGACGCTTTATCGAGGGAGGAGTCGTCACCGGACCGCTGCGCCGCGCTGACATTGCTTCTCCTATTGATAAATAGACACGGCAACGTTTTTAATGAATATTTTTTGAAAAATGTGACCTATATTAAAAAGTGGTTCAATGAATTCTGCTCGTTATTCTGATCTAACTATTTTCAGGTTTTGCGCATTTAACGTTACACGTTGTATTATCTTTTTGTTGAATATTTAGTCTGACCTTAGCAGAGAAAGCTGTGAAGATACGACAAATAAACCTACAAAATCAAAGATTTAAATTGTTAGATACCGCGTCAAAAGATAGTCGTGATGATATATATGATTTTTTTGACTTAATGTCATGGAAGCGTTATTTAATAATGTGCGAATTCACTCTTCTCATTAAAGACACTTTTTCATTACACTCAAAACACTTTTCCATCCAATTTTACGCGATCAAAATGTAATCCAAACAATCCAGATCTTTGAAACCAAGTACGCACGTACCCAGCTAAGCTTAATCGCGAACTGGCTGAACCAATTTGTTCTCATAAGTAAGTAGTGTTCAGTACAAGGCGTTCCTTTGTGAGCGTTGTATGGCGTTATTCGCCACTCGATCCCCACATCCATATTTATGTGTTTTTTCGCGCACCCCCACTGAAGCTGTAAGCCTTTCGTTATCCTGTATTTTTATTCTCAAAAAGACTGTAAACAATAAATATTTATACAACAACGTATGCATGTTGTTGCTGAGGTGCTGTTTTGGAGAAACAAGCATGGGTGTGGATTTAATGGGGTGAAGTTCATATTTTCGATTTCCATTTCATGCAGAGTCATTCTAGATTCTTCTTATTCTTTCAAATCATTGCAGAAGCATAATAAGCCTGTAACGTTCCCATTGATGCATCCCAGCATTTGGAACGGCTCACACAGAAAGAAAGAAAGAAAATAACATTTATTTAGCACAGACAATAAGACACACAGTACACATGAGACATACATCAGATAAAAAACAAATAAAAAAGTGTAAAGTCCGATGTAAGAAATTAAACTGGAAAGTGTGCCTCACGGCTGCGCCAAAAAGGCCTAGTTCAGCAAAAATGCCAGACAACTGGTGCCTGACGCTGGTTTTCAACTAGACCAGATGTGTGAGGTGAGGTGACACAGGTGAGGGAGTAGGCCATAATCCACCACGCGGGCCCAGTGCGGGTTGGTAGATGTCACATGTCTTCTAATTTTTGGTTCCAGGACATGCCGGTTTTATCACGATGTTTTCCTTCAACGTTTTGAGAACAGTGGTGATAATGTAATTTAAACAAAGTAAAGTTCCTATCTGGGTTCAAACCCACGACCTACAACTCGTAAGTCGGGGCCGTTAACCCTGTGCCGCCAATACTCTCAAATATTTGAAATATAACTGAATAACTATGTTTAAATCAGTACATTTCATGATAGAAAAGGATTTGCAAAACTTGTCTGTGGCTTACTGTAAGCTCGGGACGTGACAGTTTGCCACGGTATAATTTTAACTGCAGTTGTCTAAGTTATTTCTGCATTTTGATTTAATTATTATTTGTTCTAGCAATCCTGAAAAATATCTAAGACGCATCATTACTAAAAGCTTATAGATTGAGTGGTTAGTCTTATCGATATCGTGTTACTCAGGAATTGTATTGCGGAAGTGAGATAGGCAGTCTCTCCAAGAAGAAGAAGATGAAGATTAATAGAACTCCCTGAGAAAAAACGAACAAGCGTCGTGCACGTATGCATGCTACCAACAAAAAAAAACCTCTCCAAACTTGTATGATTTTCTAAAAAATAAATAATTGTCGCTAGTTTGTGTATATTAGGGGTGGCCAAGTGGCGCCATGTTCAGATTTCGCTCCATCCAAAATTAAAAAAAAAAAAAAACAAATATTATATTTCTCATAAACCTACATGGGCACTTATGAAACGTCAGAAGCTAGGTGCACGGTTCCAATTGGTCGTTTCCTATGGAGAAGAGCCGGTAAGAAAATGCACAGTTAGTACCTACAGACGCCAGCACATCATGCTACCCGAAACTGTCAAAATTTCCCAATCAACTTTGGACCTTAGACTTTAGCGATAAAGTCGAAAATCTATTAAAGAAATTTGACAGATTGTAGTAGCTTGATGTGCTGGCGTCTGTACCTTAAAAATAATAGGATTTACAATGTTTCCAATTTACAGTGCTTTAACAGGTTTGTGTGGGAGGACAGTGTAGTCCTGTCAACAAGTACTAACAAAATAGAAAATGGTCTATAAATCTACGGTCTACAAGGCTTACAACGTTCTCACATTCATCCTTACATAGTATAAAACCAGTATAGAGCGAGTCAGACTCGCTCATCGAGGGTTCCGTACCATAATACATTAAATTTTCATCGGCAAGGCCTATATTCGTCAGAGAATTTAAATACTGCGGTGTAGAATATTGCAGTTTTATGTCAGTGCCATCTTTAGACCGATAGTGGAAGTAATGTAATTTTTGTTGGATTTCTCAAAAATTGTGCCATTTAGAGACATCGTTTTATTTTTCCTGTAATCTTTACATAAACTTCTATAATATCGAAATAATTTCAGATTTTTCTCTATGCAAACTTTGGAGATAAGGGGGAACGGTATTTTTTTTTACATTTTTCATCTAAAGTCGAAAACTATGCGGCCTAAAAAAATGAAAAAATGTTAAAGAATGTGCAAACAGCGCTCTTTCATATGATTCTCGTATCCCACATGCTCGAGTAGCCCCACTTCGAATTTTTAAGACCCCTTTCAGTCCCTATTGCAAAAAAAAAAAAATGTATGCATTTTTATTTTTTTCTTATATGCAAAATAGTTGGGCAGACGTCATCTAAACTTCCAAATTTCAAGTTGATGGCATTAGTAGTTCTTGAGATATCCAGCTGTGACAGACAGACAAACAGACAGACTGAGTCGCACCATGGTTCCTTTTTACCATTTTGGTACGGAACCATAAAAATAAAAACCTATTTATAACTAATGACATGACTGCCATTACAGCTGTAACAAATCTGAATTCATATCCTATACTAACCTCGAGCAGGCACTGCTTATGTCGCTTTAGAGGCACCTTTAACTTATACAACGGGTAACGTTAAATGCGCAAAACCTCAGACACCCCAACTGATTTTTAATTCAATTGACCTATTTCAGAGAGAAAATAAGTCATTAAAAAAATTGTAAATGGTTTATGTGCTGTTTTAGTTTTACTGGCCATTCTGATCGTTTCATGCGTCTACGACGACGCTTTATCGAGGGAGGAGTCGTCACCGGGCCGCTGCGCCGCACTGACATTGGCTTGCTTGGCCTATTAATAAATAGACACGGCAACGTTTTTAATGAAGATTTTTTGAAAAAAGTGACCTATATTAAAAAGTGGTTCAATTAATTCTGCTCGTTATTCTGATCAAACTATTTTCAGGTTTTGCGCATTTAACGTTACACGTTGAATACACTTCACCACTTTACCATACCATGACAAACCTACAAAATTCTAACCGATAAGAGTGCTCTAAACCGACAGCACTCATGAATTCTATTTGCCCAGAAATGGACCCACAAATAAATAATTACATTTAGCACGACGCTAACAATTGTCAAGGAGGCTGTTTAATCTTGGACTCCTTTCATCTTGTATGTAAAATGTTTTTTAACGAGTTTATGTAGCTTTGATTTCACATTCTGTTTTGGAACTACTTTTAGAACTGGACATTTGCGGTCTTGGTGATATTTGTAGCCACTTTTATGTTGAATTTTGGAGGACTATTTTTGTGGGAGGTATTTATATTGATTTAGTTTTGATTAAGGAAGCGTGGGCATAGCCTCGACGAGTGGCGATATTTAAATTGTGTCCGGTGCAGTTAGCCCCACTACCACTCTACTGAGTGACTTGTGGCGGCACATTCTGTTTTGGTACTATTTTTAGAACTGGACACTTGTGGTCTTGATGATGTTTTTAGCCACTTTGATGTTGAATTTTGGAAAGCTATTTTTGTGGGAGGTATTTATATTGATTTAGTTTTGTTTAAGGAAGCGTGGGCATAGCCTCGACGAGTGGCGATATTTAAATTGTGTCCGGTGCAGTTAGCCCCACTACCATTCTACTGAGTGACTTGTGGCGGCAAATTCTGTTTTGGTACTATTTTTAGAACTGGACACTTGTGGTTTTGATGATGTTTTTAGCCACTTTGATGTTGAATTTTGGAAAGCTATTTTTGTGGGAGGTATTTATATTGATTTAGTTTTCTTTAAGGAAGCGTGGGCATAGCCTCGACGAGTGGCGATATTTAAATTGTGGCCGGTACAGTTAGCCCCGCTACTATTTTACTGAGTGACTTGTGGCGGCATCTACATCGCCATATGCGAACTACGCATCACACTGACGACATGTAAAATCCTGTATCGCGCAAGCAGAGTTTTTTGCGCATCTAGCATATATATAACGTCCCGACATCAATCGTCGGGCATTAGGCCACCAGACACGACACCCGTCTGGTCGGAGGATCCTTCCTTGTCTATGGAGGATGAATCTCAAACTCAAACTCAAAGCATTTATGAATGAATATACACCCTGTTCCTCATACTTCTTTCGACTTATTCTTTGACCAGGACTTGCGTTATTCTTAAATAGTTCGTGCTATAGGAAGAAATATTAAGAGGTATAAGTCTTTCATAGATAGCCACCAGATACCAGGATCTTTTACCGCGTGGCCAAAATCGTAAATAACGCCACTGTCTTGTTTTATTCAATACAATATCTGTACAATTTTTTACCAACAACGGCCTCTTGTCAACGATTTTCAGGAGCCGAAAGTTCGTTCATAGTTATTTTAACTCTGAGTTTGCATCGCTGTGGTATTTATTGTGGTTGCAATAAGGTTGCTGTTGGGTAACTACCACTGACAAGTCTGTAAAATTCACAGAGATCGCTATTATCGTTACCTACTATAGGTTGCTGCTGTCAAAGGTTAAATAACTCTGAAAGGACTGTAGCACTCTACTTGGATGTTTGGTTCTATCTATGGAAATACAAGCTGGGGTACCCGGCTTCGCTTAGGAACATTCCACAACATTTCAGAATGTTCTGGAATGTTATGAAATGCTCTCGAATACTCTCGGAATGTTTCGGAATGTTGCAGGATGCTCTTGAATACTCTAGAAATTTCAAGAGGGCGAAAAATCCAGCCCTTATATCTTCAAAAGCATGCTCTTCAGGTAAAAACGAGAACCTTCTTCATGGACAGGAGATAGAGGGTTACCACACCATATAACTCCCTTGATCGTACCAGGACTCATTTCTGAGTTTTAGCGGCACGCACATTGTACACTTTCTTTTATAATAATATATTGATTATTTTCTAGTCACCTATAAAAGATGATGACAAATCATGAGAATGTAATTAGTACATGTGATTCACCCTGTACGTCAGTCTGTCTCGCTACCAACCCTACTGACTAGCTAATTTATTTACCACGGCTAGAATTACTCTTGTACAGCTCGTGACAACATGAAAGTAATGCCACTAACACATTTGCGACACACTAGACATCTCTGTGAAGTAAAACAGACTGGCAGTATGTAAATCTTGGCTCAACGCCAACACCAAGAAGGTTGTCTGTTTCTCCACTAAGTATTTTCTTAGACAACCTTTTCAGACAAATTGTTAGGTCCTATATCAGCTTTTCTAGGCTCTTAAAATTTAAAATATTGCTACAACACTTTATGAATTGTATTGCCAACAGGACGACTGGAACTAAAATCTCGTGAATAGGACTGTCAAGCTTGAGCTGTTGTCTGTTGCTCAACAAATAGGACAGTGGCAGTGAATACTTGAAATACTTAGTACCTACCTACGGGATTTCTCAAACTTTGCACCGAGTCTTGTGTCGTCATCGTCTCCCTATGTGTAAAATTTCATATCTGTAACTAGTTTAGTTTTTTTCTTGAGGGTCCCGTAGCTAAATAATAACAGCCGCACAGGTCGACCATGGTTAGGCTACGCTTGCTGCGGTTGGCCTGTGGATGGGTGGTCATCTTTACATACCGAGACCCCTCCGTGCCTCAGAAAGCACGTTAAGCCGCTGGTCCCGGCTGTCAATCGTGGATCTTCGACAGTCGTTACGGGTAGTCAGAAGCCCGAAAGTCTGACAATCGGTCTTACCGAGTGGTATCGTATTACCCAGTAACTGGGTTGTGGAGGTCAGATAGGCAGTTGCTCCATATAAAATACTGGTATTCAGCTGCATCCAGTTAGACTGGAAGCCGACCACAACATAGTTGGGAAAAGGCTAGGCAGATGATGATGATATCTGCAACTAGTTTCTGCCTGCGACTTTGATCGCGTTCAATTTCTTGTTCCCCCAACCCACCTCGTCGCATTGCATCGCTAGTCCGCACTATTACTTCACTTTCACTTAGCGTTCTTTCTTGCTTTTTTTCTTTTTGCTCGTCTCCTAAGAGCCTTAGCGTGATTTCAAATAACCTATATACTTCCTCAAGAATTGGGTTATTAGATGCAACACGAATTTTTCAAACTCAACTGGTAGCTCTAGAGATTAGCCCGTTCAAACCAACAAACAAACTCTTCAGCTTTATTATTAGTATAGATTTCTATGGTGCACATTATAAAGCGTATTCTATTCGTCTCCCTCCCACGTTTTATGTCCACGTCTGCAACGAACGTTGGGTTTTAGTGTAATTTTATTCGCAGGCCATACAAAACATGAGACGGAACATTCCTGTAAGGACATATTCAGTATCCTTACTTGATACTCTAGGACTCATCATCAGAAAGAAGCTGAATGCATTGGATGAGTGTACCATAAATACTATTGTGACATCTGTGACGAACTTTATATAAAATTTATTTATTTTAAAAGCATTGTTCTCATTTACGAGTAAGTGACTTCGTGTTTTTTTGAGAAAAAAACATTTTTAAACCTAAAATAATTGTGTACTGCATTTCAAACATTTTAGTTCAAATTACACAACAAACTCGAACCACACGTAGGTAATTTCAACAAATGTCGTTCTAACACCAACTTTGAACAAAAGCTATCAACATATAGATAGGTTATATGCAGTTCATTGGTGCAAGTAGGTAAATTGCCAGTTTGCAGTGGTTCCGTAACTAGTGAAGTTGGGCACTGTTAAGGCTTGTTATGGGGACGCAATCAGTTGCACTGACGCTTGGAGTGAGCTAACTGTGAGCGAACTTGGAAAGATTGCCCGCGGGAAACTGGGATGAGGGGTGAGGTGTGAAGTAGAAGTGGCAGCGGGTTTGAGGTGTTTTAGCGAAAAAGTACTAATATCATTACAATATTGAAACTAAATACAAACTTGTGTGACTTGCTTTTACTTATAACAATATGTTCTTTATTTCAAACTAAACTCGCAAGAACCTGGAACCTGGAAGAGATCGCAGATAGTGATAAGACCGCCCATGTATATTTTATAGTGGCTGATGTAATTTTTTATGTTATATATTTTTGTGGTGTACAATAATGTATGTAACATAAATATAAAAAATATAAAATAAATACCTACACAAATACACATCCATAATCATAGTATTATTGACAAGGACATAAAAACTATGTTAGTAAAATTGTATAAGCTAGCCTAATAACAACTAATAAGAACGTGGCTCAGCACATGGTGGCACGTGCCTCCGTGCCCAGTGTCTGATAAAGGGGTTGTCCAGATTGTCAAATAATGTTTTTTTTATCATTTTATCAAAGTGGTTAAAATTATAATGCTCGCGCGAATGCCTACAACTGTTTCCCGTGGTAAGCGCTGATGCGGTTGACGATGGTAAATATACTCTTACCCAGAATTAGCTCCTGACTTGAAGATTCTGTTTTACCTTTCCGAAAACTCGGAAATCCTAATGTAAATCTTGTGATCCAACTTATGAGGTTTTAATTTCCTGTAGTAGCGAAAGAATGTCAAATTCAGACATTTGCTCGAAAGAAGCGTAATTTCCGTGCTGCTGGCATTTGATATTGACATGTTTCAATATTTTTTCATTATATTTGGCCCCTACGTGCTTTAAGTAATGATAAGCATTCTAAGGAAGGCTAGAGCTATTATTGGTAGTTGTAAAAATAAATAAATTAAAAGATTTGTTTACGACTGAAAGTTAACATGGGGAAATAGCACAGACGCCCCCTCCCTATTTACGCTCCAAAAAAAGCTTATACGAATAATTACCAATATAGAACCAGTAGATAGTTGCAAGCCTTACTTTCGGCAACACAAGATTCTCACCTTAGTTGGTATTTATATCTTGGAATTATGTAAACTAGTCCGTAAATATCCAGATTCTTACAGCACACGGGGAGACATACAAACAAATTAATCGTTGCGCCATAAAAATAGACTAAATATGCCCCCCTCCCGCATTAAACTACATTCATCTAGTCCATATTCAATGTCAATAAAAATATATAATAAATTACCAGAAGACATAAAACAACATAATAAAACCAGTATATTTTTAAATAAACTAAAGCAATACTTAATTAAAAAAAGTTATTACACATTACAAGAATATCTAACAGATAAATTCAATAATAATAGTACATAGCTATGAATAACAGATATATTTTAATAAGTAAAATAACAAAAATAAATTATACTATAATACTTAATATTTATAATACATTAATATTAATGAACAATTTATAAGCGAGTAAAGTAATAAGCAATATTAAATACGTGTATATAATGTATAATTAAATAAATAGATAGACCTACATATAAAATATTAATAAAATAAGTGAATAAATGAAAATACAAAATACATAGTTAAGATAAAAAATAATGATAACTTAGTGGCAAGGAAAATTAAAAAAAGCGCTCTTCATCTCTCTACTATTTAAAAATTTGCTGTGCCCGACAGGGTCCATAATTGTTTCTATTATTTCTTTATTTACCACCTGTAATTGTACATTATGGATTGCAATAAACGATTTGATTTGATTTGATTTGAACATAAACTTAAAAACTAAGTAAGAAAACATTTGGACGAAATAAATCATTAAACTATCGGTTAGCGGCCCGCCAAAGTCTTCCAGCACAGACCACACATAATCCGCAGTGATTTCTGTAACAGTAGTGTGTTATACCTATAACTAGTCGTCGTACAAACCACTCGTTCCAGGGGTTATTATCCGGGGGTGTCAACCTGGGGGCGCCAACCTGGGGTGTCACGACCTAGGGGTGTCAAGCTCGCTGGCTACAGAGAATCAATTCACTTATGGTGTTACAGATTCGCACCATGAAAATGGAACCCTTTTAGTGGGGTGCCCGTCTGAGTTCAAGAGGTTACTATTTGGGAATGACTTGATCAAAGACGGTCGAAACTATGTCTCTTGCTGTAAGACATCGATTTGGTTCTACTATTTTCATGATTTTGCATAATTATGGGAGTTGCAACAGTATTTTTTGTTATAGTAAGTATAACATTTTGGAACATTTAACCTGTTAACCGGGGAATTCCCTGCATATAACGGGCGCGAACTCTTTCAATAGAACGTGTCAGTACGTCACGCCCGGAGAACGTAATTTCATTTTATATTTATGCTATTATGTAAGAATAAAAAATATAAGTAAATAAAATATAATACGAAAATAGGTCGGTAAGTGTAAGTACGTACTCGTCACTGCTCGTCCACCACTCGCAATAGCAAAATGATACTGATTTTCTCCGTAACTTAAATTCATGTTTCGGCATGTTTCGACATGTATCGATGACTATAATTATGTCCCACCCGTTCCAGGGCGCAACATATATTTCAAGGACGTATTCTATATGTCCTACCCGTACACACTATTGTTTACGTTTGACGTATTTATACGTCCCGCTCGGTTAACAGGTTAAGATGGCACTTGATTATAAATACTTTTGATTTTAGCTTTTAAACTTTAATGATGTAGGGGAAACCATACAGTTGTTGGCCTCCTAATAGTAATTGGCATAGTAAATGGAAATGACGTGACTTCGAGTGAGATAAAACTAGTGCCAATAACTAAAATTAAATGACCAATAACTATACTATTTCCCCTACGTTTCTATACATTATTACAACTTATTTATTATTGAAGTCGGAAGTATTTGTAGTCAATACATAGTTATATTCCAGAATATGTTGTTTGAAAGCATAGCTAATGATAACGAGTATGCTTTAATATTATGCAAGTGGGCATATTAATGTATTGGTTGATTCTTTATAAAGCTCTCATTTTCTGCTTTCAAAAATTACTTAGGGGGCTCAAATCTAGTACTGCACGCCTTTCATGACCACCATAGAAACGTAAGAATAGACAAAATGACAGATTGTATACAGATCGACACGAGCAGTGGTGGCCCAGTGGTCACGGTCGCAACTAACAAGTTGTAGGTCATAGGTTCGAACCCAGAAAAGCGCTCTGTTCAGTTGAGTAACTGGCGGAACAAACTGCACTACACGAGGAGGTTTCTTCATGCATCCCAAAAACTAAAAAAATCTCAAAAAATATCCTAAATAATGGTTCCTTCTTATTTTCCACATCCATTAGGCTAATGTCTACGTAGTATTTACTGTCATTAAAGCGGAATAAAGGTTTTATGCAAAATGTCTGAAGCAATTTTAAAATTATAATAATTACGTAAAAAAAAAAATTACCTAATAAAAATTCGTTGCTATTGCTTCTTTACCACCTATATTTACTTATTTAATACTTCAAGCACACAAATGTACAGAGGCGTACTTAATGCCATAGGCATTTTCTACCAGTCAACCTTTGGGTGATCTTACTATTATTTCGTGCATGAATACACGAAACGACACCTTATACAAGGTGTAACTTAAATAACGCACAATCTCTTAAGGGATTATTTTACGCATCATTATAAACAACTTTTACTAGGGGACCAAACCTGAAATAGCGAAAAAAAATCAGCTTTCCCCCTACATTTATTTTCGCATAACTCGTCAAAATGTAGGGAACAGTTGATTTTTTTAAAGAAATTAAACTGCATACGAAATTAGTCACTCACTACTTAGCTAGTCAGCGATTGGCAAAACCCATCACTTGTATTTAGTTTGTTTGAAAAAATCACTTTTTTAATTTCGATGTTAGGGTTTATTTGATAGTTCCAAAATACTCTCATGCATTAGTTTCTTTATATATTGCCATTGTTTTCATTTAATGTCGTATTGTTGTCTCCACGTTGTATACAAATATGTGTATTACCCAGTTTTTTCTTGCTTAGTGATTCTTAACATCCCCATCGCAGCGGCCATTATTATTTATAGCGTGGTACATTGAAATACGTTTTCTAAAATAATACATTTTCGTAGCCATTGTTATAAGAAAATGGAGGGCCTAAAATGGGGTGCCACTGCGAAAATGTCAAATAGGGAAACATGCTTACTTGGGGTTGACATTGGTACTGGCTTTAGAATAAACAGATTTTCATTTATTTATTTATTTATTTTATTATTTATGTAAACACAGTAAAATACATATGGGTAATGACATAATTATAATTTGAGTACAAAGGTACTGCTTATTTCTTAAGAAATTTCTTCCAGCAGACCTGCGAAAGGTGAAGTAAAAAAGGAATGTAGACAATAGTTTGTGAGAACATGAAAAGAAAAATATGAATATGTGAAGTCTAAAACTAAGATATCATTATGCTTTCGGAGAGCTTTTTTTACAATTTAATTAAAACTCTTCTTCCCAAGGAACGGTATAACACTGTTTAATAGTCGACGTTATCACTACATAGTATAAAACAAAGTCGCTTCCCTGTCTGTCTGTCCCTATATATGCTTAGATCTTTAAAACTGCGCAACGGATTTTGATGCGGTTTTTTTTAATAGATAGTGTGATTCAAGAGGAAGGTTTATATGTATAGTACATGCATAATATAGTAGAGAAACACTGATAATTTTAGAGGTTTCTAATGTAATGTCGTAAATAAACACATTTTTTTGCGCTTACATTGCAAACGCTAGCTTAACCCTACGAGATAGATCAAAATAATGTAGTACAGTATTGTACACCTTAAAAAGGTCTACAAAAAAGTCCACGATGGTATATGTCTATCTCTTAGGGATAACCCACAATAACCATTTTTTATCCTATACTTTTTACGAGAAATAATGGCTCTAAAATTATAATTTTAGAGCCATTATTTCTCGTAAAAAGTATGGATACACTGTAAGTATGATACACTGATAATTATCAGTGTTTCTCCATTGCACCCGTGCGAAGCCGGGGCGGGTCGCTAGTTTCTATATAATTCTAAGTTTGAAGGTCACTTGCACGAAATAAAACGACAAGGACAACTATTTGTCAGTGTGACAGTTAGATAGTTTCATCCTTACAGTGTCTACAGTTATATTATCTCTGACAGCAGCAACCTGATGACATCCTTATTGTAACAAAAATGAAGTTCACAATGATTTTGACAGACTTGTCAGTGGCAGCAATCTAACAGGAACCTCGCTAGAATGAGACTAAAGATCGTAATGATTTTAACAGACTTGTCCGTGACAGCAACCCAACAGTAACCTTATTCCAGTGAGAATAAAGATCATTGTGATTTGGACAGTGATGCAAAATATGAGTTCGACCACAGATACAATGAATATTACGAAGCATATACTACATTATTTTTAGTATATGGCAAACCCGAGACACGTGTCTAGTATTTATACCTATGTAAAGAGTCTTTGTACAAAATTACAAGCTTATAACTTCGTGATTTTTCATGATAGAGTCATGAAAAATCACGAAGTTATAAGCTTGTTATGTTACCTGATTGTCCGTACAAAAAGTTGGTTACCACTTAACACGCGCCGCCAGCCGACCGGCTGTGACCTGTGTTGTGCGCATATGATTGCGGATATGTACTTACTGACTTTCGGTGTCCAACTTGTTGCCATTTTTAAATATTTTTGGGTCAAAATATAACAAGGTGTAAAAATTAATAATAATAATAATAATATTCCACAACTTTCACACAACGCCATCTAGTCCCAAACTAAGCAGAGCTTGTGCTATGAGTACTAGACAACTGATAAACATACATATATATTTCTAAATACATACATATTATAGATAATGGATAATGGATTCAGTTACTTATTCTGAACAAACTATATTCAGGTTTGCAGTATACTAAAAATAATGTTGCATAGTGGGGGTTAAATCGACGAGTATTGAAGTCCTTCATTGCCCTGATCCCATTGATCCTGTACCTTCCGTGTAATACTTCGCTATACTCATACCTACTTTGCCAGTCATTACCGCTTGTTAAGCAACGGTTTCCCTAAAGAGCGGTGACCGCCACAGAGCGTCTGCAATTTCCCGGTGAATGACGTCACTGAAACGTTATTTATGAAAGTTATTTGGTGGGTTGTTCTAGAGAGCGTTTTTGATACCGTAAAGTCAACCTCCGCTGCCATGATTTTCATGACAGCCGTCAGTCCGTCACTGCGGGCGTTAAGTATATGGCGGCCACTTATTTTATAGGAACCCGTAGCTTAAAACACAGCAAAGTCTATTATTTATTTTTTAAACCGACTTCCAAAAAGGAGGTTCTTATTCCACGTCTCGTTTGTCAATAACATGACGTCACAATATTTGCGTCACACTTGACGAGGGTGCCGCCGCTCTTCTGTTTATTTTGAACATATTCCCTACGCGATCAGCTTATAAATTGATATTAAATTGTGCGTACGCAATCTTGTTAGGGACTACATTCTTTTGCAACGGAATTTAATACTCGGAATAATTGGCTGATCAGAATGGAGACGGATTATTTCGGATGATTGGGTACGCAAAATACGGGCTTAGACAATAACACGGTTATGCACACCAGCCCATTTTAGTAACATAATGACGGATTTGCGGTTTGTATGCTTATAGGAGATTAGCGGTGCCTTGAGGTTTCACCAGCATAGATCTCGATCCTGTGGTAATATCGAGATAAAATATCTGTACAGGGTTATTGGTAAAACACTAAGAACTTCTCAGTACTATATCACTAACATCATAAACAACAACTTTTGTGCTATGACTTTTAATAATTCATCAGACTTTTATACAAACATAAAAAATATTGAAATCCAACGCTCTAAATGTTACGAACTCAACGCGAAGCAAAAAAAAAGCTCTATTTAGGTAAACAAACTGCCGTGTCTACTACAAAATGCAGCGCCGGGGAGCAGGGTTTAGATAGAACAACGAAATCATGAAGGTTTGTTTTTGGTAACGTATTATGTTTTGTATAAAAAGTCATAGAGCAAAAGTTGTTGTTTATGATGTTAGCAATACAATTCTAGAAGGTTGTTAGTGTTTTATCAATAACCCTGTATATATCTTATATCCTGATCCAGGTCATGATCTACCCATATCCAAATCCTTTCAGCGGTTTTAGCGTGAAAGTGTAACAAACAAAAAATCAAAGCTTTTCTCTTTATAACATTAGTTTAGATATAGACTAGCTATTGCCCGCGAATCTGCCTGCGATTCAGAATGAAAAGGACTCAGAGGAAGTCCTTCTCCAGGTCCCAGGCTACCTATATGTCACATTTCATAACGATCGGTTCAGTGTTTATCACATATAAAGCTAACAAACAGACAGAAAGAGTTACTTTCGCATTTATAATATTAGTGTCGATTTAACAAGCTGCGACTTGATTAAATACTTCGTTATAAAAGTCTTGAAGCAAGCTGGGAGCGTTAGTAAGTGGCGTGCGAGCAGGAGTGCCTGTTTGGCAGCGCTCCCAATTTGGCATCACTCCCAGATTGTGCCCGCACCACACGCCAGCAACCAACTACCTACCTACAACAATCACTCGTGTGTTTACGAAATTTTTGCTAATGCGGAATGTGTTTGGATGAAGCCTTCTATCGGTTCCATAATGTGATTAATATACCCACTAGGTAGATACAGAATAAACATAGCAAATTAAGATTTATTTCCCTTCAACTTATCATTTTTCCAAATGTCACTGTCAAAATTTTGAATGAAAATGACAGTTCGAAAACGTGACATGCATTTACAATGTGGGAAAAGAAAACAAAATTTCCGAGGCACGGGGGTTCTCGATATGTAATGGATGGTCACCCATCCACGGACCAAACGCGGCAAGCGTAGCTAATCAATGGACACCTGCGCCTGTTATTACATACCCATGAGCCGAGCTTATTTTTCTTTTTTATAGGCAAGCGTTTCTGTGACAATAAAACGTTTTTATTTCTCCGTTTCTAAAGAAAAAATGATGTTAAGGTAAATAGGGTGAAAGGGTGAAAAACCTCACGAGTTTTAACTCCCAAAGTAGCATGGAACATTCACATTATAATAATGACATCAGATTACCATAATCGCTTGTTATTTTACATAGCGCACAATGCTCGTAAAATTCCCGTTCTTTGTGTACTTTTATTATTGGAATTTAAAATGCGAATCCAGTTCTTTTTTTTTTTTGTCAACATGGCCAGTGCTTGAAACTGACAGCAAAGAGTTTTGATGTTTTAATTTTTGATTGTTAATTAGCTTTTGTGTTTATAACTAGCTATATTGATGTTAACCTTTTAGACAAGCTTTAAAGGTGACATTGCTTAGTTTGATTGAAAATAATTAAGTATAATGCCTTTCAACTGTCTGTAAATGAGTTGTTACAAACTTCAAGCCACGGCTTTATTCCAGCTACATTTCATTATGAGTCTAACTTTAAAAGCATTTTAAACCAAGTGCGAATGCTCCTTTGACATGCTCTCTAACTTAATGTATCGTGGCTTTTTCTAAAGGTTGCTTTGTATCGTCGTATTCTCCATTGTAAAGCATTAGTTGATAACTTGATATTTAGGTTAATAGCTCCTATTCATATTCATAAGCATTCTTATTACATTTTTGCCCGTATTACAGTACCTCTCTGAAGACTCAAGCATTACTTAAAACTAGTTTAGAGCCATTTGATTGGTTGAAACTAGAGTTAAGTTAATTACTGCTCTTGAGTGAGGTTTTGTAATACGGGACTTTGTGCTTTTGCTTGTATATCAAAAGGAAAAGTAATTTATTCAAACTAGGCTGAGAAACAGCACTTTTTGAACGTCAAAATTACATAAAACTGTCCCTCAAAACGCCCTCCTTTCTCCACTTCCCAGTGCTTTAGCTGGAAAAAAGAAGTGTCCAAACAAATTCCCTAGCAGCACAGCTGGTTGTTTAGTTAGAAAAAAAAAAAATATTCTATTTTGCCGGATCTGGTACATAAAGGGTCGAATTAAATTAGCTAGCGAAACTGCAGACGGGTATCGATATCTAAACGTGATAAAATGAAAATATTTGATTTTTTTTGGGGTCAACGACCGGTTGTACTAACAAAAGAAAACTTGTTTTGTGGACTCATACTTCAGAGTTGAGAAAATCTGTTTTCTTTTGTTTTATTGTATTTAGATATCGATACGCATCACGTCTGCGGAGTTTCGCTAGACTATTAGAATAGAATAGAATACTCTTTATTATGTACACCATATAAATTACAGACATAAATATAGAAATTTTGCAAAAGGTGACACAATGTGCAACCCTTTATAAGGTGCCTCTCCACAGTAGTCCACGGCTAAACTACGCACGCGTACCTAGATCGCTTTGTATGGAAATGTAGGCGGGCTTGTCCACTGCGACCCACGGTCACGCTACACACGGATGCGTGAGTGGCAAATAAATGAACCGCACCTTAATGTGGTATACCACTTTGTGCACGTCACACGTAGCAGTAGGATTTACGCTTAAGGCGCGGTAAGAAGCAAATTTTTAGGTAAACGACACTAACGCATCGCGGCAACAGATAAGGTGCAAGACAGCGAATCGTTTCATGTTAGTTGAGTCGAAGACGAAATAATAGTAATTTTGTAGTTTTAAGTAAATTAAATAATAAATGCACGGGTAATTTTCACGTATATTTTTAGTTGATTGAATTTCCTTTATTATCATAACATAAAATATGATAGTTTACGCTCAATATTTTGAGAGAGTGATGCGACGAAAAATATATTTTTGTGTTCTGCCGGTCGATTCTGGAAAAATCTCTATTGACGACTCACTCCACGCTCACTTCACCCAAGTTTTCACGGTGAGATGGTTACAGAATCGCACGGTGGTTTTACGATTGTTTTATCATGATACGAGTATAAGAATATATCATATCATATAATAAGTATATTCATATCTATTTTTATGAATTTATATTTGTATAAATCTTTTTTTTTGAACATTTGACGATACACAACATTTTTTTCTGGCTTGCAATATGTACCAATACGCCTAACTGTGCGACAAAAAACTGAACGTTTTACGGTGTCCTACGTTTGGGTAACAACCACATACTAAATTCAGACAGCGCTTTAAGCCACGTACAGCTCGGAAACACACTTTAGAATGTTACATTTCAATCAAAAACCCACCACATATTTAAACTTTAAATCAAACGTCACCGAACGGACCTAAATCAAATCTCGAACTTAAAATTAGGTTCAACGAACTGTTAGGAAAGTTCAGAGTTACATAATTTTTCATCTGTCACAGTAGAAGCAGTCGGAGAGTTCGCTCAACAATGGGGATTGGAAGCCCCGACCGTGGGCGAATGCCGTCTCTTTGTTTAAACGGGCCCACCGGGGCCCTCACGCTTTTGTAAAGACGCTAGCTCTAGTACTAGCAAGTTATGTCATCCTAGTACCTACCTAGTCTAGCAATGTCAATGATAAAATCTTTTCTGTAAAGAATTCTTGGCTTTTTTTTTCGTATAATAAAAAAACTCAACTTGAGCTTGAGACGAAAAATGTTTTTAATATTTGTACGTAATAATTCTGCGAAGGTTTGTCATTAGGACGATACTTGGTTTTTTCAGGCGATAAATTGAAATAAAATTTATTCTAGATATTAATTAGGTGAAATAAAAATATTTCAAAACGTTAGCACAAAAAATCACAAACTTTCAAAAAAAAAACGGTAGAAACTAAACTAAATAAAACTAATAAAAAAAAAATTAGACTTTCGCGCTTCTAACGACCCGTAACCCGTCCAATTTCTACGAATGACAGCCGGGACCAACGGCTGGACGTGCTTCGGAGGCACGGATGAGTCTTGGTATGTAAAGATGGTCACTCATCCACGAACTGCCCACAGCAAGCGGAGCCATGCGGCTATTATTACTTATGCTCGGTTCCTGTAAACAAAAACGAATCGTTTTGCTTACCAATGGTAGCTTCTTCATTGCTAAACTCGAAATATAAATAGATTCGTAAGCTAATTTTACCTGTGATAGCTACTTCCATATGGGAGAGTCTGCTATGCAAAGCTATGAGGTCTTTGCTTCATTATTGGTAAAGATACAAGTCTTAATTTTAACCAATAAAGGTCCGTAAATTATAGGAATCGGCCATTAGCCGCAAATCCCTTATGGTGGGTCCACACGATACAGACTTTCATACAGACTTCTATAGAATTTTGTCTGTGCGACTTTTTATCACACCGACATTTGTCTGTACTGCTTAGTTGCACAGACAAAATTCTATAGAAGTCTGTATGAAAGTCTGTATCGTGTGGACCCACCATTAGCACCAATAACCATTCCCTACCAGCAGTGCGATTTTGTAACCATCTCACCGTGAAAACTTAGGTGAAGTGAGCGTGGAGTGAGCTGTCAGTGTCATGCCACCTGATACTAGGGATTGACGAAGCATACATTTACAATCATAATCGAGATTTTAATAATATTAATAATTACAAACAATGTCGATGCGTATTTTGATTAGTCTAGTAGTTACTAGACTAATGAAAATACGCACCGCCATTGTTGGAATTAAAGCATTCACAGCTGTGAATGTTTTAATTATTGTTCGTGCGTGACGCGCTCACACCTCAGGCTATACATATAAGGACTAGTCTAGAAAAAAAAAAACCACATTGAAATTCTGACTGAGTTTCTGTTTGACTATTTTATTTGAAAACCCCACAAAATAGTAAAGTTTTGACACATAAAATATTAGCTTTAAAATTATATAGGGTGACTGGTAATTAGTGATCGATACTTAAACACATGATTCTACTCATGACAACAAACAACTTTTACTATGGGACCAAACCTGAAATCGCAACAAAAAAATCAGCTGTTCCCTACATTTATGTTCGTATGAGTCGTCAAAATGTAGGGAACAGCTGATTTTTTTGTCGCGATTTCAGGTTTGGTCCCATAGCAAAAGTTGTTTGTTGTCATGAGTAGAATCATGTGTTTAAGTATCGATCACTAATTACCAGTCACCCTATATAAAAAGATCAATAGAATTAGCATAAAAAATATTATTAAAATCTCGATTATGATTGTAAATGTTTGCTAAGTCCATCCCTAGCATCAGTGGGATGACACTGACAGCTCACTCGACGCAAGTTTTCACGGTGAGATTTTTACAGAATCGACATGCAATTAATTTTCCCGTAACCAAGAAACAAGAACACATCACACAAAGCCAACACCTTTACCACACTTCATCCTAGTTAACAACACGCTGTAAACACCACATTACAAAGTAATGGAGTGTTTAGCAGCACTTAACCTGTAGTTGCGTCGAACAATAACTTTACTGAGGAAGTATGAGTAGCAACACGATAAAACTAAGCATACACGAGCAATTATGCGCGGCAACAGTGGCTCCAGGTAGTGGAGCAATCTTGTTTAATTACTCAAAATTGCTTCAATTGTTTCGGCTATGCAGCGTGTACTTATTACAAATGTGTGGTCATAGAATAGGATAAAATAGGATAGTCTTTATTATGACGTATTTTGAAAAAATAGCTCACAACGCGTTGTGGTCACAGCAAAACACCCACATAGCGAAATTCGTGTTATGGCTCTAATGAAAACGCGCATGGTTTGTGTGTGTGTGTGTGTGTGTGTGAGTGTATGTGTGCGTGCGCGTGTGTGTGCGTGTGTGTGCGTGTGTGTGCGTGTGTGTGCGTGTGTGTGCATGTGTGTGTGTGTATTTTTGTTAATTCTTCACGCTCAAACGGCTGGACCAATAACATAACAAGGACTAACACATAGACTACTTTTTATCCCGATATTCGTACGGGATCGAGAATTATGCGGTTGAAACCGCGTGGCGCAACTAGTACAATAATAAATTAGTTAATAAAATACAAAGTAAAGTAGATAGTTCATTTCTTTGTTTGAACGCGCTAATCTCTGTAACTATCGGTTGGATTTGAAAAATTCTATTTGCATTTGATAGTCCAATTCATCTGACATTATGCTGAGCTGAGGCCCTTTTGGCATTATAGTTTTTATAGTTTTAATTTGTATTTATTTAGCTGTAATGCCAATAAACGTGTAGCCACAGCAATCATCATAGCACATTACCACGTTTTTGACAACCAGTTAAAGAAACAGGAGTATCAGGACTACTGAGAAGAACTGACACCACGCTTTGACAACCAGTTAAAGAAACAGGACTGCAGATGCCACACGCCGACATCGTGTTCTCCAGGAACACCAGGGTTGTCCAACTTCGGTTCGCGGCGTCTTCCTGTCTTCTATTCGCCGCGCCCGATAAGTTCGCTAACACCGATCTTCACACGATGGTGGCCGCCTCGGAATGAAGCGCGGATTACTAGGCTACCTATATTTATGCCTTCGGCACGCACGCGCCGCGCCGCGCTCACGAACACATAGGCGACACCGTGCGGAAATATTTGACAACAGTCCGCTGTCGTGTGATTGGATAAAAATGCGTCAATTCTATTTGTTAATTTTTTTGTGAACGCTGAACTAATTTAATGTACAACTTTTTATTGGTTAGGTCATATATTGTAAATAGTATATAAGTCGCTTTAATTTATAAAAATATATCTTTTCATTCATATACATCAACGAGTATTTTCTTCAACCTTCTGATATCCACCAAACATAGTCTCCAAAAACGCATTTTTTCTTTCTTTCTTTCAATTCTTGAGAAAGGCTTATTTAACAACGTAGTGTGATGTTAAATAAGCTTTTTTTTTTCTAAGGAGATAAGCATAAATAACGCTATGTGAAAAGGAAGTAATATCGCTGGCAGACGAATTTGTTATAAAAACTAAATCTAAAGTAATGTCACAATTATTAAAAGTATGATACGTAACAATTGGTGCACGTGGTCATCGCAAGAAATGCCTAACGTCATATTTGACTAATATTGCCCACAGCAATTTAAGTTGCTAGTCTAAACGCACCTTAGCTTGATGTTACAAGTGTTCGCAACGCCATGCGAGATTCAAAATTTAATTTTCGCTCGACACAAGAAGGTTACAGCTTGATCGAGTGAAAATGGCAGGAGATGTGTTTTGGTATTGTGTCGCTTCTCGCTGGGGTAGGTTAAATATTTGTTTTTGTTCTTTGAGATAAAGATGTTGTTTCTAGGAAATAATAATATGTTGCTTTACGAGTTCTTGTTACAAGCAGATTTCGCAGATATGAAATATTTTCGGGTACATTATCAGTCGACAGCGATGCGGAGGAATTTTTAGATGCTATAATTTCGTTTTACTTAAGTAAGGATGTTATATTGTTACTAGCAGTACCCCGCGGTTTCACCCGCTATAAGTTTCGATACCGTGGGAACATCGGAAAAGTATAATTTGTGTTAATCCTGGTTATAAACTATCTGCGTGCCTAATTGCATCCAAATCCGTTCAGTAGTTTTTGCGTGGAAGAGTAACAAACTTCCAGCCATCCGTCCATCCTCACAGACTTTCGCATTTATAATACTAGTAGGATTAGAATTTCATTAATTAATTTAGTATATGTTGGTATTTACCCACAGTTCATTTCAAACAATTAGGTATCCGAAAAACTAGTGGAATTGATGGAAGTTGTTTATACAGGATATGGCAGAGAAATCGACTCGCAAACTGAAACGATGAATTCATTGCAAGCATAGTTACAAAAATAAAAAAATGCTGGTCCAGACATTTTGACCACGTCGGTATTGCAATTTTCGTGGGGCCCGTGGCTAAATAATAACAGCCTCACAGATCGATCGATCAGCTTAAGCTACGCTTGCCGTGGTTGCGCCTGTGGATGGGTGACTATTTTTACATACCGAGACCCCTCCGTGCCTCGGAAAGCACGATAAGCCGTTGGTCCCGGCTGTCATTCGTGGATCTTTGACAGTCGTTACGGGTAGTCAGAAGCCCGAAAGTCTGACAACCAGTCTTACCAAAGTGGTATCGTATTGCCCAGAAACTGGGTTGTGGTAGATAGGCTGTCGCTCCATGTAAAATACTGGTATTCAGCTGCATCCGGTTAGACTGGAAGCCGACCCCAACTTAGTTGGGAAAAGGCTAGGCAGATGATGATGAGGTATTGCAATTTTCTATGAAACAGCTGTTTTTTTTTTGTTAACCGACGAATAATTCGACGCAGGGGGTTCATAATAATGCACTGAATCCATGGTAACAGGTTGCACATCGATGCCCCTGCTACTCTGTATGATTTCTAGGTACTTACTCCTCTCGAATAAAATATTATTTACGATATTTCGTATTTTGGAATAAAACCGAACCGGATTACTCTTGAAATCGGATTTTCATGGAATTCAAGGCAGCAGTAAGATAACTTGCGTGGTTGGTTAACGAGAAATACGTCAATCTGCTTAGTCTTTTCCAGGTATTAGGTCATCCCACTTCCAGTGTCATATTTTTTTATTATTATTATTTTACAAAAACTGACTACTATACTATATGACCTTGTGACACTAATCAATAATCTCCACCACTATTAATCACTCGCTCCCAGACTGCTGGCAAATCTTGAACACCATTTAAAGTACCACTTTCATTTAATTCATCAATAATGCTCTTTAGTTTAATATCTAACTCCTTTTTGCTATTGTATCGAGTACCCGACAATTTCCTCTTCACATGGCCAAAACAATTGAAATCACAAGGATTCATATCCGGGGAATATGGCGGCTGAATAATTTCAATCCATCCTTTATCTTCAATTAAATTCTGAACTATTTTTGATTTGAGCGGTCTGGCGTTATCATGTAAAATTATAGGACTCGTTATATGATGTTCGTCTGCCCAAATAGGAATATTTTCTTCTAAAAATGACTTATATCGCTCTCCAGTCATAGTTGTATTTTCATCATAAGTTCTCCAAAAAGCAATGCCTCTGACATCCATAGCTACTATTAGTAGTATTTTTCGTTCATGTAGCTCTGCACATGGTAAATGTTCAGCTGAAGTGCCCGGTTCCACCCAACATCGTGACTGATGTTTTTGACGAGGAGTATAAAATTCGACGCAAGTTTCATCAAGGCATATGAATCTATTAAGTTTATTTTTCTTACGGCGACACCACGATAAATGGCTACGCGCAGTTTCATAACGAAACTCCTTATGATCCGTGTTCAGAGTGTGGGGCACCCACACTGCACTTTTATTGACCAGACATAAATCCTCCGTGAGTACTCTATGTATAGTGGAATGAGGAATGTTAAGTTGAGTGGAGAGATCACTGACACTGACCCTACGTGACTGACGAAGTGCTTCCTTGTTTTTGTCCCTTGCTTCTAACCTAGTCGATGATAATGATCGAGGTGCTCGCGGCTCATCTTTAGCTGTGGTTCTTCCTTGTTTGTACATTTCAAGCCATCGCTGTATGGTTCTTTTATTTAAGGCGTTACGACCAACACACTTTACCAGTAAGTCGTGCGCAACTCCTCCAGAGTAGTTGAGTAAAGCACAAAACTTTAGAAATATACGTTGCTCCACTACATTAATAGATTTTTTTTAAATCTTCCATTTTAAATCAATGCACGGCTTGACAATACAACACACCAAATTAAACTAACATGATTGTACAAGACAACACATGTATTAACCATTGCGCAATACATAAATATTGGAAATAAGAAATATGACTCTGGAAGTGGGATGACCTAATATGTTGTTGTCGGCTTCCAATCTAAGCTGAATATCATTATTTTACATGGAGCGACTGCCTATCTGACCTTCACAACCCAGTTACTAACACGATACCCCTTGGTAAGACTGGTTGTTAGACTTACTGGGCTTCTGACTACCTGTAACGACTGCCAAAGGTCGTTAAGCCGGGACCAACGGCTTAACGTACTTACCGAGGTACAGAGGGATCTCAATATGTAATGGAACGTCACTAATCCACGAACTGGTGGCGGCAAGTATAACCTTCAATCGACCCGGACCGGGGTTGTTATTATTGAATGAAATCAAATCAATTTTTTTGCGATTTGTTAGTACAATATCGGTCTTAACATACATATATTATAATATTATTATGGATCCCTAACACTTCGTCGTATTACTGTGAAATGCAAAAATTTATGTTCATAATTAATAATATAAGAAATCGATTTAAAAAAAATAAATTATGATTCTATTAAAGGTATTAAAATTACAATTGGATAGCAATATAATAATATTTCTTATTATTAGAACTATGTCATATGGTGATTAAATTATTATAATTGTTATTTATTTTTCAATGTCTTATTAAATATGTCGTTTACCGAGTAGGAATTTATACTTTATAAAATTAGCTGGACCGGGAGGTATTATAGCATTAAATATGCGCCTGAACATTGCATAGCTATTCTTACTATATAAGTACTCGTATTGCTGTCCTAGGAATTATAGGCAAAACTATTCTATTTTCGTGTCTAGAACTTTTTGGATACAGTTAGCCAGTCCTTTTTACGAGAAAAACGTAACGTAGATTACAAAAGGAAAAAAAAAAAAACAAATGCCATCTGCCAACTCGTAATATTAGTACTTAACACTACACTTTACGAGCTATTTATCAGTTAATCAACTTAGCCTGTCGCAGTCCACTGCTGGACATAGCCCTCTCCCAGGCTGTGCCACAACACCCGATCTAGCTACCTTCTTTAGGTCGTCGGTCCATCTATCTGGGGGGCGTCCCACACTGCGCTTGCCGACCCGCGGTCTCCACTCCAGGACTCGTCTGCTCCAACGGCCATCGAACCTTCGACAAACACGGCCAGCCCACTGCCACTTCAGTTTGCTTACTCTGCAAGCTATGTGTCGGAAACTCCGGTTCTTTTCCGGATTCCTGATTTCATCCTTCAAAGAGACTCCGAGCATTGCACAAGCAACTTATAATAGATACTTATGAAATACCAGCCAGTACTCAAAAGCAGCTAGAAAATGCAATAAGAATTCTTTGTAGAAATATTTGAATTTGGAAGCATTAATGCTGCTAAGCGTTTCGGTGAGGGCACTAAGTCGCTGCAGGCGTCTAATAACCTCTCGTCGACCGCCCTCAGTAACACTGTGTTCAAAGTGGAAAGCGGAGCGGTGGAGAGAGCGGATTAGGAGAAAATATTACAGCTAGATTCCTGCTTACATTTTTGCCAGTGTTCAGCAGGGTTGGCCCAGTGGTAACGGCTCCAATTTACTTCTACCAACCCGTGTGGTAGATTACAGCTCATTTCCTCTTGGAGAGAGGAAACCTGTGTTCCAGCAGTGGGAACATTGTACGCTGATTATGCTTGTTCTTGCTCTAGTATGTTTCATAGAAGGCTGATTGACAGGAGAAGCAAGAGTTTTGTACAGACGCCAGCACACCAAGCTACTACAAACTGTCAAATTTCATTAATAGATTTTCAACTTTATCACCAACGCATAAGGTTCAAAGTTGATTGGGAAAATATGACAGTTTCGGGTAGCTTGATGTGCTGGCGTCTGTACATTGAAAGATGACCTACATAAAAAAAAAAAAAATAATAAAACCACGAAGTTTTAGATTTAGCAACAACGAAATGTGACTAGGTGTAAAAAGTAAAAGGATTCCTTTGGAACATGTTTTGCCCAAAATTGCGAAAGATTTGATCAACTGGTCATCATCTACCTGCAATATTTCCAAACTTAAGTCCGTAATCTCTCCAGTGGTTGCTGTGTCACTTACGCAACTCATTTACTCCGCAGTAATCCTTTAGGCCCGTTGTCAGGCTTACAGTCTTATTACAAAACAAGGTTTATCTTTAGACCCAAGTTAAAGAAAAAGTTCTAATTACAAACCCTGACGTTAAACTCCAGTCTAAATTGTCAATTTAGTATCAAGAACTTTACATTAGTCGGAATAACATTCAAAATACAATACCTGCCTTTTTTGTTTGGGCTTGTACTTAAGTAAGAACTCGTCTTGTAAAAAGGCGGTAGGCTATGGGTTCAGATTGCCTCGAACGATTATGTTCTATGTTGTTCTATGTTAGAGGAGTTAGTGCTGCAGGTGGTCCATTGGGCATGGGCCATGGCGGCCGTCAGTGGTTATTGCAACCAGCAAACTTCCCTCCAGAAGTTGAATACATCTAATTACGTAACACACTATTACTCTCAATTTGAATCATTTTGAAGCATATTGCTAATCCATTGCTCCATTTGTTCGAAAAATGTGTCTGCTCAACAACGTAAATAACGCAATGTATGTTATTGAAGTGTCAAAATGAAACCCATTGCTACTGATAGTGTGTTACGCAATTAGCCTGCTGGTCTGTTAAGAACTAGGTGCCCGAGGGTTTCGACGTCGAACTTCCTTCTCAAACGACTATTACAACGTCCAACGTAAATAAACTTACCACGCTCCGCTAGAAAGTCTGTGATGCACGCCAAAAGTACCTAAATCAGTCTGTGAGTCGAAATCCTTTGAGCATCGCAAATAAATCAACTTTTAGTTCGCGAATTGAAACATTTATTTTTGAAATGTCAGGTGAAGGGAAAGTTTGGAGTGACGTCCAACAGAATGATGAAACCTTTTTGGTATCGCAAAATCTAAAGTTTTGAGGGTTTTCGACTGGATTATAAATGGGAGAGGAGGTATCGATCGTTCGTACCGAATTGTGAAATCGTGTGGTTATAAAGACTGTTTTTTGTTTATAAATACATTTGAGTAAGTACTTTAGAGGTTTTAAGTTTTAGCGTGTATGGCTGAACGATGCAACCTTTATGGGTATTTTATAAGTTGGTATGTATAACGAGATAAACTATAGAAGATATTATTATCTTCTTTCGCATAATATCTTCTTTCTTACGCTTCACGTTTTGTTTTGATGAAGGTATTTCGTCTTCAGATATAGAATTTAAATTGAAAGTTTCTTCATACTGAATATATAAAATAGGTGGCGAACATAAATGTGTAGCAACGTCAGCGGACTCCACATATTTGGTTTTGATCTCTTACTGTACTTGATCATTTTCAATGGATTCTCTTTGGCCTGTTTCATTTTCGATGGACTCTATTTGATCATCTTCAGTAGTCACTACATGATTATTTTTGTTGGACGCGACTTGATTATTTTCATTGGACGCGACTTGATTATCTTCGATGGACGCGACTTGATTATTTTCGATAGCAGTGCCTTTGGTAGATAAAAGTTTTTCTAATTCTCCTTCCGAATTAATATCAAACAACGCCTCATTTGGTATAGAAGTACTATTGAGTCCTACTTTTAACTTCGTTCCAAACATGGCTTCATATGAAGTACAATTAATGCCTGTGTTTGAATGAACCCTAATCCTTCGGATCATTTATTGGTATTGTTATCCTCCAACCACGTACTGAGGAAGTCTTCAATATCTAGGTTGGCCCTCTCCACCAGCCCTTGGCTTTGAGAATGCCTCAGTTTGCCATTATTTTGTTATTTATTTATTAATTCGGGCCATAAGCTACAAGCTCCCTGGACAATTTTATCGCTTTGAAGAATACTTGGTGCACTGAATATTATAAAAATGACAATTAGCATTATGCTACTTCTTCGGCCCTTCTGGTTTTGAGCGGACGGAGCTGAACAAATTTGTAAGATGATTTTGATATAACAATATAAATTTATACGGACCATCTTCTTGGGACTGCATGTCATAAGTCCACTTAACATCTTGCATTCATTTCGCTGCTAAGAATAGCTTTGGCTACTAATCCTTTTTTCGAAACGTTGCGTTTCATTTTACAGTTATCACATAAGTTTAAATAAATGACAACGTAATATTTTTATAGCGCGAGTTTCACTTTTTCTCCATTCGGTTTCTTCCCCCATGTCCAATTTTTAGGTGGGTATCATGTAGAATCTGAAATATTTTGTTTACACTTACGTGATGTAAATCGGTCGCTGATATCAATGCAAACAGAAAACAGAGTAACAAGATGTAGGTACGCAAGTTTGATTAATATAATAATAATAATTTTTAATTTATCTATAACTAGCGACCCGCCCCGGCTTCGCACGGGTGCAATGGAGAAACACTGATAATTTTAGAGCCATTATTTCTCGTAAAAAGTATAGGATAAAAAATGGTTACTGTGGGTTATCCCTAAGAGATAGACATATACCATCGCGGACTTTTTTGTAGACCTTTTTAAGATGTACAATACTGTAGTACATTATTTTGATCTATCTCGACGGGTTCAGCCAGCGTTTACAATGTAAGCGCAAAAAAATGTGTTTATTTACGACATCACATTAGAAAACTTTAAAATTACGAGGGCGGGTCAATAAGTCCGTGACTTTTTGAATTTCTGACCTCTTTACTGAAAAAGCAACACTACTCCTGTCAACAGGCATCTGCCAGTTGACTCCTATAAAAATTTGAACTTGCTGCGTCAGTTAGTTTGTGTTTGACAGCTATCTTTATCAGACTACCCAGTAATTTGAGGAAAAAATGGAAAAAAGTGAATTTCGTGTGCTTATTAAGCATTATTTTTTTGCGAAAAAAAACCATTACCGAGACCAAGGCTAAGCTTGATAAATATTATGGGGACTCTGCACCATCGATTTCAATGGTAAAAAAGTGGTTTACTGAATTTCGTTGTGGCCGTACAAGCACTGAAGATGCCGAACGTCCTGGACGCCCAGTTGAGGTCTCTACACCAGAAACAATCGAAAAAATTCACGATATGGTGTTGGCCGACCAAAGATTGAAAGTGCAAGAGATTGTGGAAGCCGTAGGGATCTCGCATGGCTCAGTGGTTTCAATTTTGAATGATCACTTGGGCATGAGAAAGCTTTCCGCAAGATGGGTGCCGCGTTTGCTCACAGTCGACCTCAAACGCAATCGTGTAACAACTTCACAGGAAGGTTTGGCGTTGTTTAATCGCAATATGGAGGAGTTTTTGCGCCGTTTTGTAACCGTGGACGAAACATGGATCCATCACAACACACCAGAGACCAAACAACAGTCAAAACAGTGGGTTTCTAAGGGAGAATCGGCGCCAAAGAAGGCCAAGGTGGGTTTGTCAGCCAATAAAGTTATGGCGACTGTTTTTTGGGATGCACGTGGGATAATCCACATTGACTACCTTCAAAAGGGAAGAACAATCAATGGGGAATATTATGCCAACTTATTGGACCGCTTCAATGACGATTTGAAAAAAACCGACCTCATTTGGCCAAGAAAAAAGTTCTTTTCCACCAAGACAATGCAAGGGTGCACACATGTGCAGTTGCCATGGCAAAAATCCATGAATTGGGCTATGAATTGCTCCCTCATCCGCCCTATTCTCCAGATTTGGCTCCGAGTGTCTACTTCTTGTTCCCAAACCTGAAGAAATGGCTTGGTGGAAAAAGATTTGACTCCAATGATGAAGTCATCTCGCAAACAAAGGCCTATTTTGAGGACCTCGACAAATCATATTTTTTGGAAGGGATAAAAAAATTGGAGAAGCGTTGGACAAAGTGTATAGAGCTCAAGGGAGACTACGTTGAAAAATAAAATGATTTATTTATCAAAAAATCTGTGTTTTATTCCAAAAGTCACGGACTTATTGACCCGCCCTCGTATCAGTGTTTCTCTACTATATTATGCATGTATTATACATATAAACCTTCCTCTTGAATCACTCTATCTATTAAAAAAAACCGCATCAAAATCCGTTGCGTAGTTTTAAAGATCTAAGCATATATAGGGACAGACAGACAGGGAAGCGACTTTGTTTTATACTATGTAGTGATATGTATGTATGTATTTAGAAATATATATGTAGGTATGTTTATCAGTTATCTAGTACTCATAGCACAAGCTCTGCTTAGTTTGGAACTAGATGGCGTTGTGTGACAGTTGTGGAATATTATTATTAAGTTCAAAAAAATATGGATGTCACGTGATCAACGTTGAACGTTAATATTTCGGAAACGTGACGCTTTACGGGGTTAGGTACTAGTATATATTTTCCGTTTAGTTGAGACCTTTAGTTTTATCCATTTACTTGAGCTTTAAATCCATTACGTCTGGTAGTTCTATTTAGAAATACTTGACTTGACTAATAGAAAAGCGGAGCGTCAGATTCGATTGGTTGGCACACGCAATCGGCAGCCAATCAGTGCACGCCACGTCACCACTCGAGCGGTTATCGACAGTTGGTCGGGTAAACAATAATGTTTGATTAATCAGGGATTATTCCTCCAAGAGTGATGAATGGGCTTTTCGCTCTGTCACGTTTGATGTTTTATTTAATTTTGATTTTCCTGTTAGTTTTTCATTTCATCTCGTCTGTGTCTCTCCAATATTATTCAATCATCAACTTACTGCGTATTGCAGTGTTAATCTCAGATAATTTACATTCCATCGTAATGTAGAAAAATGTATGCTATTTTGATTTTTGAGTGACTATTTTTAACAAAAAGATTCCTAATATGTTTTTGGTTGCAATTGAATTTGAACTTTGTTAAGTATGACATTCAGTTTTTTTTCCATATCTTGAAAATTATTTCAAATTCTTAGTTAAAACATAGTAGGCTTCCTCATTTTTGACAAAGTATTGTATCAAAAAATCGCTTTATAGCTTAAAGACTTTTGTAACATTTTCTAAAAAAAAAAAAAAACTAGAGGTCACAGGTATATATAAGCGTCCACGTTTTAGCACCGTATGTCATGATGGGCAGGACGCACTGGTTGAAGACCTTAGTCTTCAAACACTGAGGGATAGGCGACGAGAATACTTGACGAAGCTTTCCAAATACTGCGCAACCCAACTGGATCCTTCTGTCGGCCTCTTTCTCAAAGTGCGGAAGTCTGGATTCGGAGGCGGAGGACAGGGTGTTGTGGCGCAGTATGGGAGAGGCCTAAATCCAGCAGTGGACTGCGATAGGTGGAGTTGATTGATTGATTGATTGATTGACAGGTATAAGCTGGCCTCTTACTCTGTGGCGACATCTACGTTGCCACATGCGAACTACGCTTAATACTGACCTTACGCGAAATCTTACCGTATACAATTCGTAGAATGATTGAGACGATGAGAACTTTAGACATCATTAGATAACACCTTGGGATTATCTTCTGTACTGTGCACGCTTAAATAAATAAATCTTCTCCATAGCCTGTTCCCAACTAATTTGGGGTCGGCTTCCAATCTAACCAGATGCACTTGAATAACAACAATAAACAAACAACAAACAAAAAACAACAACAACAATAAACAATACCAGTATATTACAAGGATCGACTGCCTATGTGACCTCCACAACCCAGTTACTGGGTATTACGATACCCCTTGGTAAGGCTGGTTGTCAGATTTTCGGGCTTCAGACTACCCGTAATGACTGTCAAAGATCCACGAATGACAGCCGGGACCAAGGGCTTAACGTGCTTTCCGAGGCACGGAGGGGTCGGTATGTAAAGACCCATCCCCAAACCACAAAAAAAAAGAATTTCACTTGCAGTTGGAAACTATATCCCTTAACCCTTTACTGCATGATATATTAAATAAGTGACAAACATTTTTTTTTTAATGTTAATAAAAAAAAAAATGTTTGTAATAACTCGCAAGCGAGCTAGTTCCAACAGCATCTTGAGCGTATTGACGGACCGGTGGGATTCTCTGATGCTTGAGCGGTGGATGCGGCTGCACGCAGTGAAGTAGCATACATGCGTTCTGGTGTCGGTAGATTGATGCTATCTTATATGTATTTGTTTTGTTACTAACATTAGCTCTTAAGTATTTTCGTGTTACTAACAATTTATATGGAGAAATCTGAAATAAATTATTATTATTATTATTATAATGTCTATATTAAAGCTTCAGAATTAATTATAGTGTTTTTTTTTTTATGTCCAAGTGGTATGTGATGATAGACAAAATAGTTGTGTTTTATTATTGCTAATGATATGAAAAACAAACCCCATTAGGATTTATACGCTAGTTTTTTTTATTTTTTTAGAGTAAAGAAACTGTAAACATGTCAAACCATATATGGTTTCCTATGCGCTAAAGGGTTAAGACCACAGATGAGGTCTAGCGATTTATGTCTTCGACTTTAATTCACTCTAAATGTACACGTTTGCCATTTTGCCCCAGGCGTTAAAGTACCAAAATAAGATCCGACATCGGTGCTGCTCGAATTTATTACTGTTACGCTCTTCGTAACTGAGTCCCGGAATCCCGTGGTCCCGCAATAAATACAAATTAGCAGATCATCCCTAGCCCCGCGTTTATAAGTCGGGATCCTTGCGATGGTCGATCCTACGGGATAAATAAATTTGGTCCTCCTTCACGTAATATTTTGAATGCGTAACTTTTTCCATTATTGCAGGAGGATACAATTTTTCATGTGATTTACATTGCGTTTAGACGCAGTGGGATGTTTGAATACGAGTATTGGTGCTGATATTTATGGTTATCCTTTATGCTGTGCTTATAATATCAAACATAGGAAGGTACAAAATGGAGGAAAATAGTACCTAATAGTAGCTAAAGGAATATTTCTCGCTCAATTTAAATCAATAATGAGCCGCCTGCAGAGTTTAGCTAGCAAATTTAATTTAACCCTGTATATCAAGTTGGTTCAAGGAGGCAACTTGCAACAGAGGTTAGCAAAACTTCTCGAACCGGCTCATTATTGAAATAAATTGAGCGTGAAACATTCCTTTAGTTAATAATTATTATAGTTATATTTTTTTTACAAAATATGTATATTGTTTACTTTACATTACGCTCGATATTCTCCCACAATCCAGCCAATTATCTGCTGAACGCCCTGATTGGTTCGAAGCCGATTGTTCACATATTGATATAGGTATAACAGTAAATCTATGCTCAATATTTGTATCTAGTGCTTTAGTTTAAAAAGCTAACAGTCTTAAAATAATAATAATAATAATTTGTACATAATCATAATATGGCAAATAATCAAAGGGCATCAAAAATTTCGTCCGTACCGCTGTCAATAGGAAATGTGCCCAAAAGGCTGGCAGCATTACCACGTTGTATGGCAGTGCTGATTCTTTGGCCAATAAATAGGCCAGTCATCTGGTCACGTTAAGAGTCGACCATCCGCTTGGCGATGTCTCAATGTTCTTTAGTTAAATGTTATTTTGTTGGCTTACTGCGCGCTTTGGAGGAAACTGTAAGTGGAGAACGCAATTTTCTCCTGCCCTTATCTCAATTTATTTGGGGTCAGCGCACCATGGTCTTTTCTTCCATACTTCTCTATTAGTCATCATCTCGGCAGCCACCCCCTTTCTAGCCATATGATCATTCACACACAGTCCATCCATCGTTTCTCTGGTCTTCCCCACCTCTTATAGCCATCGATATTCATACTCAAAACAGATTAAAAAAAAAAACAAGCAATTATTATAAAAATAAATAAATATGCGTCTAGATTTTTATATTTATGGAAATTTAAAACAACATTCACAGAAATTCCCTCCCCATAATATAATTATATCAAATATATTTATATATTTTACTTTTTTATAAGGAGTTTTTATTGTATCTAGAGATAACTAACTATTTACGCCAGTACTAAATTAAAAGACTAACTAACTATACAACGTGTAACGTTAAATGCGCAAAACCTGAAAATAGTTTGATCAGAATAACGAGCAGAATTAATTGAACCACTTTTTAATATAGGTCACATTTTTCAAAAAATCTTCATTCATCTTCATTTTTCAAATAGGTGAAGCCAGCCAATGTCAGCGCGGCGCAGCGGCCCGGTGACGACTCCTCCCTCGATAACGCGTCGTCGCAGACGCATGAAACGATCAGAATGGCCAGTAAAACTAAAACAGCACATAAAACCTTTAAAATTTTTTTAATGACTTATTTTCTCTCTTAAATAGGTCAATTGAATTAAAAATCAGTTGGGGTGTCGCATTTAACGTTACACGTTGTATAAATAAATACAAATACACAAATATTACTCCCAATATATAAATCCCACATCGGTAAGCATGAATAACCAAAAATCTCCAATCGCACACATATCGGTTTACTGTAAAGTATTCACAATACGAGAAAAATAGCTCATTGCAATACGTTCTCCACTATCCGGTGGCAATGAAAGTGTCCAGCGCGTAATATATGGTTCCCACCGCCGTACCAGTGATATACAGTCGGTGTTATATACGGCTTTAGTATGCTACCGATACCTAGCCTTGATAGACGAATACACGAAGCACTCCCGGACTGTGCTTAAAGAATAACTTAACCGTTTGGGGTGCTTTAAAATATACCCCATGGTGATACCTACTTAAATGTAGGGACGGTAAGCCCGGGATATACAGCTCCGCTACCAATATGCTGACTGACGACAACATTTACAACAGTGTCACCTGTCTTAAGACCTATATACATGATAAAAAATATACTATGATATTGGATAAATTAAATTAGCAAGCTAAACTCCATTAGACGCCATGGGTATCGATATCTAAACATGATAAAACGGGAAATAAATTAATGTGATGAGTTTTTTTATGGTGTCATCGACCACGGTTATTGTAGTCACTTGAAATATCACTTTAGAAAATCTGTTTTTGTGTAAACTTCACAGACTTGATCGGTATCGATATCTAAACACGATAAAACATAAGCAAACAGTTTTTCTCAAGTAATACTTCAAGTAATAAAAGTAACAGCGGTAATTGAACTCCCAAAGAAAACGGAGTTTGGCTAACCAATTTAATTTAACCCTGCATACTGAGTATTTGCTATTCGAAAGCATGTGACATCCTCAAACCAGAATTCTCAAATACAGGAGCCCAGCGGTGGTTACATTATAGTCTGATTATGTTGTTAGTAATTCTCATATACTTCCATAGTTCGTGCCAATACATGTAAATAAGAAACCTGTCGTACCCACTTAGGTGAATACGCAACAATTTCTGAGAAAACTCAATGTCCTCATTTGATTATTCAAATAATGTGAATTTTCTTGGAAAGTAAAATTGGAAGGACTGGGGTGTCGTCGAGAGAGGTGTCAAGTCCCTATTTCCTTGTTTATATTTGGTTCAAATTATACCTTGCCGGAAAATTGCCGAGTTTTTTGAGCAAGATATTCAGTTAATCTCTTAACTTTTCCTTCGCAGGAATGCTGGACAAACAATAGATTCTGATACGATCTGTTTTCTTGTGTCCTTTTCCTACAGTTGTCCCTTCTCATAGAAAGTGTTGCTTATCTCCGAACGACATGTGTTCCACTTTATACGGTTGCTCTTGTGTGGCGTAATCCTACTCTGGCATTTTATTTCCGATAAAAGCCTTCTCTTCGCATTCTCTATCGTCTGTATCTACAGCAACAAAATGTTTTTTGTGTCTTACTTGGAATTTTTAAATCATATAGGTATTTTTTCCTAAGTCCATATCGGTTGTCATGTGAAGCGGGCGAATGAGGAAAATGTCGGGTGGAAAGTTTTGAGTATGAATGTGGGTGGCTATAAGAGTAAGATAAGACCCAAAAAAAAACGATTGATGGACTGTGTGAAAGGTGATATGGCTAGAAAGGTTGATTACCGAGGTGTTGACTGATAGAAAAGGGATGAAAACGAGGAAAGTATGACCGTTGTTGGCTACCGACGTGACGGCTAATAGAAGAGTATGAAAAAAAAGACATGTCGCGCCGACCCCAAATAAATTGGAATTATGATACGGGAATGATGATATTTTTCCTATGTAACGATAAAACCTTGTTTCACTGAACCACTATCGCTTTGCTGAATTCTATTCGTAACCAAATTAAAACAATTGTAGAATCCCTCGCTTCACTTGTTTGGTTCTCAAAAGCTGGATCTGTCCAACAGTTAACAGTACTAATTGCGAGGTATTCACAATTTAGTGCTCCAGACCGCAGCTCAGCGCTGATTGGCTAGAAATTTGAACGGCACACGCTGATTGGTGGTCTTTCGTTCTTTTGTCGTTTCGTTGTTGCTGGATCAACGGGGTTTTGATTGTTGCGTTGAGTAACGTGCCTCTACCTACATTGTGCTCTCTAACAGTATCATAGTATTATACAAGGTGGAGAAGACAATACGACAGTAAATTAAACTTCGTGTATCTAATGACGTTCCCAGTCTGTGTACAGACATTCAACCAAATATATCCAATAGTTTAGTCACTATAGCTAGTAAATGATTGGCAAAACCCATAGACGGACAATTACTAATCCATTACTAATCAGTTTGTTTTAAAAAATCATCATCTGCCTTTTCCCAACTATGTTGGGGTCGGCTTCCAGTCTAACCAGATGTAGCTGAATACCAGTATTTTACATGGAGCGACTGCCTATCTGACCTCCACACCCCAGTTACTGGGTAATACGATACCCCTTGGTAAGAGGGGTTGTCAGACTTTCGGGCTCCAACGACTGTAAAAGATCCACGAATGACCGCCGGGACCAACGGCTTAACGTGCTTTCCGAGGCACGGCCCCTCCGTGCCTCGGTATGTAAAGATGGTCAACCATCCACAGACCAACCGCGGCAAGCGTAGCTTAACCTGATCGATCGACCTGTGCGGCTGTTATTATTTAGCCACGAGCCCCTCTGCTGTTTGAAAAAACACTTTTTAATTTCAATGTCAGGATTTCTTTTTGATAATTCCAAAATACTCTTAAGGATTAGTATTGTCATTGTTTTAATTTATTGTCGTATTGTTGTGTCAAAATTATATACTTGAAGGGCGTTCTAATGTCAGATCAATATCGCCGTCGAGGGTATTAATGTGTAGCTTCGAAATTTCGAAGTCACGTAGACGGTATTCTAAAGATGGTTTTACACCGTGGATGGGATGGGCTAGAATTGAAATTTGTATGACAGAATTTCTGTTCACGCTCTGCGACTCGCCTCGCCGATGTAAAACTACCTTAATAATAATGCTCCAAGAACTTTGAATGTCACATTCGACATTATCAATAGTTGTTTGCTGTCCCACAACGTAACATTCTCAGTTCTGTTTTCGATATTGATGCGCCATTCTGCATTACAAATTCAATTCTCGTCTCAATAAGAGGAATTCTCATTGTTTCTTCGATTGTTTTGTTAGCATTTATTTATGTTTTTCTCTCGAGAGCAGCGTGGGGATTTATTTCCTCGTAGATTTTTACGAGCTGCAGGAAGATTTGCAGCTAGTATTTTATCTGTTTTATTTCCTGATGCTTGGGTTAAGGCCCCTGCCTGTGATGAAATAATAACAGTCACACAGTTCGACCGATCCGGTTAAGCTACGCTTGCCGCGGTTGGTCTGTGGAAGGGTGACCTACATACCGAGACCCTCCCATGCGTCGGAAAGCACGGGTCCCGGCTGTCATTTGTGGATCTTTGACAGTCGTTACGGGTAGTCAGAAGCCCGAAAGTCTGAGAACTAGCCTTACCAAGGGGTATCGTAATACTCAGTAACTAGGTTGTGGAGGTCAGATAGGCAGTCGCTCCATGTAATATACTGGTATCCAGCTGTATCCGATTAGACTGGAAGCCGTCCCAACATAGTTGGGAAAAGGCTAGACAGGTGATGGTGATGATGCTTGGCTTAAGTCAGGGGGATTACGTATTATTTCAATGTTGATGTGGCATTTGTCGGTGGTGGCCCATTTTGTAAAGTTCCATTGTCGTCTGTTACGACGCCGGACGTGATTCAGTTGCACAATTACTTTCTTCGTGTTTGTAATATTGGGATAAAAGTTTGTTTGTTGTGGTTTCGTCATGAATACTGAGCATTTTGTTCGATACTGGTGTTCTGTACTTGCTGGTTGTTTTTGTAGTATCTGTTTTTAGATTAGTAAATTCATCGAAACTTGTTCAATTTTGTTTTGTAACTAGCAAAAATTCAAGTACATTTTCAAAGTTTTATCAATTATGCTTGCGTTTGCCGATAATACCAGAAACCGCGATTCAGAATTTTGTTTTCACAAGAAGTTCTTACAAGTATTCATAGTCAGCCTATAAATATTCCAACTGCTGGGACACAGGCCTCCTCTCAGTAAAAGGGAATGGGCCGTCACATGTCTTCGAATTTTTGCTTTCCTCACGATGTTTTCCTTCACCTTTTTAAGAGCATTGGTAATGAAATAGTTTACACAAAGTAAACCGCCTGCCTAGGTTCGAACCCACGACCTACAACTTGTAAGTCGATGTAGGCCGTTACTACTGGGCCAGTCCATTCTCTAAAAATCTCAGCGCGAAAACGAAGGTAAAGTGAGCTTGAAGTGACCTGTCTTTCCACCAGGACTTTAGGAATTAACACTATTGCCAGCTCACTTCATCCGAGTTTTCTCGTTGAGATTTTTATAGGTAAGATTAGCTGTCTTTTTGAATGAACATAACCAGTTTCCCAACCAATTTATACCGTACAATTCAAAATTAGTGAGTTTTCATCTAGTTTCTACTGTAAATTCAGTTCTCAGCTATCCGAATGCGTTCCACCTTTGAAAATGTTCTCCAGGTCATTTCAAATCTAGCAAACAAACAATTTTGCAAATCTTCGGCCAATATTCCAGATTGCTTCTTCACGTGGACTCAAGCAATCGTCAATAAAATAATATCCCTGCAATGACTGGACGCTTCCAATCCAATATGGCATTTACTCGGACCCTCTCTTATGTAGGTCACGTAGACCATCGCAGATCACCAGAACGTCATAACTTGTGGGTGTTATTAGACGATTTCGTACCGTATATCAATGAACCTAGGGGATTATTTTCTTTGACTGGTGGACTATTTACTGGTGTGCTTGAGAGCCGAGATAGATGGTAGATAGTCAACATACCCGGCAACCACTACTTAATAAATAACGTGGTATACTTCGCTTCGTTGTGCTTGATGTTAGACGACAACTATTTATTTATTTAACTCAATACATTATTTGCATTTCACAATGTGTACCTGCTTAAAAACTATATGTGATTAATATGGACTCTGTCGGGAACAGCAAAATCGTGCGTGATAGGAGTTTTGTACTTCGTAGCACGACCATGAACGCATTCATTATAACTTTTGATGGTAATAAACTCATTTTAATTTATACTATTTTATACCACTAATTAGAAATTTTATACCTCTCAATAATTATCCTAGATATATAGGTCGTGTTGGGAAGATTCCTTCCTAACACGACCACGCTGAAATTCCAGCCAAAGAAACCGACTTCTGAAATTAAAGCTATTTTTCACTTTGTAGTGTTTTTTTGGAAGTCGGTTGTTTTTGCTTTTCTGTTCTACTCGTATTGTCTATTTGTGAATATTTGTTTTAACTGAAACATTAAATTAACATTGTTTCGGCTTTATTTATGCGTGAAGAGAATTTTACATGTCGGTAACTTCCTAATACGAAGCACTATTGTTTGATGTAAACTACCTATATTTACATTTCGTTTTGTTGGCTGTTAAATATAACACCGAATAGACAGATCGCGGAAAAGCGACAGTCTTGCCATGCGTAAATGAATGTGATGGATTTCGCAGTATGTGTGTGAAAATTTTTGATTCGGAAAATGTTCGGCATGAACAATTTCCACGAATTCTACGGTACCTAATAGGGATTTGACAGGCATCGGACGTTTTTTACTTTTACTCTAATATCAGCCTAAATGATGACCAGTGATCGGAGTAGATAGATTGATTTCTGGTACTTTTATCATAAATGCCCACAGAAAGAATAACATGGATAAGCTATTTTCCCGGAAAGCAATTCCGGTATTTCCGGATACGATTAAATATTCTTAATGTTGGTAAGTAGTGATATTATTACTACTCAATTCAAAATTTAAAGGTAGGTATCAAAACTAAATTCATTTATTATTTATTTGAATAATAAAAACAATTTTTGAGCAGATTCCAGAAGTCAGTATGTACACAAGCGAGGGTCAAGTAACGTTTTAACAACACAGTAACATACAATGAAGCGCACTCTACGAACCGAAGTAAATGAGTGAGCTACCTGGCATGTCGTCGGTGGGCGTACGCATTGTTTTGATAACCGGTTAGTGCACCACCCATGATCCTTTCTTCTGATTGGTCGCTGGGTTGTGTCAAATCGTGACTGTGCCGTCAAAAAAAAATAATATAAAGAATATAATATTGCTCATTTTAACACAATTCCTACCTAAGTTCCGGTTTTTTTTGTTAATAATCAAACAATTCCGAAATTACGGAGGAAAGTCTATATTAATATATACGTTTCGGATCAATGACCCTATTTCAATCTACCTACTCCGATCACTGGACGTAGGAAATATATTAGAACGATTTTATGCATTAGCCCGCTTCTGCCCGCGAATCCCCTCAAGAATTCCGCTATACAATGAAAAAGAAATTTATAATTCCGACGGGTACTTGCAGAGATGACCCCCTACCTACAAACTCACAAATAAAAAAATGTTACCTCTTTATAAACTTGTAGGTAATGGCGGCAATAAGCTAATAGAAAACATATCTATTTTAGACTGCCTCATCGGTCTAGTGGTTGGAAGCGGTACTGCTGTGCATAAGGTCCTGGGTATGATTCCCGGGTCGGGCAGTGTTGTTGGGTTTTTTCATCTGGAATGTCTCAGTAGCAGCCCGGAGTCTGGATAGGCTCACCCCCTATTACAGTCGGCGGCACGTAACTTGGCAAGGTTTTGCCGTAGTGGGAATAAGTTTGCGCATGTCACGCCAGCACATCAAGCTACTACAATCTGTCAGATTTCTTTAATAGATTTTCAACTTTAGCGCTAAAGCATAAGGTTCAAAGTTGATTGGGAAAATCTGACAGTTTCGGGTAGCTTGATGTGCTGGCGTCTGTACCTACACTTAGTGCAACAAAAAAAATATCACTTTGATTGCTTGTAATTATTCTACGGTCATTTCCATAATTTATTTTAAACACGTCTGTTTAGAAGAAAGTGAAAGAAAGGAGAGGAAAAGGGGAGGACTCTTGCCAAGTTATGTGCCGTCTACTGTACATGGGACTTAAACTTCAGTGACATGTGGGTGTATTGTAGGTAGAGAGAGAGGTAAGTGTATCAGAGGTTCCCAAACTTCTTTTCTCATTTCACTCTAAAAATTTTCTGGTTCCGGTGGACCCCCTGCCGCTACATTTCTACCATATTCCCAAAACTGAGACAAAAACTGTGAAGATTACGACTAACGTAGACGCCCGTCGAGTCTCACGTGGACCCCTGGGGGTCCACCTAGACCACTTTGGGAATCAATGGTGTAGATGCACCTCTGCCTAGCCTTTTGAGGAGTAGGGGTGTGATGTTATATTAATCTAGTAGCAATAAACCTTTCTATAAAAACCGGCCACGTGCGAGTCAGATTCGCGAACGAAGGGTTCCGTAGCATTATCTATAAAAACGGCAAAAAAATCATGTCTGTTGTATAGGAGCCCCCTTAAATATTTATTTTATTCTGTTTTTTAGTATTTGTTGTTATAGCGGCAACAGAAATACATCATCTGTGAAAATTTCAACTGTCTAACTATCACGGTTCATGAGATACAGCCTGGTGACAGACGGACGGACGGACGGACGGACGGACAGCGGAGTCTTAATAATAGGGTCCCGTTTTACCCTTTGGGTACGGAACCCTAAAAACGTCTCTATTTTTAAGCAAAGTTAATATTTGAATGCTAAAACCTGAAACACGTTACTTATTTAAGGAACACAAGGACTGTGAACTGGTAACATTTACTATCTCATATTTTTGTGATTTTCACATTTTGATGCAATTTTATACTAGGTCTTACTCCGCAGAGTTGCAAAAATATGCTTTCTCAGATGGATTTAAAATTCGCGCCAAAACCGGCTTTATTCAATTTGTACTAACATCGACCGCACAGTGAATTTAATACTTGTAACACTCATCATCTGCCGAGCCTTTTCCCAACTATGTTGGGGTCGGTTTCCAGTCTAAACGGATGCAGCTGAATACCAGTATTTTACATGGAGCGACTGCCTACCAGACCTCCACAACCCAGTTACTGGGTAATACCCTTTGGTAAGACTGGTTGTCTGACTTTCGGGCTTCTGAGGACCCGTAACGACTGTCAAAGATCCACGAATGACAGCCGGTACCAACAGCTTAACGTGCTTTCCGAGGCACGGAGGGGGTCCCAGTATGTAAAGATGGTCACCCATCCACGGACTAACCGCGGCAAGCGTAGCTTAACTTGATCGATCGACGTGTGCGGCCTTTATTATTCAGCCACGAGCCCATCTCTCCATGGGCCCCTCTCATACTTGTAATAATAATACTAATAATATAATACGAAAACTACAACGTAATACGAACTACATACATAATTAAAATATTTAAAAACTCCGTGTTTTTTTATATAGCACAGTTTGTAATTTATTCGCCACAAACAAGTTTTTTCATCATCCTGATACGTTGTCAAAATTCAGATAGTACCTGTTGCCAATTCACACATACATTTTCATAATCCTTCATCACACTCTTTCCGAAACGAAGTTGAAAACTAACGCACGTACCGTTTTCAATTCCCATAATTACGTTACAAATTATTTTACATGGAGCGACAGCCTATCTGACCTCCACAACTCAGTTATTGGATAATACGATACCCCTTGGTAAGACTGGTTGTCTGACTTTCGGGCTTCTGAGGACCCGTAACGACTGTCAAAGATCCACGAATGACAGCCGGTACCAACAGCTTAATGTGTTTTCCGAGGCACGGAGGGGTCTTGGTATGTAAAGATAGTCACCCATCCACGGACCAACCGCGGCAAGCGTAGCTTTACCTCATCGATCGAACCGTGCGGCTGTTATTACTTAGCCACAAGCCAATCAAACAACGATCTACCATAGTTTTTAACTAAATTATGCGAAGGCTAACTGCGTCCTGGGAGTTGCTGAGTGGTTAGACAAGAGGCAATTGCATTAAAAGCGTTTCGTATTTGTAAAGCACTTTTCAACGGTATTGACTTAATTAGTGTCTCTTTGCCCAATGAGGAAAAAAAAAGAAGAAAAAGAAAGAAGAAAAAGAAAGAAAAGAAGAAGGAAAGAAGAAAAGTGTAATTACGATTTTTCCATCTGAAATTTATGACTGCTCTGAGTCTGATTTTGTGCTCGATTTATGGTATTACTAGTTTCCCTGCAACTTAGTCTCCGTGTATTTTGTATGTCATATTTTATACTACAAATATCCAGGATGAAAAGAAGCCTTTGTCCTTCGTTACTCCTTCCGTCCTTTGATGGAATGGGACCCGGAGTCCCAGGCCATCAATCTATCAAACAGAACTATCGCTTCGGTGGTTAAGAAGTGAAAATGTAACGGACAGACAGACTTACTATATCTTATACTAATAATAAAGTAGGTATTTCGTATTTGTTATATAGTATGAAATTATGGATGGGTGGGACTTCAAAATAATTTACAGGATCTTGGTACTCGAGCCCTCTGTACGAGTAGACGTCTTTACAATCTACAGTTTTGTTCCATCCATCGCTCAGTACAGCTGTAAGTACTGCACACGTCTGTCTACCCCTTACCTGCGACATACTTTGACATCGTATTAATTAAGCTCAAAGTGGTTGTAATCTATTTTTGTGGCACGTAGCTTATTTCCAGTTTCCGTCGAATAACTAGCTTGTTTCCATGCAAATTATATTCGTCGGGCAGCGTTATATTGTTTTTGAGAAACAAAATGGCGACTGGGTGCTTAAATAAATGTGTGTTGAAAGCTTTGACACAATATAATAAAGTAAGCAGTATTAAAGGGTCCCGATTTTTACAATTTTCAATGTTTGCCATACTCATTGATGCGCCAAATATTCGTTTACAAAATGCAATTGAAGAGATTGACAATATTACTACTAGATTGACAGCAAATGACAACCGTTTTTTGAAAATCAACCGCGCTAGCGTACATGACGGACGCAAAATCTGCTGTGACGTCTCAAAAAAGAAAAGATAAGACGCCTCTTTTTAGGCGTCTATCTTCTCTTTTTTGAGAGTAGATTATACAATTCTTCGTATATGAAGAATTGTATAAACTACAAAGCCTTCCCTCTATCTGTTCTTTTTTTTTTGAGTTGAAATAGATGATGTTTAAATTCATCCACCATAGTGCGTGTTTATCTAGCGTTAGTACTTATTTTAAAGACACTACCTGCTGCTTACTTTATTGTACTGTGGCTTTGACTCCATTGTGAGATCGCTTCTAATGATAATATTGCAGCTTTTGTCATTTCATGCGGCGGTGACTTTGAGTTCATTTGTGTTAATGGTATTTCGGTTTGTCTGGCTTTAATCGGTATTGTTTCAAATAGCTGTTTGTGTTCTCTCGTATCGGAGCGAACTATTGAGTAGAGTACGCCATACTGTAGTAAAATATTAATCAGGAAAGTGGTAACAGTAGGGTGTGCCACAGTATCGTCGCTCGTGCAGGCTATTTTGAACCTTAATGCTTGCAAGATAGTGCGTTCTTTGTCTTTGTATTTGTCTATTTGTACTCTACCGATAAAGAAAGAAAAAAAATATATTTCATTTGGGACACGCACACGAAATACAAACAATAAAAAAGAACATTAAATCTAATAAGATCACGATATTATCATAAAATTCATAATTGACTGAGCTCAGTTGTTGATGTCTATTAGTTTAACGTATTATAAGCCCAGTGTTTCTATACTCTATAGCATATATGGGTAGCGCGCAGGAAGTAGGAAGATTATTTACATCAACATCAAAAGAAAAAAAACAGATATAATGGTATTTTAAATCAAACGCACACAGCTAAAAATAATATTTTCGTACTTATATTTTCATTTTATTAGCTTAATAGTATAATAATTACTAATTAGTCTCGCTAGGAAATTTATGGGCACCTATCTACAGTACCTTAGCTGTTTGTCGAATAGCAATGAAGGCAGCATCAGGTGGGCCATTTGTAATAAACCTAATGCCTTAGAATCATTTGTATGTTGTTGAGCTGTGTTTGATTGATTGATGATATTAATCACGGCACTTAATCAATGTTTCTTATGGTATATTTAAATGAAATCTGATTTTTTTTGTCTTTTAAAAATCTATATCTACACGAACAAATAAAATAGAAGTGTTTGTTTTTAATATCAAAATAACAGTTTTTACTAATTGCATATGAAATTATATACGCTGCTCATAACAAGACAAAAAAAAAAATGTTGCCTCTCTGTTTTTTCCGGCTAATCTCGGAAACGGCTGGACTCATTTTGACGGAACTTTCACTGGCAGATAGCTGATGTTATGGAGTAGCATACATGCTATATTTTAGGCCGCAAATCATATTAAGATCAACATACAAGGGTAGATTGAAAAATAGTCGGCCTGACACAGATCCAGTCAACACTAAAAACAAAACTATCATATTTGTTAGTTCAATGAATTGTTGTTAACTGTGCAAAATTTGGAACGTATGAGATAGTTAGTTGTGATTTTAAAAATGTATTTGTGAAACAATCTGACGCGATTTCCGCAAATGGAGCAAATCGAGCAGCGGGCTGTCATTAAATACCTCCATAAGAAAGAAGGGTTTATCACCAAAGGCGATCCATTAAGATTTGGCACCATCAGACTTCCACCTGTTCCGAAATTAAAAAAAAAAAAAACACCTTGGTGGCTAGAAATTTTCTACAAATGATGAAGTTGAAGCAACGGTGGACACCTATTTTTGACTCATTGGAAAAATCATTTTGTTTTCAACGGTATAAAAGCTTTGCAGGGGAGATAGCAAAAGTGCATTGAACTTGACGGTGATTATGTAGAAAAATTAAAATGTAATTAATTACTTATGTATGTATTGGTCAGGCCGAGTACTTTTCAATCCATCCCGTACTTACAACCTGCCGTGCGATTTTGTAACCATCTCACCGTGAAAGCTCGGGTGAAGTGAGCGTGGAGTGAGCTGTCATTCGCTAGGGATTAACATTATTAACTGCTCACTTCACTTATGATTTCACGGTGAGATTTTTACAGAATCGACCGGCAGTAGTGCTATAGGCTTTCATTTTGACAGTTTAACAACATTCATTGCGTTGTTTATGTTGTTGAGGAGGCAATTTTTTCGGACATATGAAGCAATGGATTAGCAATATCCTTCGAAATTCAGATTGTGGTTGACAATGTGTTACGGAATTAGGGTGCTTACTGAAAATGCCAATTTATTGGAGCTTCGATAAAATATTGGTCCTTCTGTCCACTACTGTATACAGCGATGCTATTCTTTAAAAATTACACCGTGATAATTTAGGTGAGGTGAGCTTAAAGTGAGCTGTCATTCCACCTGATGCTAGGGATTGACACTATTGACGGCTCACTTTAAGCTCACTTCACCTAAGTTTTCACGGTGAGATTTTTACAGAATAGTATTACAATATTTATCTACGATAGTGGACACAAGAACCAATATTTTGTAACTTTTGAATTGCACAACTACTGTGTTACGCATGGCCTTTTCCACCCGATAACGCTGTGGACCAGATATCCAATACGATTGGGACCAGCGATTTGTTCGAAACTAGGGTTTCCCGCGGTATCGTCCGCGCTGCGATCAAATAAATCTGATGGCAGATATCCCTCGGAACGGGATTCCATGCTCGGATAAAAAAAAACTGTTTTTAGGGTTCCGTACCTTAAAAAAAAAATGACATCCTCAGGATTACTTACTTAGTTGTCCATCTGTCTGTATGTCAGTCTGTCTAAGCCCTTTTTCTCAGGAGCGCCTGGAGGTATCAAGTTGAAATTAATATCAAATACGTAGGTCTACCGCCCATTGGCGCTTTAAAAAAATCTAGCTTCTTAGTCAACACAATAAAAAAATGTGGCCAATTATGCGAGATATATTGATACAATAAATCAAAACCTATAGGGTACTTCCCATTGACCTGAATCACGAAATTTGTCAAGAAGTAAGGTCTGACTGGGTACAAGTAAAGGAAAAAATCTGAAAATTGTTAATTTGTAGTTTTATCACATTTTTTTTTTATTTTCGATAACACATTTGCAATTGGAGAATTCACTACAGTACAGACATCACATGCACATCACACAGTCAGCACATGAAGCTACCCGAAACTGTCAAATTTTCCCAATCAACTTGAATCTTATGTTTTAGTGATAAAAGTGAAAATCTATTAAAGAAATTTGACAGATTGTAGTAGCTTGATGTGCTGGCGTCTGTACATTGTTAAGCGTTACGACGTTTAACGATGTATGGGACATGTTTTCTAACTGCAGGGTTAAGTTTGTTTTTGGGATAAATCCATCCCAACTACGGAACCCTTCAAAGTGCGTTGTCCGACACGCAGTCAGCCGTGTTTTTTGTTATATCAGGATTTTGGTTACTGTTGTTTTTTTTTAGGGGCTTGCGGCTAAAGTAATAACAGCCGCATGGGTTGATCGATCAGGTTAAGCTACGCTTGCCGCGGTTGGTCCGTGGATGGGTGACTATCTTCACATACCAAGACCCCTCCGTGCCTCGCAAAGCACGTTAAGCCGTTGGTCCGGCTGTCATTCGTGTATATTACATTTTATTTCACGACATTTTGATTCACCACCTAGATACATCCCAGAATTCATAACTATTGCGCTACAATGTTCTTTTCGCGCGTGGCCAAAATCGGAACTAACGCCGCCATCTTGTTTTTTGAATACAATTCACCACACAACATTGCTACAAGCTTAATCAACAGCGCCCCATGTCAACGTCAGTCGAGCGCCAAAAGTTCTTTGTAGCAGTCTATTCGTGGTTTAGAATTACCCAGCTCTAGTTTCATGCATGTAGTAGTGTGTCAACTCACAATGTGACGCATATATTCGTTTGTATTTTTAGGTATGTGTAGGAACTTGTTTGTACACACAACGACATTCAAGTTATAACATTCCCAGTATAAGCTGACCTCCCATTGTATAGGCTTTTCAGACAAGGATCAATCCTCGTCTAAAGTTTCAATATTTGTATATTTGTGAACACCATGTATCTATCAATATGATAATCTATCTGTCATCACTTAATTTTTAATACTTTTAGGTATACGGTACGGTAAGTTACTTTAGGACCTTTTGCAGTAAATATAGTAAGTAATATAATATTCCAGGTACGGCGTCTTCACATATAGGTACTTAGTTGTTTAATTACTTTACATCGCTTTGCGCGTGGCGCTTTAATGGCGACATTAATTTAAAACACGTGTACGGTTTCGCGTTCTCGTTTTAGGAACATATTTTAATTTCATTAAACATTATTATGTACTAGCAGTGCCCCGCGGTTTCATCCGCATAGGTTCCGATCCCGTGGGAATATCGGGATAAATCCTATGTGTTAATCCTGGTTATAAACTATCTGTGTGCCAACCATCATCCAAATCCGTGCAGTAGTTTGTGCGTGAAGAAGTAACAAACATCCAAACATCTTCAAACTTTCACATTTATTAGTAGGATTTGCAATTTTCTGAAATAGCATCTTGGAACAACCTGTAGGTACCTAAATAACTGTAGCGCAAGCGTCACAGATCATAAAATCCCATTAATGAAATTAAAACAAATAGATAACGTGTAAACCTACGTCCGTGTGTTAAACCAATGTCGCCATTGTAGCGGCACGCTGCATACAAAATATTTTAAAAGAGTGACTTTTGTTTCTTGTCCACATCTTTCTATACGATGTTTTGGAAGGGGTAAGTAGAATCAATTATGTTTTCTTGTACTTAAATGTTGACGTTCAAAATAAATTATTTGACTTTGTCAACTTACAATGTGACGAATATATCGTTTGAATTCGTAACCTATGTATATATGTATGCGTGTAGCTGCTTGTTTAAGTACACCGGAGATCACGCCATGGTCTAATTTCCAAAATAAGCTAAACTCTCATTGTTAGAAAGTCTATACAAAGCAAGGTCAGTTTATACTGGACATTTACAGCTTGATATATCATGTGTACGTATATAATGTGCGTGTGGTCGCTTGTTTGCCGGTCAGAGTAAACTAATTTACGGTGCCAGTTGTTGCCTTTTTCCCGCGTTCAACTTTATTGCTTCATATCCCATGATTTGTGTACTTGCGGGGATCTATTTTGGACTGTGTGATGACTTGAATACGGATTAGGTTTATTTTGGGGGTTTAGTGAGGACAAGGGCTTATGGAAACGGATTTTACGCCCTTGCCAGGCCACGTTTAGTAAGGTGAAATAAATTCAAATCTTTTATAAAGCTAAAACTATGCCAGAAAGCCTTTATACTGTAAAAGACTATATTGAGCACAAAAAAGCTTGGGATTGAGCTGCTCCAATAGGTCTAGACAGTGAATGTTGTTTTTTTTTTTATTTTTTTTTTTTCTTTCTAAATATCTATTTATATACAGAATGACATGAACATTTGCTGTTTAAAGTCTTATATTATTTTAATTATTGTGAATGTGAGGAATATGTGGGTCATTGTTTCCGTTTTAATCATGGTCTGGCAGTTTGAGTGGTGTATGCGGTCTACACAAATGTCCTGTCCTTGGTATTGCTCGTCGAATCGTTGAGCTCCTTAAGTTCTGAGTTGAGCTGCACGGTTACTGACGAATGCGTGCACTGACTGCGCAGGTCCACTCAGTGTGGTTCTTTCCTCAAAATACCATTTCAGACACCAATCTACATGGTCTTCACATTATCTGACCAAGATTATGTCTGGACATTAAAAGAGACTGTGACCTCTGAGTTTGTTTCGGCCTTTCTTCTCAGAGTAGTCAGATAGGAAACGCCGACCTCATCTAGTTTAAAAAAATATGATTGACATGTAAAAGTGTTTGTACAAACCTACTTACAGAAAATAAATCATTTATCATTTATGGTGTATGTGAATATTGTCTTTGAGGAAACCGGCATGTCCTAGAACCAGAAATTTGAAGACATGTAACATCTACACAGAGGCGGCGTAAGGCGTGGGCGACGTGGGCCATCGCCTACGGCCTCGCGCTCCTAGGGGCCTTGCTCCTCGAAGGCAGGACGAGCAAAATATTTTGTCGCGTTTAAGCTGACGAAAAATATTATTCGTCATATAACAATAACCCTTACCAAATTCAAATATCCACGCTCATTTGTGTTTTTAGATTTTTTTGCATACCGTGGCAACCTCTAATTAAAGCATCACTAAAACTGTAAACACTTTCATTGTTTCCTACCTATAATAATTTATATATAGTCTTTTTGTAGCTTTTTGATTGTCCATAATAAATAGAAATTATTAGTTTCTAATAATTATTGTTCAAATCCATCTTTTTCCGTTACCAGAGGGCCTCGCAAAATGTATGTTGCCCACATGAAATTTAGGTCTTGCCCCGCCACTGCATCTACAAGCCCTCACTGGGCCCGCGTGGTGGTTCTTACAGAGAGGAGGCCAATGTTCCAGCAGGCGGCTTATTGGCTAATGTTCCAGCAGGCGGCTTATTGGCTAATGTTCCAGCAGGCGGCTTATTGGCTAATGTTCCAGCAGGCGGCTTATTGGCTAATGTTCCAGCAGGCGGCTTATTGGCTAATGTTCCAGCAGGCGGCTTATTGGCTAATGTTCCAGCAGGCGGCTTATTGGCTAATTATGCTGTGAATATTGCCACTATCATCACCAGCTTAGTTAACATTCGCTATCAGCGATAAGTTAATGGCGTATCGTAAAAAGCGACCAGCTTCATATGCTGCCTGACGTGTCATTTCGAGAAGGACTAGCTGTTCGCGTGTATGTCGGAAAACATATTGGATTTCATGAGTTTTTCTTATCATGCGCGGAACATAATTCTTTTTATAAATATACACTTCAATTTTATTTATTTCTTTAAGTCTTCTTAACGAGGTACCTCAACAGACAACAAAACAACGGAGCTTTACAGGAGTACTTACGCAGGCAAGCGTAAGCCTCGTCTCTCTTGGAGGACTTTCCTCGTATAAACTCAGAAAGAAGCACATAAAAATGAACACCCACCATTTCTAGCTAGCATAACAGCCACATTCTTGGAATCCAATTACGAAGCCCGACGTGTGTAAAATGTACTCCAATGACAAAAGACAGTCGAACAGTTCAAAAGTGCACTCCTCACTAACGGATCGGATCTCCAACCCCTCAGAACACATGAACATGTCAGCTATAACTGAAATAACACTCTATTTTAGCTGTCATAAGGTTGATAGTAGAATGTAGCTGGGCGATGACATAGCAATGCATAACAGGATATTAACTGTCAGGCAGCTCGCGTCATATCCGGCGCTGTGACTACTTCCGGTTCCGTTAGAGCGAGCATCGGGCCGGAAGCGCGGATGTGCCGATGATTTATGGCGTTTTAAGCAGTAGTATTGTTGTCTATGGGTAGTCCTTTAAGCGACTGGTGTCAATGGCTCGGGGTTCACCGGGCTATCTTGTCAACGTTTGAATTATTGTAATATGTTAATATTTTACGGAAATAGTGTTTGGTTTTGTCATGGAAGATGTTTTGCTGAATGATTATCGTTATACAAGGTAGACAGAGCTTTAAGTTTGGTTTTCACTTTTTAATTTTATTTTAAATAAATAAAAATCAATTGCCGCATGTATGAGAGTTCACTTGAGAACGGCACGAAAGAATTGGCTGATTTTTTTGTTGTGTTCGCAATATCGTCAGGTAAAATCCACCGACAATGTCGGAAATTCAGATGGTATTTTTGTTTAAAATTCACCCGGAAGACGCAAAAAAAAAAAATAGATGAGACAACCTTTGAGCAGCATACCTTATCCATAAAAAAAAGAATTTTGCAAATCGGCTTATAAATAACAGAGTTCTGAGGTAACAAACAAAAAAAAATATTCAACAGAATTGAAAACCTTTTCCTTTTTTTGAAGTCGGTTAATAAAACAATAATCATTAATTAGGAGCAAACAAAGTATGATGATGATGTTTAAGGAGAGAGGAAGTGTTTTATTATTATAATTTTAAAAGTAGACAAAGATTGAGCACGCCTTACCGACACGAGCAAGTCATTCCATAACCGCACTGCTTGAATAGTAGAAGAGTAATAGTAGGCCCTATTTTTATTTTTTATTTATTTATGAGGAACAATTTACATTGTATTTGATTTATTATTAATATACAAACATGCGATAAACGGAAAAAAATAAAATTAAAACATGAATACGTCCTTAAAACGAAAATAATAATATTTACAAAATAGGAGATTGGATATTATAATATTAAATCACAATTCGTCTAAGGAGTATCTCTCCAACAGAAATGCTTTGAGCTTTGTCTTAAAAGAGCTAGTGTATAACAAACTATGATTTTAGGTATCCGAAATAAATTAAACTTGCTGAAGAAATAGTTTTACATCGTGTACAATGCCTATTAGATACGATTAATGCAAATTAATTTGATTTAAACAACAGATAAAGGACATCAAACTTTCATTACGGTCTTTAAGTCCATACACATTCGTGATCAGGACAGTCTGAAACTAATAAATAAATAAATAATTTTACTTCTCTCTTTACCTTACTATTTAACCCATATTTCATCCTATAATGCTCCCACTGCTGGGACATAGGTTTCCGTAATCCACCACGTGGGCCCACTGCGGTTTGGATGGATTCGGTTGGTGTGGTATTCAAACCATTTTTTTTACTAGCCTGCGCTGTCCCACTCCTGGGCAAAGCCACTCCTTCCATCTTTCGCGAGCCCACAAAAGATGGAAGGAGATGGAGAAGATGGAGAAAATTTTAACCCAGTCCAGTTTTGTTTGATATTATTTGAAGTGACCTTGAAGTGAACAGTCAATCCGTCACGGTGAGATTTTCACAGAATAGCATTATTCGTCTACATTTTTAACGGTAACGTGTTATCAAAAATCCAACCAACACTTCTAAACCCACTTTCAAGATGCGTGTCTAGTTAGAGGCAAGGAAATTCTGCTCTAACACCCCAAGGAGACATGTTTGTTGCAGTTCTAAAGAATAAACAGAATATACTCGAGAGCATGTTGCAAGTGTTCCGACCTGCTGAATATTTCCTTTGTTGCATTTCATTGTGATTGAGAATACGACGCTGTTATGTTTCTTTACTCAAATTGTATTAGGGTATCTCAATGGGAACGGGAAGAGTTCGAAAACTGTTTTGGTATTGAACTTGTTTATTTGAGTTATATTTATAATATTAGTGTAGATGATATTATATCCAAACAAACAAACTTTTACCTTTTTTAATATTAGTGTAGATGATATTATATTCAAGTAAACAAACTTTTACCTCTTTATAATATTAGTGTAGATGATATTATATCCACACAAACAAACTTTTACCTCTAAATAGTATTAGTGTAGTTAGATGATATTTATTGTAACATACTTTTTATTTAGATAGTAAAAATACTCTTTGACAGATTGAGTCTGGGATTAGAATGCGAACTGTTATAACCCTGATTTGCTAATGAATTGAAAATACATCCTGCACTTTTCAACATTTCAATCTCAAGTATCACTGATAAGGGCCTTCCACCGTCGCCCAACTCTGAGGACACTTACAGTAGTCTCTCTCCGTCACCCTGATGAGACACGCACGTTCTGATTTCTAATTTTGTAATTTCTACATTCATTTTAATATACATGTATATTTTACGTAAACATTATACCTTTTTTTTATAACGCTCCATAAAAGCATTCTTAAAAAGACGAGAATTGGACCGCAGAAATAAGTACTAGAATTTGAATCCAGATTTTCGCTTGGCGAGGCATATTTTTGTCCATCACGCTAACTTCTTTGTACGGAGCCGTGAGGTAATAATAAATAATGAGGATAGTCTAATGTATTCCGACAGTTGCCTTTATACTAAATCCCTGTACTTATCATTTTCGGAGAAGTCTGGGACAAGGATGAAGAATATTAAAGCTTAGCTCTTGGAAAACAAACAATTTACTTAAAATTCTATGGAAAGGCTTATGACAAGCACAAATACTGAGACTGTTTTCATCACAAGAGAAGAAGATTTGAGCTTTTTTATCGCGTTGTAGTTAGTTTGTTTTTTTTTGTCTGTAATTTTGAATACCTAAGTGATACGTATTTGGGCTTAAGAGACTTGTGGCTAAGTAGTAACAGCCGGACGGGTCGGTCGATCAGGTGAAGCTACACTTGCCGCGGTAGGTCCGTGGATGGGTGACCATTTTTACATACCAAGACCCCTCCGTGTATCAGAAAGCACGTTAAACCGTTGGTCGCGGCTGTGATTCATGGATCTATGACAGTCGTTAAAGGTCGTCAGAAGCCCGAAAGTCTGACAACCAGTCTTACCCAGTATTACTCTGTAACTGGGTTGTGGAGGTGCAGTCGCTCCATGTAAAATACTGGTACTCAGTTGCATCCAGTTAGACTGGAAGCCAGGATGACAAGTACCTAGACAATGTCTTGGTAAAAAAAAAAAAATTGTATTTAGGCCCTACTAAGTGTGCATACACACGAGTGACACGTGTCAACGGCAGAGACCACTGCAGCCGTCGACATACGACGACGACAAATCAAAGAGTACCCAGTAACTGGGTTGTGGAGGCCAGATAGGCAGTCGCTCCATGTAAAATATTGGTATTCAGCTGCATCCGGTTAGACTGGAATCTGAACCCAACTTAGTTGGGAAAAGGCTAGGCAGATGAATTTGTGTTTAAATAAAAAATTTTATATAAAAATAAAACAACCGACTTCCAAAAAAACACTACAAAGTGAAAAATAATTTTAATTTTGGAAGTCGGTGTCGTTGGTTCCGCATTTTGGTTTTTTGACACCGACTTCCGAAATTAAAATTATTTTTCACTTTGTAGTGTTTTTTTGGAAGTCGGTTGTTTTATTTTTATATAAAATTTTTTATTTTTCACTTTTTACTTATATCTACCCCAATCAAATTCATATAAACACTACTTGCTATGTAAGTATCAGTGACAGGAAGCTGCATCTGCGTTTATAGGGTACAGACGTGATGTTATGTTGTGCGATTGCGTAAACAGTGCATACATATGCGATAGCAGCAATCGCGGTTGTTTTACTGGTATTAATTATTATTATAATAAAAAAAAATATATAACCTTTGTAGTGAGTACAGGCGTGATATTATGTTGTGTGATGGTGTAAACAAAGCTTAGATATGCTATAGCAACAATCGCGGTTAATCTGCTGTTATTTATTGAAGAGTTCCCCCGATTTCTACAAGATCCCATCATCAGATATTGAAATGGTGACAATGGGACCACACGGGAAGCACTAGCTTTCAAATAAAAAAAGAATCATGAAAATCGGTTCACCCAGTCGGTTATTATGAGGTAACAAACATAAAAAAAAAAAAAAAAAAAAATACAGTCGAATTGATAACCTCCTCCTTTTTTTGAAGTCGGTTAAAGAATACCTATATGTTTATGTTTTAGATTTCACACATTCATATTTTTCTCTTCTTGTTCTCACACACTATACAAGTATACATCTCTGTCTACATTTCTTTACACTTCTCCTTTCGCAGGTCTGCTGGAAGAAATTTCTTAAGAAATAAGCAGTACCTTTGTACTCGAATTATAATTATTTCGTATCCCTATGTATTGTGTTCATAAATAATTAAATACTCGTACATAAAAATACTTCGTTGATAGACCTTGCCAAACAGTTCTACTTCCTATACTTAATTCATCATAGTCATTCGTCGTCGCTGACCCATAAAGTAGGATTTGAGAAAATCTGTTATTTTTTGTATATAGATAACGATACCTGTCACGTCTGTGAAGTTTAGAGAAATATATTTTTGATATTTCAAGCAAATACACTACATACATAAATATAATGTTGAACTAAACGATTTTTACTTTACTTTTACTTTACTGTTACAGGTATTACCGACAGAGACGACGCTTTTCAAAAGAATTTTTCAGGTGAGTACCTACTAAGTATGCATATACACGAGCGGCACGCTTCGACGACACAAGCAACTGCAACCATCGACGCGTATCGCCGATAGCCGTCGCCGCGTCGGTGGCTGCAATCGACAACGGGTCGCTCGTGTATTATTGAGTACGGTGGTACCTATATATATTGAGTACGGTGCTCAAATAGACAAGCGGCCTTTGTCACACGAGCGGCCTCTGCCTCTGTCATCGACGCGTGTCGCTCGTGTGAATGCTCACTAACACAAAGTATCCTTCATAACTGTACCATTTCTACAAAATGAAGCTGAAGCGGATTATGTTACAAAATAACATTTCAAAGAATATATCATGAAGCCCTTATATGGTAATATTAGGAGAAATTGAGGTCGGAGTAGGGTGTGTACTCGGAATTGTTCAGCAATCAGCCACATGTGTGGGGGATCGATTTGCGTCGGGTGAAACGTGTGTGGGCCCGGCCATCTCACAGGTAGCCTCAGAAGGGACAGTTCGAGAAAATAACTGTACCAAACTTACGCCAGTGTAAACACCTATGTAACGATCAGATTGCTATCGGGTGTAGAGGTTCGTAGCAAGATCTGTTTCACTAGTGGCTTCTCGATTCAAACTTTACGGTGCGTTTCCACAGAAGCGGAGCTGCGCGGAGCAGAGCAGAGACGTGTAGGAATCGTCCAATCACAGACGAGACGAGTGACGCGATGAGGATTTCAACCATTGTGATTAGTCGATTCCTGCACGTCTCTGCTCCACTTCGCCCAGCTCCGCTTCTGTGGATACGCACCCTTATGGTGACTCGGAATATGAAGCGAGTCGCGGCGCAGTAACAAATTCACTTGTCAGCGCGTGAGGGCTGAGCGACTGCGCAGCGCGTAACGCATTTCAGAGCCGCCATAAATCTCGAATCGGTCTGTACATTCTGCTACAGATCAACGATGTTCTGAAGATCAATCTGTGGCATATAACAGTTTAACATGCTGTTCTTGTGTGTGATATACTGGATGCTTTTTTTACAGGGTTTTCTACTCATGAATATGAACAACTTTCACTATGGGACCAAGTCTGAAATCACGAAAACAAAATCAGCTGTTTAATACAATAAGTTCTATATCTACTTGACCAAAATGTATGAAACAGCTGTTTTTTTCGTGATATCACAGTTGGTTCCATAGTAATAGTTGTTCATATTCATGAGTAGAACACCCTGTAAAAATTTGGAGCCTGTAACAAAATCATGCCGTATATACATATAAATATATGTACGTGTGACCAAATGCAGGAACACCGTCTATACATTTACAAAGACGGCGTTCCCAAATAATTGACCCATTTGGGTATCAATTCTTTAATCAATCTCAACACAGCGCTGAATGACAGGCCACCTGATGACAGAGAAACGCTGCTATAACGTATGTTTCTCGCTAACCCATGCATTATGCAATATATCTGTTTATTTCGCATTTTACTCGAAGCCAAGATAAAAGGTGCTACTAAACATGTTCATGCAAGTTTCCTATGACTGTTACTTTTTCATTAAGCGTTTCTGCCGGTCGATTCTGTAAAAGTCTCACCGTGAAATCATAAGTGAAGTGAGCACTTAATAGTGTTAATCCCTAGCATTAGGAATGAATGACAGCTCACTTCCCGCTCACTTCACCTAAGTTCTCACGGTGAGATTTTTACAGAATAGTACTGCTGGGAGTGAGTCTTCGGTCCTTACTTATTGGATAGCGCGTGGCTAAGCTACATTAATGGACAGTGGGTGGCTCCAGAGGGCAGAGGTAGGGTTATTTTACGACTATCACGGAAGGATGCCATGCGTTCATACTGACCGTGGATAGTGTTGGACGATACATACATAATTATGTCGATAGCCATTTGTTGACTGTCCCCGTATTAGGAATCGATGAATGGAAGCGTTGTTTTCATTGTTATTTTTTTTAAAGGTTGGATTGGAATACACTAAAACATATCGCCTGTATTCCACAAAGGGATAGACTGAGGTGAATCTATACACATACTAGTAAAGAGTAATACACTATAGTGATACACACTGTGTTGTCATCTGACATTATGCTGAGCTGAGGCCCTTTTGGCATTATAGTCTTTGTTTACTGTTTTATAGTTTTAATGTGTATTTATTTTGATGTAGTGCCAATAAACGCATTTTCTTTCTTTTCTTTCTTTCTTTACTAATATTTAAAATTTAAGTCCGCTGCGATGTCGCGAAATCTCCTAAAGATCACAATAGAAAAAAAAATTAAGTAATAATAGAAAAAGTAATTGTGTCTCATTAATGACAGTTGAGCTAATACTTATATAACTTTATTATTCACTTTATTTAATATTTATAATTTATGTAAACATGCAAACTTAAATGTTTTGTTGATACGACATCTTTTTCTGTATGATAGAGTAAGCGCGATCTTATTAAAAATGTAAGATTGCAAAAATCCTAATAGAATATGGTTGCAAAAATGTCTTACGATGACGCAAAAAAGTAGCATACTATTTTACTCAATTTGAAGGTAACCATAATTAAAGTAGATAAATTATTTACTATTTGTAGGAATTTTAGGTAATACTTATCTATAAGCACTGGAGTGAGATAACTGAGATACAGGTTTATTCCTAGTTCAGGTAGAGTCCAATTATTTTTTACCTACCAACAGTATACGGCCCTATTTTGTGGGTATTTATGTAAATCAATTATTTCAATAAGCAACTTCAGTTTCAAACCTTTACAACCAACTTTAAGCTAGGCAATTACAATATTAATGTTCACAACAGCAAATGGAAACTAGGTAGCAGAAACATTTCACTTAATTAAATTGAAAAATTGTTGATGACGACTATTTTAATTGATTTAATTATTTCCTTTATTGGGGGACTTATTTAATTATTTCCTTTATTGGGGGACTTATTTAATTATTTCCTTTATTGGAGGGGCCCGTGGCTAAATAATAATAGCCGCACTGGTCGATCGATCAGGTTAAGCCACGCTTGCCGCGGTTGGTCTGTGGATGGGTGACCATCTTTACATACCGATACCTTTGACAGCCTTCACGGGTAGTCAGAAGCCCGAAAGTCTGACAACCAGTCTTACCAAGGGGTATCGTATTACCCAGTAACTGGTTTGAGGAGGCCAGATAGGCAGTCGCTCCTTGTAAAATACTGGTATTCAGCTGCATCCGGTTAGACTGGAAGCCGACTCCGACATAGTTGGGAAAAAGGCTAGGCGGATGATAATTATTTCCTTTATTTATTTAAATACATATAAATGAAATAATTAAATCAATTAAAATAGTCGTCATTAAAAATTTAAATCACTATTATTATGAGGCTGTTGTATCCCACTGCAGGGCAAAGTCCTCTCTTCCGTCTTTTCATTTTTTACTCTCTTTGGCAATTAGAACCCAATACTTGAAGTAGAAGTCCATTCTGGACATAACGTCCTGATTTCTTTAATTAAAACGGTTTAAAACCCATTACAGAAATTAAAGATACAGTTTGTTCATACACATAAATGATAAAGTATAAAATCATCTAGTAAAAAATTAGCAAAACCTTCATAAATCCCTCTCACAGTACTTCTGAGAGGCCGACACAATCTTCGTCCATTCGTCATTCATTCATTCATTCTGCCGTGCGATTCTGTCACCATCTCACCGTGAAAGCTTGGGTGAAGTGAGCGTGGAGTGAGCTGTCATTCGCTAGGGATTAACACTAATATCTGCTCACTTCACTTATGATTTCACGGTGAGATTTTTACAGAATCGACCGGCAGATGTGACATTACTTCTAGTAATTGAATTTTACGTATCCAATAAACCAACTAGACTTCCAGATTGAGCATCATTGCAAAATAACGTTTTGTTCCCTATGATGTGGTTCATGAAAACCATTACTTACTTGAGAAAAAGATACGATTTCATCCACCCTAAGAATGTTCAAAAGAAAGGACACTAAAGTAGGAAAGCACAATGATCAAACATCCTTCAAAAATTGGCAAAGTTACCCTATTGAATTCACTGAGTCGTATTACAGGTCGTTCACCCCTCGCCCCTATATTTCTACGGCTTCTCGGGGACATTGCTCGTTACATTAATAATACATCAAGCATTATATCTTTTTGCTTTCAATTATAACTGGCATTTCGAAGAAGGCTTTTGCTTCCCAGGAATTTTGGGGTCTCATTGTTTCGATAATTAATGGGTGTGATTTGGTTGGAGTCTCAGTAAACCAAATTCAGATATTGCTATCTTTTTCTTGCACACATGAAAATATGGAGGAAAATTAACTGTAACCGAGTCGCTTTAGTATGGCAATAAAGGTCATTACCCGTTACCTAGTGTTTCTCCAAACAATAAACGATGTATGGTTTTTCGTTATTAGAACATGTTGATGATCACGATAGATATTGATTCCGAACCTTATTTGAGTTTTTTTTAATTAAGAATGCTTAAAAATATACGTGGGTCAATGACCGCTATGGCCACGCTAAAGCGACTCGGTTATAGACTAGAACTTTTAATAAAATGAAGACGTGTCCAATCATGTTCCTACTCATACCAACTTAGTTTCACTGAAACTAGGCAACATGTTCGAGCAAGTCTCAACTTTGAAACAGTTTATAATTAGAAGTAGCAGCTGCTTATATTTTCCTTATTTTGTATTAGCTGAGCCCGCGACTTCGTTCGCATACCTTAGTGGATTTCATGGATTATTTTTCTAAAATAAAAGTAAGTTAATCCTTATAACATCAGCTATCTGCCAGTGAAAGTTCCGTCGAAGCCGCTCGAGCCGTTTCGGAGATGAGCTGGAACAAACAGACAGACAGACTGAAAGACACAATTTTTTTTTTTTTTTCGTTATACGTGCCGTATATACTTTCATGTGCATTTAGAAGGTAACAAGCTCTTATTTTGACTTTACAAACAGATACTTCAATTTTATTTTATGTATAGTATGATATAGAAGATTTTCGTAAAAATGATAATTCTTAACAGAATCGACCCCAGCTATGAATGTTCCCCTTTTCCACATAAAAGTCTTTGGTATATCCCCAGTAAATCTATTTGATTTATCAAGTCTGGAGAGTTACTTTTGATCCCGGTTTCATCTTTAAGACACTAGGTACGTAGGTACCGTATACGACAAAAATATCCAATCACACCAAATTTTTTGGTGGATAAATATAGGCATTTCCCATCAAGATGTGTTAACTTTTCAAAAATGAGCACTGATGAAACGTCAGAAGCTAAGTGCACGGTTCCATTTGGTCGTTTCCTATGGAAAAGAACCGGCAAGAAACTTCACGGTTACTATTTTGCTATTCTCTCTTGTTATCTTTCTGGTATGTATCTTACCTGCCCCTATCTAATCTCTCTATATCTTTTGTTATTCCATATTTAATCTGCTCAACACGGACTAGAAAAAAAAGAAGGACTCCGCGCCACGCGTATCGAAAGTGAAGCACCGTACCGATCTATGTGTGCGTGATTTGAGGGATACCAGATGAATGAAAATTTCCCCATGTTTTAAATATTTGGACAGCGTATTCATTTATTACAATAAAGCGATATAAGAAGTCCACTTAACTGAAATTACAAACATATACTAGTGAAAACTCAAAATTAAGTGTTTATTTTGTATGGATGACTAGAAAAACGCTGCTGTAGAATACGTATTTCAATTGATTGTCTTCAATTACCTATTAGGAAGATAGGGGGATGGGTATTAAAGCTTACTTACCTAAAACACACAAGGTGTATTTTACCTATAATAAGAAAACTATTTAACGTTCTGTAGAAAATAAAACTGAAATATTTATTCAAATGATTTAATCAGAATCTTCACAACACATACAAACACTCACTAACCCGCACTGCATTCTTTATCAATCCAAGAAACATTACAACAGCATGACGCTAATCCGTTCCAATCTAAGAACCCTCGCCAATTGATGATATGTATCAAAATGTATACAGCATATCACGCTCGTTTTCGACGGAACAAAATGGTCTTCACATCTGTAGTTTCTTATTATTGTTCCAATCATTGTTCCATGAATGATTTGCTGTAGGAAATCTATAAAAATAATCATAGTCAATACTTGCAAAAAAATGACAAAGAACACAAAAAAAAAATTACCCAATCTCTCGGGACACTTACCCATTTATTTATTTATTTATTTATTTAAACTTCTCGCACAAAAGGTACAAAGGCGGACTTAATGCCTTAGGCATTCTCTACCAGTCAACCAAGGGTGGTGAAGAGATACCCATTTATTTTCTGACAACACTTATTAGTCTATTGAGGTTTTGTGTTCCAATAGTAATGATTTTAAAATGTCAAAAATACAACAAATCAACAAGTAAAATTGTGCCTTAACTGTGATATGTTATTCCTTGACAGTTTTTCTGGGATGTAGAATTATTTTTACACGTTTTCAAAAGACAAGATGGCATTATTTTATTTTATTACTTCACGTAAATAGTACCTACAAAGACGCCGTCTTGTCGCGTAATGGCGGCCGGCCGGCATTCTATGATGTAAATGTGTGCGTGAAGCACGTTTGTACAAAACGGTCCGGCACCCTTACTGTGCTTCACTTTCCATATTATGCGTCGCGCGGACTCCTTCTTTTTTTTTCTAGTCCGTGTTTTTGTAGTGGTGCTGCTCAACTACAATTTTATTTTCAATAATATTGGTGATCTCTGATTATGCTATTTGTCGGTTTTTACCGACAGATAAATTGACATCACCAAATAAAGTGGGTTAAGGATAGGAGGGTGAAACTACTACATGGGTATGAGAGAGAGAGAGAGAGACGAAGAACATACCCGAAGTTTTTCTAAAATTCGACTTGTCATGTTTCTGGCAGCTATCTGTACATGTTTTGTGAATAACCCCTTATAGTTCACCCGGTTTCAACCGCCCACGAGACGTAGGAGGCATGGAGACAGATACAATTGAAACATTCAATAGACAAGATGAAGGTTATAGTATCGGTAGGCCACGCCGGCGTAATTGTAGACGGACAGTTGACAAACAGATGACAAAGTAAGTCTACCGAGGGATCCCGCCTTTCAATACGTACACAGAATGAAATAAAACCCCCGAGGACAGCGACATTATTTCCTTTTAAATGATCTGAAAATAGAAATCTCATTTTACTTTTGTTACTCTTAAATCGGTGTTCGGGAACGGGAAATTGTCATATGCTGTATAATAAATAGATACTAATTAAACATATAAACAACGAAAATAAATGACGACTACAGATTATCGCAGCTACGGAAACAAGAACACAACAACAAGTAATGTTCCTTCATGAGTCTCTTAAATACAGCTAACGATTGCGCGTGTTTTATTTGAACTGGCAATGCATTCCATAAACAAGCGGCCTGGACAGAAAAGGATTTGTCGAAAAAAGTTGTGGAATGCATTGGCATTTTAAGCTTTATATTATCCGATGACCTTAAACACTTTGTGTGGGAGTCGCAAAGATACTGAAAACGTATTTCAAGATAGAGAGGGGTGGAGGGGGAAAAGAGCACATTATACAATAGGAAAAGAATACACTCAGAGATAGGACTAAACTAATATTTATCTTATGCCCTTTTCTTAGTGAAATAGAAAGAAAAAGATGCACTGAGCTTAAATTTAGTTTAGTGTGTGAACCACAGAATCGGCACCACTGAAAATGTTTATAGAATAGTGTTGCCAAAAAGTTCCCAAGCAGCTCTGCTATTGTTATTTTCTTCAGCACAAAATATGAGACGTATAAAGATCAAACTAGTTCTGATAACGTGAAAGCTGTCTTTGTTTCTCCTTGGAGGATATTCTTGATAGCAGACCGTATCAATATCTCGTTTCAATAGAGCCTTCAGAGCGTTTCCTAAGCTATGATCAAAACTAACAGAACTTTAGTAGATATATTCGTGCCAAAAGTTATGCAATGTCTTTCTTGTTATTAAGTAACATTCAACAAGGAGGTTAGACATGTTCTTCAACTTTATCATCCATCATCATCTGTATCAAATTGCTGATTGTGATAACAGGAGATTATCTATTGAGTTTCTTGTCTGACTTTTCTTAGTTAGATAATTTTTAGGAACCGTTCTACTAAATTGTTAGGTTAGGTTCATTCAAAAGCTTATGTAAATAATACTAATGACGAATCAGGTATTTCTTGTAAATAAATATGACGGCATGGCAAGTGGTGGCACCTCGTTTTATTACGCAGTTACTGGAATCACCGAAAAGGTTGGAGCGACACTGGATGGTGAAAATCACTCTAGCAGAGCGTCGCGCGTCGCTTCGATGGTTGCGTGGCGGTCTTCTGATGAGACAGATGATGTCAGAGGAGCCGCTGTCGTACCACGTCCACGAACTGCTATATTCCGGCACAATCCTGATGATATTGAAGCTGCTGAATGATTACCACTTTTGGTAAAGGCAATTCTGCCGTTAAATACTAAGCAGTAATAGTCATGCTTTTAGAAATACAGCTCTCACAATAGTTAACTAAGGCAAATAATAATGCTTTGTGTACCTACAAATAAATATGTCAGCTGGTTCGAGTCGAGCTCAACTATGTACACAAACATAAAGGGTTATTAATTGCCCTCAGATAATGTTTCGAAATAGTTAGAATATTTGCCTTTATAGCCAGCCATTGGCGCCGATCCTCTTGTTCACAAACAAAACTAAATTTAAGTTCAGTGAATCTTTTTCTTCCTATTTCATTTTGAAAAGGACAGAAGATAATTATTAGTTTAGTCCTGTCAAATTAGTCAGCGCCTGACGTAAAAATCACGTCTTTTTAATCACGTCTACTCTTATCTATGGGGTATCTTAATTTGACAGGACTAAACTAATATTTAACTTCTGTCCTTTTCTTAATGAAATAGAAAGAAAAAGATGCACTGTGCTTAAAAGTTTAGTTTGTGAACCAAGGGTATAGGCGCCATTGTCATATTACAGCTGTATTTGAATCTTGAACTTTTGGCAATGTGCCTGTTGAAAATTACTTATTTGTATGAGATATTTTGTCAAATCTGCCTAAGCTTTTCCCTACTTCTAGTCTAGCCGAATGCAGTTGAATACCAGTATTTTACATGGACCGATTGACTATCTGACCTCCACAACCCAGTTAGCGAGTAACACGATGCCCCTTGGTAAGATTGGTTGTCAGACTTTTGGGCTTCGGACTACCCGTAACGACTTTCCGATGCAAGGGGGTCTCGATACATAAAGATGACTATCCAAGGACCGACCGCAGTAAGCATAGCTTAACCTGATCGATCGACCCGTGCGACTGTTATTAGTTAGCCACGAACCCCTATGGACACAAACATAAAGGGTAATTAATTGCCCTCAGATCGTTATGGTTCCAAATAGTTAGAATATTTGCCTTTGTGGCCAGTCATTGTCATATTACGGCTGTATTTGAATCTTGACTTTGTTTCACTGTGCCTTTATGTGGAAGTTATTTAGTGACTTTTCCGTAGGTTCCGAATGCTTTTGGTATCTTTTAAATTAAATCTGTAAAGGACTTTACGTTGGCACTTCCCGTGACCAAGGGCTGGCTTTTACCTTGGCAGAGGATAAACATTCCTAAACAAAATGGCAATGCTGACAGTCTTTTGGGTATATTACCAGTTGAAAGCGATACAATCTGAATCAAAATCAAAGGTCATTTATTCAAACTAGGCTAAGAATCAGCACTTTTCGAACGTCAAAATTACAAAAGACAGTCCCCTAAAACGCCCGCCCTTCATACCTGATACCTGAGATACCGGATACCTGAGAGACTAGACTAGACTAGACTTTTTCGACGCCATATTTTAGTTTGTTGAGTTTTAGTTACGTTAGGTTATTATATTGTCATTTTTAAAATAGTAAGCATATAATTAGCCGTTATCTTATTAATAAATACTTCTATTGATCATTTTATATAATTTCCACGCTAGTATTTTATTTATTATTTATTAAAACTTTATGCACAAGTAAAAAAAGTACTGTACAAAGGCGGACTTAATGCCTGAGGCATTTTCTACCAGTCAACCTTAGGGTGATGCAGGTATTTTAGTTGTCAAAGCATTACTATTTCGTGGGGTTTTCAAATAAAATAGCAAAACAGAAACTCAGTTAGAATCTCAATGTTGTTTTTTATTTATTTTCTTTCATAGACTAGTCTTGACGACTCAGCGTGATCGCTTCACCCGATTCACGACATTTCGTGAATCGGGTGAAGTGGCACGACACACAAACTACGTCGGATTAAACGTGGGTTTTGACAACTAAAATACTAGCTTTGAAATTTTCTAAAATGATCAATAGAATTAGCATAAAAAATATGATTAAAATCTCGATTGTGATTGTGAATGTTTGCTCGGTCAATTCTTAGCATCAGTGGGATGACACTGACAGCTCACTCCACGCAAGTTTTCACGATGAGATTCTTAAAGAATCGACCGGCAGATCACACATGTCGCGAGGCTCAAGAAGCGGGCTTAGGGGCACGTGCCTCGCTTCCCAAATTATTAGGACACCAGAAAACTTAGGAGATGAACACACGGTTGTTTAGGTGGAGGTGGCCTTAGAAGTCGACTGTCTTTTATTTGTAACTTGTTAAAAGGCACTTCTCCGCCCTTCGTCTTTGTAATGTTACAGTTCAGATTCGAGTATTACATCGGTGAGTGAGGAGAACCGAGGTAATGGTAATATATTCATGCTCCAAATCGAATCTTAGATTGATATATTACAGGCGAATGCTCCCGGTGAAGGAGCGCTTTTACGGATTAACCGATGGTTGCACGGTTCTAGTTACAGTACAGTTATATCGAGCGCTATATGGTTGTCTATATCAAGCATATGCTTTGGTTTATGAGCGCATATTTGGGAAATTTGTACTTTTATGCAGCATATACGTATGGCTTGACTTATTGTTAGTCTAAACCTTTTGCGAATTGACTGGACAGCCCTTAAATCTTATTTATCAATTTCCATTACTTACTATTGCAAATCAAGTTCTTTGTAACTGAACAGACAGCTGAGCTGCTGGGAAGTTTGTTTGCACCACTTCTTCTTCCCGAGTAAAGCACTAGAAAGTTGTGAAGGGCGGGCGTTTTGGGGAACTGTCTCATGTAATTTAAACGTTCAAAAAGTGCTGATTCTCAGCCTAGTTTGAATGAATGACTTTTGATTTTCATTTCATATTTACCGTTATATGTTTTATTTTGGTACCAGCATAAAAATAAAGCAGATTTTAGTTAGGTTAGTGCATACAAGAATCAAGCTTGTCACTACGTAATCGAGACAGACCACACCACACTTAAAGCAACATTTGTCGTCAAATGAACACACAGCTTTAGTGTGGCGTCATAACGTGAGCATCGGCTTATACCATCGTAGAAACATTGTGGCGGCTTACGAGCTGGCAGGACGGGTGTTTTTATACCGACACGATGTATGGCCCTCATGGGATACACCCATGTTATGTGCTTAGTAGCGATCGCCGGTCCTTTTGTGAAAATCGTCAACATCAGTATGTGCTTCATCTTAGAGGGGCCCGTGGCTAAATAATAACAGCCGCACGGGTCGATCGAACAGGTTAAGCTACGCTTGCCGCGGTTGGTCTGTGGATGGGTGACCTTCACAATCACAATCTTCACATACCGAGACCCCTCCGTGCCTCGGAAAGCACGCTGTCATTCGTGGATCTTTGACAGTCGTTACGGGTAGTCAGAAGCCCGAAAGTCTGACAACCAGTCTTACCAAGGAGTATCGTATTACCCAGTAACTGAGTTGTGGAGGTCAGATAGGGAGTCGCTCCATGTAAAATACTGGTATTCAGCTGCATCCGGTTAGACTGGAAGCTGACCCCAACATAGTTGGGAAAAGGCTAGGCAGATGATGAGTATATGATTTATCTTATCTACACTAATATTATAAAGAGGAAAGATTTGATTGTTTGTTTGTATTGAATAGGCTCTGAAACCGCTGGACCGATTTGAAAAATAGTTTTACCACTAGAAGCCGACATTATCCCTGATGAACAGAGGCTACTTTTTGCCGCGGGAAAATGCTTCATTCCTACGGGAAAACGGATAATAGGACAACGGGTATTATGAATTATTCTTCCTTACTTATCTTTTTCACATAACTTCTAAACGGCTGAACCGATTGGGTTGAAATTTTATAGGGGTATTTCGATGGTTTCCTGAATTATTTTAAAAATACGATTGGACCCGGTAGGTGGCGCTGCTGTCGGTATGTCAACTACTAAACGGCCTGACCAATTAGGTTGAAATTTTGTATGTGTATTTCCATGGTTTCAGAGACACGAATGTATTAAGCCTACCTAATCTATCTTTCTATGCATATACAACATGTAACGTTAAATAGTTTATTATTTTATAGTTTGATCAGAATAACGGGCAGAATTCATTGAACCACTTTTTAATATAGGCCACATTCTTCAAAAAATCTTCATTAAAAACTTTTCCGTGTCTATTTATTAATAGGTCAAGCAAGCCAATGTCAGCGCGGCGCAGCAGCCCGGTGACGACTCCTCCCTCGGTAAAGCGTCTTCGCAGACGCAAGAAACGATCAGAATGGCCACTAAAACTAAAACAACACATAAAACGTTTACAATTTTTTTAATGACTTATTTTCTCTGTGAAATAGGTCAATTGAATTAAAAATCAGTTGGGGTGTCTGAGGTTTTGCGCATTTAACGTTACACGTTGTATAAATAAAACAATTACATTAACCACATTATTTAAGCAACATATTTTTAAACGGCGGGAATTCCGAATTCTACGCAAACGAACTTGCGGGCGGATGCTAGTAAAATAATAAATGAAAAATGGTTTTATTCCGGTAAGTAAGTTTGTAACTTCACACGTCAATCATATTTTAAAAACTAGATGAGGTCGGTGTTTCCTATCTTACTACTCTTAGAAGAAAGGCCGAAACAAACAGACTCAGAGGTCACAGTCTCTTTTAAAGACCGGACATAATCTTAGTCAGATCATGTGAAGACCATGTAGATTGATATTTGAAATGGTCTTTTGAGGAAATAACCACACAGATTCAGTGGACTTGTCCAATCAATGCACGCATTTGTCAGTAATCGTGCAGCTCAACTCAAAACATAAGGAGCTCAACTTTTGAATTTGGTCTTTTGATAATGTATTTTTTGTACCGAAAGGGTGCCAACGGGACCCTATATATGCTATTGTTAATCGAAGGGCACTTGACTAAAATTCTAAATTAATGTCGATCACATACCTACTAACAAAAAATTAAGTTTCAGAGTTTCATGCATATTAACTGAAAGTATGTCTGACATTACGAGTAGTGCGTGACCAATTTGTGTGCCTTGGTCACGAACGATGACTAATATTGTAATAATAGCTTGTGTTTGTAACGTGGTGTATTATTATTATTTTACTAGTTTATTAAAGGTAATTGGTCGAGGGCGAACAGGGGGCCTTGAAAGTCTAGAGTGGGGTGGATCCACACGCGACATAAGAGTTTTCATGCTAACAAAGGTCTTCATTCATAGGTATAAAAGAGGACCAAACCGATGTATGGTTGTGGCTAAATAGTAATAGCTGCACGAGTCCATCGACCAGTTTAGGCTATGCTTGCCGCGGTTGGTCCGTGGATGGGTGACCACCTTTATATACCGAGACCCGTCTGTGCCTCGGAAAGCACGTTAAGCCGCTGGCCGCGGCTGTCATTCGTGGCTCTTTGACAGTCGTTACCGTCGTCAGAAGCCTAGACTAGACTAGTTATCAGACTTTCGTCTGATAACTAGTCTTACCAAGGAGCATCGTATTACACAGTACCTGGGTAGTGCAGATCAGATAGGTAGTCGCTTCATGTAAAACACTCGTTCTTAGCTGCATCCGGTTAGACTGGAAGCCGACCCGAACATACTTGGGAAAAGGCTAGGCAGTTGATGAAAACGACCAAACCGTACCTGAAATGATTGATAAACATACTTACATAAACTAACGCCTTGTTCCCAGGAGGGGAGGGGGGGGAGGGGGAGGGAGCAGAAACTACAGAACGCCACCTGCTGCGATCCTAACATACTCCATTTACTTCGTTTACGTTCATGCATCTGGTCATACACGCACGCCGGTTGCGAGTACTACGCACCTGACCTTTTTGAAGTAAAGCACCAATAAGGTCACTTCGAGCGCGTCTCCTCCCGGCGTTTTCGCTCAAATCTGCCTCGACCACCCAAAATACCTTTTCATTGAGTCTTTGACCTTTTGTTATTCGGCTTTCATTCATTTGGTTATTGTTATCTTTTATCAATAACTAGAGACCCGCCCCGGCTTCGCACGGGTGCAATGGAGAAACACTGATAATTTTTTTCGTAAAAAGTATAGGATAAAAATGGTTATTGTGGGTTATCCCTAAGAAATAGACATATACCATCCCGGACTTTTTTGTAGACCTTTTTAAGGTGTACAATACTGTAGTACATTATTTTGATCTATCTCGACGGGTTCAGCCAGCGTTTACAATGTAAGCGCAAAAAAATGTGTTTATTTACGACATAACATTAGAAACCTCTAAAATTATCAGTGTTTCTCTACTATATTATGCATGTATTATACATACAAACCTTCCTCTTGAATTATTCTATGTATTAAAAAAACCGCATCAAAATCCATTGAGCAGTTTTAAGGATCTAAGCATATATAGGGACAGACAGACAGGGAAGCGACTTTGTTTTATACTATGTAGTGATAAATATATCTGGGAATAATAGAGGGTTATGTCGGACTTCACTCCAATGCCATGAGTTGGGGGCACGGGAGATACTAGTACATTCGCCGCACCCCCGACTGGTATCAGCCCACCATGCTTAGCGGGCACCATCACCAAGTGCGGCCGTTCTTACGACCGCACGTCCTTGCATTATGACGCGCATAAAATGCTGCGTGCCCTCCTTCTCCTTAAGGTGGCCGGAGATCGTTAAGCGCTCTTCAACGCCCGGCTGCTCTTCTGGTGTGGGTGGAATGAGAGGTATGCTCTCTCTCTCTCCCTCTGCGTCACCTCCTTTGCATTTATCACTTTCTCGCAAAAAGAGGCGACAGCACTTTACGCATTTTCGGTTCCGACCAGGGATTGAACCACGGCTGGGAGCGAGAGATCACCCGCTACAAGTGTTGCGACGAGGGCACAGCGCTGTTGACAAGCTGAACTGTTCAGTCCAAGATAAGGGAAAGCACCCGTAGATTGGACTTGAATAATAAAAAAATTACTAATCTAACCTAAGAATTGTTAAACATAGTCCACGATACAGGTCTGTAAAATTATTCAACAGGTTGCCTTTAGACATCAAAAGTACTGTCTATAGTAGCGCTTTCAAAATAAAACCAAAAAAAATCCTATTGAATAAGTGCCTAAATGCTGTAGAAGTACTGTAATTACAGCATGCTTTTTTTACCGTCTCCAAATTTTTACAGGTTGTTCCACCCATGAATATGAATAACTTTCACTATGGAACCAACTCTCGAGATCACGAAAAAAAAATTAGCTGTTTCATACATTTTGGTCAAGTAAGTATTGAACTTTTAAGCAGTATTAAACAGCTGATTTTGTTTTCGTGATTTCAGAGTTGGCCCCATAGTGAAAGTTGTTCATATTCATTAGTAGAACACCCTGTAAAAATTTGGAGCCTGAAAAAAAGATCACCCAGTATAATAAATTGTAATTTTATTGAGATAATCATGAGTTGTTAAATTTTATTAGATTTTGTTTATTCTGATTTATTAACTATAAATTAAATACTATTATTTTTAATTAGTTCCTCCAGCGTACGTTGCGCTGTGTCCTCGTAGCAGTCCACACAGCGGTGACAAACGGGCGTCGGCTCCCGACCTATGCTACGCAGGTACTTCGCGAAACATCCGTGTCCAGTTAGCACCTGCTTTAGCCGGAAAGTCAGGGCTCCATGCTGCCTCTCCAGCCATTCCCACATAACAGGCCTTACCGCCACTATTGTGACGAGCCCCCATCAAATATAGTACCTACTAACCTACTGCATGAAAAATGCACCTATTCTGATGTAAAACTCGTTTGTTACAATTTCATTACTTCGGAGACGTTGCCCCGACGCTACTTCGCGTGTGCGTTTCTTATAAGAACGGTAGTTAAAATCAAATCAAAAGTGATTTATTCAAACTAGGCTGAGAATCAGCACTTTTCATCATCTGCCTAGCCTTTTCCCAACTACGTTGGGGTCGGCTTCCAGTCTAACCGAATGCAGCTGAATACCAGTATTTTACATGGAGCGACTGCCTATCTGACCTCCACAACCCAGTTACTGGGTAATACGATACCCCTAGGTAAGACTGGTTTTCAGACTTTCGGGCTTCTGACTACCCGTAACGACTGTCAAAGATCTACGAATGACAGCCGGGACCAACGGCTTAACGTGCTTGCCGAGGCACGGAGGGGTCTCGGTATGTAAAGATGCTCACCCATCCACAGACCAACCGCGGCAAGCGTAGCTTAACCTGATCGATCGACCTGTGCGGCTGTTATTATTTAGCCACGGGCCCCTCCAATCAAGAATCAGCACTTTTCGAACGTCAAAATTACAAAAGACAGTCCCCCAAAACGCCCGCCCTTCACCACTTCCTAGTGCTTTCGCTGGGAAGAAGAAGTGGCGCAACAAACTCCCCAGCAGCACAACTTCCACAAACTCATAAGTGGACAACGTTACACAAATGAATTGATACTTCGAAATATTAGGGATAAATATTGGAAAATCGTGTGGCAAACCCGTGTCTCGCCTCTGTTGGCCCATCCTTTATTTCCTCTTCGAATTACTGAAGTAGATTCATAAAATCTAATTAGCAAACACCATTATCTCGCTCAAGTCGCAGCTTAACACTGAAAATGAAAACCCCATTTCCAAAACAGTCCAATGTGGTCCAGTATAGCTGTGTAAGTAATTTAATCAGTTAGAGGGTTGCTCTTGAATGGAGCTTCGAGATTGCGCCTAATAACTCGCCCGGCTCGACTTTCGACTTGCAGCGTTGTGAGTGCGCCAGGACAAATTAATTACAAATACAAATATTATTTTACGCCTTTGGCTCCTTTCTAGGATTCAAAGAGTGTTTTATGGCTGTAATAGAGACTGTTTATTTGATGCAGGACGTAGAATTGTAAATGAAATAATATGGAATTTAAAAGAAACGTATGTAAGGATCGTAGCAGGCGGTATTCTGTAGTTTCTGCCTACATTCATGGGAACAATGCGTGAGTTTATGTATGTCTGTATAAGCGTTAATGTGACAATTTCTGAGAAAATTTTCCTTGATAAACTCACCATTTCAAAAACTTCCATTTATAAATGCTTTTTTGTTTGTATATTGATTTTTAGCGTGTTTCGGAAATAAATAAAGAAATAAAAATAGGTATATTTGTCGCAGAAACACGTGCATACAAAAAGATAATTAACTCAAATAATAAAAACAAACTATAGGTATCTACCACTGGGCACAAAAATAGGCGACAGCAGCATGTCATGACTGTGTGACAAGAAGGTTTCCACTCAGCATGATGCTGATGATGAGTGATCATTATTAAGGGTGTGGATACAGACCATCAAACTTCTACAACAACAACAACTTTCTCGATGGAACCAACATAGTAATCGCGAAAAAATAAACAGCTGTCCCATACCAAACTTCAATACCTACTCAACCCAAATGTACAGACGCCAGCACATCAAGCTACCCGAAACTGTCAGATTTTCCCAATCAACTTTGAACCTTATGTTATAGCGCTAAAGTTGAAAATCTATTAAAGAAATCTGACAGATTGTAGTAGCTTGATGTGCTGGCATCTGTACCACACATTTCTGATACATGCTATAAAAAATCATAAAAACCCGCATTGCCGCAAAGGATAATTATGTATCCGTTTAATTGAGGTATAAAAATATTTAAGTACAAATGTTGTAAAAAAAATTTGCAATCAAAGGTAGTTTCACGAAAAAATGCTTAAAATTTCAAAGCAGGTAAATATACAAAGGCTACGTATTGAAATAAAGTTATGCAAATAGTTGAAGCAAAACTTATGTATAAATTAACCCTGTAATTAATGGAAAACTCGTAGAAAATGTACATATTTCCGTTTTACCAAGATGTTTTAATAGTTATTTAACGGGTACATTTCAAAGAATATTTTACTGTAGAACTTTTCTGAGGTGATTTGTCACATTTCAACAGAAATATAAATGTTACTGAGGTTTTAGTGTTTCAGGTGGGTTTCTCTCGACTCGTCTCAAGAGAAAATACAGAGAACTGCGATTGTTTTTTTTCTATTTAAAATTGCCTAAAACAACCATGCAACAAAACTTAGGTGAAGTAAGCTTGGAGTGAGCTGTCATAGTCATAGTCATTTATCCAATAACAAGAAACTTGTATCTGAATTACATAATTAATTAGTAAATTAAACATTTTCAATTCCATAAATAATTCAACGAAACAAATTCAATAATAATAATTACAATACTAATAATAATTAAGATACATTTATAATTCAACAACAGAATATACAATGTGTAACGTTAAATGCGCAAAACCTGAAAATAGTTTGATCAAAATAACGAGCAGAATTATTTGAACCACTTTTTAATATAGGTTACATTTTTAGAAAAATCTTCAATAAAAACTTTGCGGTGTCTATTTATTAATAGGTCAAGCAAGCCAATGTCAGCGCGGCGCAGCGGCCCGGTGACGACTCCTCCCTCGATAAAGCGTCGTCGCAGACGCAAGAAACGATCAGAATGGCCAGTAAAACTAAAACAGCACATAAAACCTTTACATTTTTTTTTATGACTTATTTTCTCTCTCAAATAGGTCAGTTGAATTAAAAATCAGTTGGGGTGTCTGAGGTTTTACGCATTTAACGTTACACGTTGTAGACACCTATTCAACAGGAAATCCTTAAGCTGTCATTGAACGCGACCGTCGACCTCATGCTTAGGGTAAGACCGAGAGCAGTGGTGACCCAGTAGAGCAGTGGTGGTCCAGTGGTAACGGCCCTGACTTACGAGGTACGTCGAACCGGTCGTAGGTTCGAACCCAGACAGGCGCTTTACTCTGTGTAAATAATTTCATTACCACCGCTCTCAAAACGGTGAAGGAAAACATCGCGAGGAAACTGGCATGTCCTACACGGAGAGAAAAATCTTAGAAAAATTACTGTGCTGTGTGAAAAATTATAGTGCTGGCACGGTAAAAACTTCCATGCTGCACAGTAAAATTGATTGGACTAATAGTGAATTTTTCCCAATCTCCCTTAGAAAATTTTCTGTAGATGTCACTTGCAATCACTTTAGAGTGACGAGCACGGTAATTTTTCTAAGAATTTTCTCTCCGTGTAGAACCGAAAATTCGAAGACATGTGACATCTACCAACCCGCACTGGGCTCGCATGGTAGATTATAGCCCACTCCATCTCGAAGAGAGGAGGCCTGTGTCCCAGCAGTGGGAACATTATAGGCTGTTATGCCATCATGCTAAGGACTGACACTATTGGCTGCAGACAGAAAACGTATCCTCCTTTACGTACCAACAACCCTGTTAACAAAGTTAGAGTAAGTACCTACATATGTTCCGAGGCGGGGAACTTGTCAAACGCAACCATACTATGAACTACATGAATTAGTGAAGACAGAACATTCAGTCCTTAGTTGTACTAGGCTTTGATTACCCGCTTGTGGAAGTCTCATGTATTATTACCGCGATAGTTCGACGTTCATTGAATCGTTCATTAGTTTCTGTAGATGTTCTTATTTGGATGTTTGTCAATAGTTTACGGTGTTTGTTTGTCAATAGTTTGTTTGTTTGATTAATAAACTGCACCGTAATTGCGTAAGGCACCATCAGTCACAATCTAAATCAGCTATTGCTAATCCATTGCTTCATATGCTCGAAAAACTTGTCTGCTCAGTAACGTAAAAACGCAATCGATGTTGTTGAACTGTCAAAATTAAAGCCATTCCTACTGTTAGGCTACGAACACGAACTGAGCGGGCGCGGGGCGGCAACGGCGGCGGCGCTAGGAGAGGCGTGGCAACGCAGACCAGGTCTCGAAGCTAGCGGGTAGATCGCGCGGCGCTAGAAAGCAAAAAATAAAATGCACAACACTACGTCAATGCAGACGCGCGGGCACCGCTAGACTGGTGCGCATCGCTCGTACGCCGCTCCCCGCGCCGCTGCCTTCGAGGCCAGTTCCATATAAATCTATGCATTGAAACGCTTCGCTCCCCGCGCCGCCGCTGCCGCCGCCCCGCGCCCGCTGACTTCGTGTTCGTAGCCTTATTGTTACGCAATTAGCCACATATCAGAACTCCCATCGGACACATGGCCTACGGCCATGTGTCCGATGAGAGTTCTGATCGGCAAATATGACAAACTGCCATATAAACTTTCATCCCATATTTAACCGTTTTAGGGGCTGAATTTTCAAAAATCCTTCCTCAATGCTCACTTTCGTTATAATTATGTATACTTTAGGAACTTCTGAACTTATGTGAGCAAACCGGCACTTCCAAGAACCAAAAATTCGAAGACATGTGACATCTACCAACCCGCACTGGACCCACGTGGTGGATTACACCCCCCTCCCTCTTACTGGGAGGAGACCTGTGTCTCAGCACTGGGAACATAATCGGCTGATTAATTATGTAACGAACTTTTGTGCAACATGTCATGCTTGACTAGACTCACTGGACTCAGCAGTTAAGGCCGTGCGTTGTCTGTCAGTGAATGAATGAAAAATGTGTCTGCTCAACAATGTAAATAACGTATAGAGTTATGAAGAACAGGGTTATAATGTTCACTCATACTCCGTAGAAAAGGGAAAATCCTCCCACCAGACGGATGTCGTGTCTGGCGGGCATCTGCCCGATGATTTATTTCGGGCCGTTGTCGGCTAGTTGCGCGGTAAACTCTGCTTGCGAGATGCAGGATTTTGCGTGACGTCAGTATGACACGTAGTTCTCATGTGGCGTTGTAGATACCGCTACAAACGCAATGAATGTTGTTGAACTGTCAAAATGAAAGCCATTCCTACGGTCAACTGTCAGTGTTATGCAATTTCCACGCTGTTGGTTGATTATATGAAGAGGCTTGTGATAAAGAATAAAGTTGTATACTACTATGTCACTTTTGGTAGATTTTAAAACGACCTTACTCAAACATTAGACCTTTTTAAAAGCTCGTTAACTAAAACGCTAAATAAATACTTATCAAAATAAATATTTATTTAGCTCAGATTTACCAGAAAGCTAAATAAATATTTATCATAATTTATGTAAATATGCATTTAGCGTTCTGGTAAACCCGAGCTTTCAACTATGAATTTGCAAATAGAAAAAGCTCCGGAGTATTTTCCTGTCTCGTTATTAAAGCTTTGAAGATCACAACCCTTGGTAGAGCTCACTTTCATTAGCTATTCTCTAAAAGAAACAATTTCTTCTTCGTTGCATTTACATCTTAGTACTTACCTACCTAGGTACACTAGAATAGGTAAAGTATAATTTCTTAGATAATTTTTATAAACTTGGTGTGTTTTTTACGTGGGACTTAACTACAGTGAAGCGTCGATTATCCGAACGTCGCTCAACCGAACGACCGCTTATTCGTATCCGAACTACTACGCCGGCCCGACTCACGCGTGCCTCTCCCACGGAACAGATAAATAAGGGCAGTCACTTATCACGACTTGTCGATTTGTTATGTAAATGTAAATATGGTTTTCATTAACCTGTACGTAAATATGTATGGCTGAACCAATATACATATAGGTAGTTCGATTATCCGAAAATAAAGATTTTCCGAACACCCAAGTCCCCAATTAGTTCAGATAATCGACGCTCTACTGTATAACGAAGCTAGAACCAAAGCCAAAAGTCTCATAAATGGAGATTCATCATAGATTATGTCATACTAGCTTATGTTTGCGGCTTCGCCGGTGTGAATTGAAATGACATTGCGCGGCTTAGTATGTTATTAGCTAATACTGATAGCATTTTGAATTTCGTAGTGGCGTTTCAATTCACTACCTACTAGTCAGCCCTTGTGATATTGTAAAATATTTGTGTTTAGTTAAAGTTAATGTTTATTCTTGTTATTGATGGAAAAGTACAGACACCAGCACATCAAGCTACTACAATCTGTCAAATTTCTTTAATAGATTTTCAACTTTATCGACAAAGCTTAAGGTTCAAAGTTGATTGGGAAAATGTGACAGTTTCGGGTAGCTTGATGTGCTGGCGTCTGTACAAAAAGTTGTGGGATTAGCACAATTTTTCTTGAATAAAACTGCTGTTTTCTTGATTATTTTATTTTATTTTCCGTCTTTTTATCTAACGTCTTTCACGGAATTCTCTTCTACCTTCGTTTTATTAACATAAAAATATAGGTAATATTGTATATGGGCGCTACATCTGCCAACAAACTGCTTTACAGTTTGGCAGAAGTAACATTTTTTGCAATGCTTCGAAGGTCACCACGAATAAACGGTTTTTCATTCTTTTTTTTTTTTTTTTTTTTCTTGTAGATTCTACCTACCCCCATTTGAAGAAGGCGTGAGTTTATGTATGTTTAGCCATAACTGGTGAGATGTGGGAGTTACTATACACTTCTGCCGAAACCTTCGAGGAATATTGGTGTGATGTCAGGTTTATTGGAACTCAATGTTTTACTGGTATTCAGTTGTATCCGGTTAGACTGGAAACCGATGCCAGCATCGCTGTAAAAGGCTAACCAGATAAGAACTTGATGATTTTAATGAAGTTTTTGTGCAATCATAAAAACGATGGGCAATTTATAACATAACGACAGCTAATTGGCCTGGCATCATAAATATTCTTGACCTACCCCATATTTTAGAATTACAATTATTTATTTGTAAAAACAAATCGATTTGTTAAAACCGGTTATGACTGACTGCACGTCTTTCAATGCTCAATACTCACTACTCAATATTTTTATTTGCATTCCACAATGTGAACTTAGGTGGTAGGTACATTATAAAATATACATAATATTAGAGCATTGTGGACCCTGTCGGGCACAGCAACATAGGATAGAGGAAGAGGGCTGTTATTATATTATTATTATTTGAAAAAGTAAAATATAAATGTTTTTCTACTACTCACTTCGACTTTGATCTTATTTATTATATTTGGTATGCCTTTTTAATTATTCATTTTATTAATCATCAAAATATTCATTAATATTCTAATAGCATTTATGGATTAGGTAGGATCTACGCTAGAACTTAGTAAAAAGGTGAAAAAGATAGGGGTCTGACAAAACCTTCCGTTCTCACCATCCTGTGGGAATCCAGGAGGAAATCCTCACTGAGAAAAAATAATGCTCTTTGACTGGTCTGCAGTCTGTATGCGCGTCATTGAGATCTAACATTATGCCAGTTCTTGAGAAAAACCTCCGTGACAGTCGGGCAAGAAAGAGGTGTTGTAATAGGTTCCGTATCTCCTTTTAAGTTCAGAAGAACCCTAAAAAACCGTAGTACACGATGTGTTTCATCAAGTCCCTTTTTTTTTTTTGTTTCGGGGTAGAAAACCCTCATGGATGTCCGCCGCCCTGGGGCGGGCGGCGGGGTCTGTCAGACTCTTACTGACTAAAAACCACCCCGGTGTTCCCTCTCTCACCTACGCCGGGGGTCGCGGGAACGAACGAAACTTCCGCAACCCCCGGCTGGTGCTGGCCCGCTCCTGCGGGCCTCCTAGTGTCAGGGGGGGGGGGGGGGAGTGAGGTGTTAAACTCCCCCCGCGACGTCTAACAGGGGCGCGCGTGGAACACTACGCGCCGCCGCCTCGGGTCCTGATGTGTGGGGGGCGACGGACGTTTCATCAAGTCCCTGCCATGACAAACTAATTACAGCACACCAACAGTAACATAAATAAAACGCCACTTCGTGTTACAAGACGTAGGTAACTAGGACACTGAATCAACATTCAGTTGAACGCTCGAGTTCTGGCAACTTTTCAACACCACTCCTTTGCACTACTGTGCCACACCGACCTGGCGCTTTATTTATGTATGTCTGGCGGCTTCCGCAGCTCCTAGACATGCACAAAACCGAATGTACAGACACCAGCACATCAAGCTACTACATTCTGTCAAATGTCTTTAATAGGTTTTCAACTTTATCACTAAATGATAATGTTCAAAGTTGATTGGGAAAATTCGACAGTTTCGGGGAGCTTGATTTGCTGGCGCCTGTACATGCTCGAGAGTATTTTTTGGGACATAAGAACTGCTGATTGGTAGGGACTTGTGACGAAGTAATAAGACCCGCACGGGTCAGTCGATCAGGTTAAGCTACGCTTGCCGCATTGGTCCATGGTTCATCTTCACACCAAGACCCTTCTGTGCCTCGGAAAGTACGTTACGCCGTTGGCCCTGGCTGCCATTCGTGAATATTCACCTGCCATCTAATCTCTTCACCACCCTTGGTTGACTGGTAGAGAATTCCTAAGGCATTAAGTCCGCCTTTGTACCTTTTGTGCGAAAAGTTTAAATAAATAAATAAATATTTGACAGTCGTTTCAGGTCGTCAGAAGCCCGAAAGTCTGACAACCAGCCTTACCAAGGGGTATCGTATTACTCAGTAACTGGGTTGTTTGCGCTCCATGTAAGAAAGCATCGGATGCAGCTGAATACCATTCAGCTGCATCCGGTTTAGCTGGAAGCCAACTCCAACATAGTTAGGAAAGGTCTAGGCAGGTGATAACAACCGCTATTGATGATGTCACAAATTCACTAAAACATGCTCGCTACATGCAAACTTTTGTGCTGTGTATTCCTGCCGTGCTATTCTGTAACCTTTTCATTTTTTTACTCTCTTTTGCAATAAGAGCCCAATCACGGACTAGAAAAAAAAGAAGGACTCCGCGCCACGCATATCGAAAGTGAAGCACAGTAAGGGTGCCGGACCGTTTGTACAAACGTGCTTCACGCACACATTTACATCATAGAAAGCCGGCCGGCCGCCATTACGCGACAAGACGGCGTCTTTGTAGGTACTATTTACGTGAAGTAATAAAATAAAATAATGCCATCTTGTGTTTTGAAAACGTGTAAAAATAATTCTACATCCCAGAAAAACTGTCAAGGAATAACATATCACAGTTAAGGCACAATTTTACTTGTTGATTTATTGTATTTTTGACATTAAGACATTAAGACATTTGACATAAGTGTTGTCAGAAAATAAATGGTTAAGTGTCCCGAGAGATTGGGTAATTTTTTTTTGTGTTCTTTGTCATTTTTTTGCAAGTATTGACTATGATTCTTTTTATAGATTTCCTACAGCAAATCATTCATGGAACAATGATTGGATTATAATAATAAGAAACTACAGATGTGAAGACCATTGCGTTCCGTCGAAAACAAGCGTGATATGCTGTATACATTTTGATACAAATCATCAATTGGCGAGGGTTCTTAGATTGGAACGGATTAGCGTGCTTTTGTAATGTTTCTTGGATCGATAAAGAATGCAGTGCGGGTTAGTTAGTGTATGTATGTGTTGTGAAGATTCTGATTAAATCATTTGAATAAATATTTCAGTTTTATTTTCTACAGAACGTTAAATAGTTTTCTTATTATAGATAAAATACACCTTGTGTGTTTTAGGTAAGTAAGCTTTAATACCCATCCCCCTATCTTCCTAATCGGTAATTCAAGACAATCAATTGAATTACGTATTCTACAGCAGCGTTTTTCTAGTCATCCATACAAAATAAACACTTTATTTTGAGTTTTCACTAGTATATTTTTGTAATTTCAGTTAAGTGGACTTCTTATATCGCTTTATTGTAATAAATGAATACACTGTCCAAATATTTAAAACATGGGGAAATTTTCATTCATCTGGTATCCCTCAAATCACGCACACATAGACCGGTAGGGTGCTTCACTTTCGATACGCGTGGCGCGGAGTCCTTCTTTTTTTTCTAGTCCGTGAGCCCAATACTTGAAGTAGAAGTCCATTCTGGATATGACGTCCTGATTTCTTTAATTAAAACGGTTTAAAACCCATTACAGAAATTAAAGACACAGTCTGTTCATACACATAAATGATAAAGTATAAAATCATCTAGTAAAAAATTAGCAAAACCTTCATAAATCCCTCTCACTGTACTTCTGAGAAGCCGACAGAATCTCGTCCATTCGTCATTCATTCATTCATTCTGCCGTGCGATTCTGTAACCATCTCACCGTGAAAGCTTGGGTGAAGTGAGCGTGGAGTGAGCTGTCATTCGCTAGGGATTAACACTATTAAGTGCTCACTTCACTTATGATTTCACGGTGAGATTTTTACAGAATCGACCGGCCGGTTTTATAAATCCAGGTAATTAAAACTAGACTAAATAAATCTATGAATTAAAATGAAGATTATTTAAATTTCGACTTATGCTTTTAGCGTATAATTGTTTCTTGCAATCAAAGTTTTTGTTCAATTAAAATGTCATTATAAGCTACCTTTTAAATATCTTCGCTGAGGACATCTATTCTATATTCTATGCTTATAATATGCTGAAGAGTTGGTTTGTTTGTTTGAGTGTGCTAATCTATGGAACTACCAGTCGTATTTATTTTTTTTTTCTTTTCATAGCCCAATTCTAGAGAAAGTCTATAGGCTATTTAAAGTCACGCTATGACCCTTAGGAAGCCAGCAAAAATAAAAGAAAGTCAAAAAGAACGCTAAGTGAAATCGACGTAACAGCGCGGACGAGTGATAAAATGGTTACATATTATAATTTCTAAACGTATTATACAACGTGTAACGTTAAATGCGCAAAACCTGAAAATAGTTTGATCAGAATAACGAGCAGAATTAATTGAACCACTTTTCAATAGAGGTCACATTTTTCAAAAAATCTTCATTAAAAACGTTACCGTGTCTATTTATTAATAGGTCAAGCAACACAATGTCAGCGCGCCGCAGCGGCCCGGTGACGACTCCTCACTCGATAAAGCGTCGTTGCAGATACAAGAAACGATCAGAATGGCCAGTAAAACTAAAACAGCACATAAAACCTTTACAATTTTTTGAATGTCTTATTTTCTCTTTGAAATAGGTTAATTGAATTAAAAATCAGTTGGGGTGTCTGAGGTTTTGCGCATTTAACGTTACACGTTGTATTGTCGAGATAACTAGGATTGGTTCACGTATGTTCATAACGCATATCGGTCGACTAAAATTATTCGCAATAACGAACGATTAATCTAATGATTTTTCAAGATATTGGATATTTCAACAATGTATGAAATACGTAATGGGCGATCCGCCCAGTTTATCGACGGAGTTATTTCCGTCTGCAGGGTTTAAATGAACCTAACACGAAGGAGATGACGGGGGCTCGTTAGCTCGCTCTGCTCGCTCACTTGTCACCCCCTTCGGGTGCCGGACACAAGTGCCGCACCCGCATAAGTGTCGATCCCGTGGGAATATCGTGATAAAAATTATTCTGTGTTAATCCCGGTTATAAACTATCTGTGTACCAAATTTCATCCAAATCCGTTCAGCCGCTTGAGCGTGAAGAAGTGACAAACATACAAACACACACACACACTCAAAAACTTCCGCTGTTATAATATTAGTGTGATATGTAACCGAAATGATTCGACGGGGTGCGTTGGGGGAGCAAAAAATTTCTCGCGGACGAAGTCGCGGGAGGAAGTTAGTATTTGTATAAGAATAAATATTCTATAGTATAAAACTCGTCTTAGATTTGAATAGTGACATTGTAGTAGTAGTTTTATTTTGTTTTCAAATTGTTACCTATTAATATTGCAATAGACGTAAATAGGACATTTGAATGTCAGGGATTTTAGTCCTCTTTTTGGGGAATAATAATTGAATTATTTATAGGTACATAGTACAGACGCCAGCACATCAAACTACTACAAACTGACAAATTTCTTTAATAGGTTTTCAACTTCATGGCTAAAGCATAAGGTTCAATGTTGGTTGGGAAAATTTTACACTTTCGGGTAGCGTGATGTGCTGGCGTCTATACATACCATAATTTAAAGCCGCTATTCGTCTGGATGTGTGACCGCGTTGTTCTTCATAACTAAATAAAACGTCACGAATTTGGATGTGGTTTATTTAACAAATTGGATGAAGATTGTTGGTCTTTCAGATTGTATGACATCATTAGTACCAGGAGAAACATGCTGTTCCACAGCAGGTCACAGCTAAGCTACACATGTGTTACGCGACTTACAGTCCGACCGAAGAGAGAACGCTTTCCTGACACCTGCCAGTGCGACAATTAAATTAAAAAAATAAAAGGATAAATTCGCAATACACTTAGTTTGTATAAAACTGACATGTGTCAAGCGCATTCTCTCGTTGGTCGAACTGTATCTTCACTTTGTATGACAGTGTTGGCGGGACCACCCACTGCGATCTACGGTTATGCTACGCATAAAACAAATGCTGGTAAACGAACCGCGCAGTGAAAGTAGTAAACCTCTCCGTGCACAAAGTACAGACGCCAGCACATCAAGCTACCCGAAACTGTGAAATTTTCCCAATCAATTTTGAACCGTATGCTCTAGCAATAAAGTTGAAAATCTATTAAAGAAATTTGACAGTTTGTAGTAGCTTGACGTGCTGGCGTCTGTACATAAAGGTGAATGATCGACTTTAAAATGTCACGAGTATACATACGCTCATGTCCACATAATGGGGCCTTTTACTGTCCTCGCCGAGCTTTAGGAGTATAGTTCCTGATCGACATACGAGGCCTCGATAACTTAACTTGTTGTTGAGAACTATATTTGGCCAATAATTAGCATGCAATAGTATAAACCGCGTGCAAGAGCTGTCAGTGTCAATGTCAAAATTGTCGTGGAATATTGACACTGACAGCTAATGAACGCAGTTTATATGTGCTGATTGCTTTCAGTTTTAACGGCAAATGTGGCACTAACTTTGTATTTTGTGTATTCAACCTGTCAAGTAGGTTTTCAAACGTCGTTGTTTATCGATTGGTTTCCAACCGAGTTCGTTAACTCGAGAGTTTTCATGGGATAGCACAATGAAGGCTTGGTGAAACAGTGGAAAATTTATTTTTCTTTGAAGCCGCACCAGTACACCTAGCCAACACATACGCACCTAACTAAGCAATGATCTATGACTTAGAAGTATGCCAGGTCGGGCAAAATGTTTTTGAAGTGAAAACTTCTTCTTTCTGAACAGTGAACGAAACTAAACCGTTTCGCTCGGATCGGTAACGTTGAATCGGGTATACTCGGCTCCAGTCGGTCGTTGACATTGAATCGCGTATACAACCGGGTATACCATTAGCAGTCGTAAGTCTTCACTTCTATCGTGTGGTCGTAACCACACAACCTCTTTTTTTTTTAGGAAATTGTCATTAGCTGCCCGAAATCTGATTTTGTGCCAGGTTGATGATTGATTTTTGGCTCACCCTCTATTACATGGGATAACATAGCTGGTGAAATGTGGGTGTTCTATCTATTCCTCCCCTTCAAAGAAAACATGCGTGATTTTATGTAACATATTATGTTGTTAGGAGCATTCAATCACGAGTAGATATACATATAATTACTCATGTCGCTCATAATATTCAGAGAAAAATAATATCTTACAAACAGGCTTTTTTGCGTCTCATAAAAAGTGCTGTCATTTTTCGCCGATCTCAGTCCGCAGTCGCGTTTGTTTGACGTCAACATTTACTCTTCAGGGGTTCATTATAACCAATAAGCTTATTAGGGGCTTAAAAAAAACATTTGTTTATTTTAAACGTAAAAATTACGTCTGCCAAGATTCTTTAACACTTATTTAAAAGAGAAAGTGGAAAATCAAGATTTAGCCGTTAAATTGAGACTCGATTATGGACTAGGTCTGGAATGAATCAACATTTTAGCCGAAATACGTCCACTGCTGGATATAGGCCTCCCCCCTTCACCAATTGGAAACGGGAGAGGAAAATACACCGTGAGGAAACCTGAACTTTTCGTTAATATAAGTCTGAAATCGACCCGTCTTGAGCAAGCATGGTGTTCAATGATGGTTCCTTCTCTTTATGATAAGAGGCATTTGCCCTGCAGTTGGGCAATAATAGGCTGGAATTGTTTATTATATTATTTACACATTTCAGCAGTTATTTAAGCCCCATGAAGGTTATAGGAGGCGAGCCTGACAAATATCCAGAATTTCCTAAAAAACCAATAACTCTTTGCCCGACCTGGCTTTGCTCGACCATTAGACCCGAGACTCCTCATTCAATAATCTCGCCTTCGACTTCAAGACCAACGAGACAGTCGTAAATTGCTAGCAACTAGTTTTAAAGTAAGCACTCAATGTAACTTAGACCACATGTCCATTAACTTGCGCCCACTCGTGTGAGTTCACTCGATCATTTAATTGATTGTTGTAATTCAGTTTCAACTTCCCCCACACCTTTTGGGGGCTCAACGACACTCTTTGAGGTTGAAATGTCAGAAAAAGCGTTTGGCGGGATAATAGGTGCTTATTCCTTGATTACGTTGATTGTGTGAAAAGGGGATAATGTATGCACCAGTCGCATCGATTCTGGGGACTTGTGGTGATATTTAGAAGATAAGTTGATTGATAAGGTTCACGGGGATCAGAAAATATATGATGATTATGATGATAGTGATGATCAGGTGCCTGGTACTCGCAACCGGCATGCATATATGATGTATGCATGTGTGGTGTGTTGTAAGCGAAGCAAAAGGAATACGAAAGGGTCGTAGCAGATGGCGTTCTGTAGTTTCTGCTTACCTTCATGGGAAGAAGGCGTGACTTTATGTATGTTAGGTATAAAAATCCACGCGAGTATTCCTCCATCCTCACTTTGTCCCACCATTAGGGGAAAATACGAGCAGGATGTGAATACATAGTTCTTTACTAAGTCCTTCAAACTACCTCATGTGCTCAATCCATAAACTGTTCAGCTCCACGTTACTATAAAATCAATTCCGACGCCAAACTTCGTCTAGCTGCACACAAACAAGTAGTGCATTCAACAGGCACACTCAGAGCAATGGGAGCAAAACGGCTGCCTCCTGACAAATGTGCTACGAAAGCCTCGAGCGCATTAATCGGATTTACCTGTCGCCAGCACAATATGCCCTGTGTGCTGATGCCTTTAGCTTGCAACCTATTCTAGCCCCTCTTGCATATCAAACGCATAGCAACCTATATAAGAAACTCCAATATGAACACATTTTATAAGAACAACATTCTAATTTGTATTCGGACGTGTCGTATTATCATGAATTCGATAATCCCCGCTGTTTTACTTTTGTTCGCGTCTTCATTCGTAGTTGGATATCAAGAGATTTTTTCACACAGTGTTGAATCTTGTCACCTGTCCCGAGATGTCACGCAAGATTACCGTAATTCTATTTACGAGTTTGTTCTTTTAGTGTACAGGGATATCGGCCTTCGTAGTTTGTACCATTTTGTCTTTTCCCCGCAGTCAGTCTGGATAATTCTCGCCGCGATTGCTGAAGGTGCCGACGAACATACTCAACAACAGCTGTTTCAGCTCCTAAGACTCCCGAATGACCCCTGTGTACGTCTGAGGTACTACCAATTAGCTACAAGTCGGTACCAACCCGGGAATGACGTAAGCATCGTGTCAATACGCTCGTTGGTTGTCAATCAAGGAGTGTCGGTAAATCCGTACTGGCACAACTTTGTCTCGAAGAACCGTCTCATCGATTTAGCGTCGACGCCGTTCCGATACGACCCCCAGGGATCGCTTAACGCTATTAGGCTCCTTTCTTCAGCAACTTTGGCGAATCTCGACTTGAGTGGCAACTCGGCCCTAGTTGACGCGATGGACTACAATGGTTTGTGGGCCACGGCTTTCTCAGACGCGGTCATCCAACGCTCGCCGTTCTACGACCCCTTCGGACGGATAATCGGCGCCGTTGATTTGATGAGAGTGAGCAGGCGTGCAAAAGTAGGCTACGTTTCAAGTATTAACGCTAAAGTTGTGGAGGTTCCCATCGGCGTTGATGATCGTTATCGCATGTTGTTTGCTTTGATACTCGACACCAGCGATATCAATAGTGTTCTGAAGGGTATTAAGAGTACGATACTATTCGAGTTCATGAATAATTCGCAAGAGAGTCACGCCCCGTTTGAGATCGCCGTTCCACGGTTCACGATGACGTCAGAGATTGATGTCAGGACTATACTGGAAAATTTGGGAGTCTCCAGTCTTTGGACAGATCCTGCTGTTACCAGGTATTTCATAGTATTTCTTTACCTTTGCACTTTTAAATGAAAAATATTTGTGAGATACAAGGTAGCAGGGACATCGACGGGAAACCTCTTACCATGGATACAGTACATGATTATGAACCGTCATGCGTTGAAATTCGGCGATTATTTAAAAAATAATTAACTGTTCCATACATTTTGACCGCATACGTATTGCACTTTTCTATGAAACAGCTGAAGTTTCTTTTTTTTTTATAACCTACAATAATTTCTACGCTAGGGGCACTAGAATTATGTGCTGGAGTCATGGTTTCAGTTTATGCGTCGATGTCCCTATTACCATGTGCATATTTTAATGGCTTGTCAGTTGTCTAAACACTCAAAACTTCAACTGCTTAGATATTAAGAATGTATAAAACTGTACAACTACTTTAATTCATTATTTTTAGTTAAGTTCATGCATGCTGTGTCTATCGCATCATATTGTACACTTGGTGTGTATTTTAGCTCGTATTATTAGATTTAAAAGTGTAACAATTGTAGATAGACCAATAAATAAATAAATAAATAAACAGCCGTGCGATTCTGTAACCATCTCACCGTGAAAACTTGGGTGAAGTGAGCGTGGAGTGAGCTGTCATTAGGGATTAACACTGCTCACTTCAAGCTCACTTATGATTTCACGGTGAGATTTTTGCAGAATCGACCGGCAGTTGTCAAAACATTACTATTTTGTGGGGGTTTAAAATGAAATAGCAAAACCGAAACTTAGTGAGAATATCATTTTTTTTTTCTTTTTTTCCTATACTAGTCCTTATACCCCACAAAATAGTAATGTTTTGACAGTTAAAAAACTAGCTTTGAAATTATATAAAATTATCAATAGAAATAGTATAAAAAATATTATTAAAATCTCGGATTATGATTGTAAATGTATGCTTGGTGGTGGGATGACACTAACAGCTCACTCCACGCTCACTTCACCTAAGTTCTCACGGTGAGATAGTTACAGAATAGCACTGCTGCAAATATTTTATTAACTTTAAGAAAACTTACAGCTACTTTCAAACATGCAGTTACATTATATTATAGGAAATGGCTAATTACAAATTCTGATAGACTGGTGTTTACAAAAACAGACATCTCATTTACAACTTCATGCATTACAATCGCTGTTAAGCACAGTCGCCAGCACATCAAGCTACCCGAAACTGTCAGATTTTCCCAATCAACTTTGAACCTTATGCTTTAGCGATAAAGTTGAAAATCTATTAAAGAAATCTGACAGATTGTAGTAACTTGATGTGCTGGCGTCTCTACATACACGGAAATTAACTCTCAAGCAACTTGACACGCTACGTTAATTTGCCGTGTTTTAGCCATTTCATACAATTGTCAAAAACATAAACGGACAATTTAAGTTTGTACTAGTCAATTTACTTAACAATACATTTTCAAACTTTAAGTTTCCTAGTATATAGTATTAACAAAATAATAAAAAGTCCAAATTGTCAACAACAGGTACATATCAGACCCTGCGGCGCTGCCCAGCAGCTTCGTCCAGCGTTGCACCGTTACCCTGGACAACCGTGGCATCAGACCTGCCCCATACGTCTATGCGACACCGTATAACGTGTCCACAGGACTGGAACCTGTCGTGGGAAAGGATTTTATCGCTAACAGACCCTTTCTGTTCGGACTGGTCGATACAGAGACCTTCACAGTTTTAATGGCTTCGATTTATTCGCAGCCTACATATAAGTATTAGTTTTTAAAGTGAGGAAAAAAGACCTGGGGTTCACTAAAAATTGATTGTTTTACCGATTTTCATTTGTATCTAAATGTGATAAAGATAAATATTAGGTTGTTCACACCAAACATGTGGTAAGAAAAAAGCATTTATTTGACATATAAGAGACTTTTATTTAATAGTAAGGTAATAATTTATACGTAATCTCCCTCGCTATCCATTACTGCCTTCCAACGCTCTGGAAGTTTTTGTACACTTTTGAACTTTTGATTTTCTTTAGTTCCTTAGAGTGATTATGTTTTCTAGTGAATTTATTAATTGTTCCCAATCATCATACGTGTTCTCTCGTAACATCCTCTTTAATTCGCCAAAGCAGCCGTAGTCTAACGGCATTAAATGTGGCAAGAAAAAAAATCTGTAACTATTCCGCTTCTGTGTGGGCGGGCATTATCTTGGAGGAGTACAGGAGTACATTTTTGTTTGTTCACCCATTCTGGGATTTCTTCATTTAGTATAGAAACATACAATGAGGCAGTGATTGTTTGACCTTCATCAAAAAGCCTGAAATGCGATGCCGTTATATTCTAATGCTACCAATAGCATCCTCTTCCTCTCCTGAACATTATATGCCACAACATGCGGAGCTTATTCATTTTTCCCCAGCCAGAACCTTCGCTGATTTCGGTCCGGAGGTGTACACAGGGACACCCAAGTTTTATCGATGGCCAGAGTTCTCTTGAGCATAGTAGGGTGTTTGAGTTATCCAGATAAGTTACATTTGACAGCTAATATTAGGTCATCCCACTTCCAGTGTCATATTTTTTATTTCCAATATTTATGTATTGCGCAATGGTATGCAATAGTTAATACATGTGTTGTCTTGTACAATCATGTTAGTTTAATTTGGTGTGTTGTATTGTCAAGACGTGCATTGATTTAAAATGGAAGATTTAAAAAAATCTATTAATGTAGTGGAGCAACGTATATTTCTAAAGTTTTGTGCTTTACTCAACTACTCTGGAGGAGTTGCGCACGACTTACTGGTAAAGTGTGTTGAATTGAATTTAATCCTTTATCTTCAATTAAATTGAGAAGTTAATTGAAGATAAAGGATGGATTGAAATTATTCAGCCGCCATATTCCCCGGATATGAATCCTTGTGATTTCAATTATTGTTTTGGCCATGTGAAGAGGAAATTGTCGGGTACTCGATACAATAGCAAAAAGGAGATAGATATTAAACTAAAGAGCATTATTGATGAATTAAATGAAAGTGGTACTTTAAATGGTGTTCAAGATTTGCCAGCAGTCTGGGAGCGAGTGATTAATAGTGGTGGAGATTATTGATTAGTGTCACAAGGTTATATAGTATAGTAGTCAGTTTTTGTAAAATAATAATAATAAAAAAATATGACATTGGAAGTGGGATGACCTAATAGTTGATGACCTTTTTGATTTTCAGTCAAACTGTGTGGTACCCACTTACCGAGTTTTTTTTCAATTGAAGAATTTCTATCAAAATCATCCAAACTGAACTGATTGGTAAGCTTAACCACTGGGAAATGTGACGTACTGAATAACCTTTATGATCCTTCAAAAGCTCCTCAACATCAAGCTTTCTCTCCTCCCAATATGTTGATTCTCTGTGATCACCTCTTATTTCTCCAACCTCAAATTCTCCTCAAAAGTCTTAGAGCAAGGCGTGGGGAATACCTCTTACCCCAAGCTCAAAAACTATTTCAGCGAATGTAAACAAAAGATTAAGATAGGCAATACAAATAGCTCTGAAGAAACCGTCCAATTCGGAGTTGGCCAAGGTAGTGTGCTCGGACCGACATTATTCCTTATATGTATAAATATCCTATGCAGTATGAAAATCGTGGATGGACAGACTCTTTCATACACAGATGACACTGCTATTGTGTTGAGTGCCACTACCTGGGACAGTGTCCGGATATCTGCCGAGCGTGGACTAGCAAGAATAGCAGCCTGGCTTGACCATAACCTTCTAACCTTAAATACTTCCAAAACCAACTTCATCTGCTTCACAAAGTACAACAATTACTCCAGAATTCAAAATTAAAATTCATAAATTCCTTTATCCTATAAACCCAAATTGTTCGTGCACAGAAATTAATAGAGTGGAATCCACCACATACCTAGGTATTATGGTTGATCAACGATTATCTTGGCACAATCACACGGAATTAATAATGAAGCGAATAAGGAAGCTAATTTGGACTTTCAAGACATTACGTCATGTAACCTCGAAAAAACTCCTGCAGTGCGATTCTGTAACCATCTCATCGTGGAAACTTAGGTGAAGTGAGCGTGGAGTGAGCTGTCAGTGTCATTTCACCTGATACTAGGGATTGACCAAGCAAACATTAACAATAATAATCCAGATTCCAGCCAATCATCCCATTTATACAATCTTCTTAATAAAGAACTTGACTTATACCCACTAACCAACCGCGAATACAGATGTATAAAGGCAGATGCAGTACGCAGAGGTGTTCAGTATACCACCATACACCCTCATTTCTGTCAAAGTTGCTATTGGGGTACCTCTAATCTTGCAAGTAAATTCTGGCATAACTCAGGTACAACTAAAAAGTGAAATATAAAAACTTTTTTTATAAAAAAAATCAACTGACTTCCAAAAAACACTACAAAGTGAATAATAACTATAATTTCGGAAGTCGATGTCAACAAACGAAAATGCGGAACCAACGACGCTGACTTCCAAAATTAAAGTTATTTTTCACTTTGTAGTGTTTGTTTGGAAGTCAATTGTTTTTTTCAATGTCAGATAACTTTATCATCATCATCATCATTTCAGCTAAAAGACGTCCACTGCTGGGCACAGGCCTCCCCCAAGCACCTCCACGTCGACCGGTTCCTGCGGCCTTCACAGTCGTCGGTCCACCTTGTGAGAGACCTTCCAACGCTACTTCTTCCGGTACGCGGTCGTCACTCCAGAACCTTTCGGCCCCATCGGCCATCAGCCGTGCAATTCTGTAACCATCTCACCGTGAAAGCTTGGGTGAAGTGAGCGTGGAGTGAGCTGTCATTCGCTAAGGATTAACACTATTAAGTGCTCACTTCACTTATGATTTCACGGTGAGATTTTTACAGAATCGACCAGCTGTTCTGCGAGCAATGCGCCCTGCCCACTGCCACTTAAGTTTGGCAATTCTTCGGGCTATGTCGGATGATATGAGAACTTTATCGAAGGAATAATTTTGAATGTTTGACGGTTCTTCCATAAAAAAAACTGTCAGACGTCAATTTTATTCCACGAATAAAAATTATAATCGGTCGATTGAAAAATCAGCTCTAAGTCACCGTATTCATTTAGATAGGTATTGGTCGAAGATGTTTCAAATTTTTTTTTTTTTTTTGCTTAGTTTTTACTAACACTAACAGATTTTTTGTCTTCGTACAGAAGGACCAGACATTTTTCTTTGCCAACCCTTAGTGATTAAAAACACTTATGGATTATTATTACGGAACGTGTATTGACTCTTGTACTCGTTTATTCACAACCAAATAAAACATAGCTACGTAATTACATTAAATAAATTATAAAGGTTTTTTTTCTTCAACCTTCACAAAAATTCTGTGGCTTTCATTTTTTATAAGGAAACCCTATGTAATGTTTTACGTCGTAAATGAGTATTTATTTAATCCAAAAATAAATTATATAATCTCCTGTGACCTTTTATAATGGACTAATGAAGTTTTTCCTTAATCTCAGCTGACTCATATTAGAGTAGGTACGTTTTATTTTAACTAGATAATGGAATGATGTAATTAAATGTAATTACATTATTTTACTATGATTGGCATTTTTGGGTTCTGCGTATCTACTCCCCAAGCATGAATTCCGTAGTTTCGGCCGACGTTGTGGGCGATTCCTACTCCATATCCCTCATCTGCCAAGGCTTTTCCCAACTATGTTGGGGTCGGCTTCCAGTCTAACCAGATGCAGCTGAATAACAGTATTTTACATGGAGCGACTGCCTATCTGACCTCCACAACCCAGTTACTGGGTAACACGATACCCCTTGGTAAGACTGGTTGTCAGACTTTCGGGCTCCTGATTACCCGTAACGTCTGTCAAAGATCCACGAATGACATCCGGGAGCAACGGTTTAACGTGCTTCCTGAGGCAGGGATGGCCTCGGTATGTAACGATAGTCACCAGTCCATAGAACAACAGCGGCAAGCGTAGCTGAACCTGATCGATCGACCTGTGCGGCTGTTATTATTCAGTCACGGGCCTCTAGTCCATACGGGTTATTATTATTATTAAATTCCTGTGATGTCCCACTCCAGGGCAAAGACCTCTCTACTCTCTTTCCACTTCTGTCTGTTTAAAGCTTCTGAGACATAGTATTAGTTTCAGGCCCGACCTAGGGATAAATTATTGTACATTATGATTTTGCAGCCCCTAATCCTGCCGTGAGATTCTGTAACCATCTCACCGTGAAGGCTTGGGTGGAGTGAGCGTGGAGTGAGCTGTCATTTGCTAGGGATTGACACTATTAAGTGCTCACTTCACTTATGATTTCACGGTGAGACTTTTACAGAATCGACCGGCTGATGTGTTTTAGCCCTTCGAAAAAGTTTGGGTGAATCGGGTGCAGGGTTCACGCTAGAGGTGGACGTTGAATCGATAAACTGTTTTTTTCACGACTTTTCGTTCGTCAACGAGATAACTTTGATCATCAATGAAAAAACAGGTTGTAAAATATTACCTGTTAATTTACGTCAACGCACACGACGCATTATTTCAATAGTCATTTTGTCAATGATTGAAAACGTTGACGTGAATTAAATAAATAAAAATCGTTTATTTGGAACAGAAACAGATACAGTCTTAAACAGATACAAACGATGGCAGCTGCAAAAGTTAAAAACTGTGGCGCAGTTGCCAACGCCCTTCTCCTAGCAAGAAGATACGTGTTCCAGATTAAGTGAAGGGTACAAAAAAAGTTTCTAGAAATTTTACTTAATATTAAGATTAAAAAAAAATAATAATAATAAAATACAATACAAATATTAAATCGTAGGGTATGCGCCGTGTGTTTGTGAATAAGTGTGTGTGTGTGTGTGTGTGTGTGTGTGTGTGTGTTTGTGTGTGTGTATACATGGTGAGTAGTTTTACTTGCGTATTGAGATGTATGCGTATGTTGTATCGTGCTATAGAGTTAAACTTTCATGAGTATTTCTGTTGAGTCGTACGTTTGAGATTTCAACCAAAGGCCAAGTTTTTTTCAAAAATTGACTCTAAACGCTACCGATTGACCATTCAAAACCTGCTAATAATTTAACAGCTTTTTTACCTGTTGACCATTGATGATTAACAGTTAAATAACTCTAACCAAAATAACCGTCAGCGACCTCTAGTTCACTCAAGAGTTCATCGAGTTGAATGGCGTGCAATAGGAGAGACTTATGTCCAGCAGCGGACTGCTTTGGGCTGATGATGATGATGAGGGTTCACTGCGAAAGGGCTTTGAAGGTCACCTAAGTATCCACGGTGAGATATTTACAGAACACATCGGATGTCTGGGTTCGAACCTAGACCCACAACTCATAAATCGCAGCCGTAGACACTGAGCCACCACTGCTCTCATTGCCTACACTAATTTAACCCTTAAATGCATAATGTTGCCATATGGCAACAAAGCACGTCATTTAATTTTTTTAAGAATGTGATAGCTGTGAGTTTCTGAACGCACCTCTTTTTGTCAAAACAATATATATGTCGTAGGGATATGATAAAAACAGGGATTTGCCCAAATCCCTAAGGGATTTGATCAAATCACGGAGGATGTTAAAATAACAACAAATAAACAACAACATTTATTTATATATTATCTAAATATATAAATAAATAAATAAATAAATTCTATAGATAAATACCTTTACAATAGTATTTTTTGCAATACGATAAAATAAATCATGCATTTAAGGGTTAAAAGATACACGGAGAGAAAATTCGTAGAAAAATTACTGTGCTCGTCACTGTAAAGTGAGTGCAAGTGAAATCTACAGAAAATTTTCTCAGTGAGATTGGGAAAAATTCATTATTAATCCAATTTACTGTACAGCATAAGATTTTTTACTGTGCTAGCATGGTAATTTTTCTATTACCACTCAAATGCACTCAGATTATGAGACAGCACAGTAATTTTTCTAAGATTTTTCTCTCCGTGTAGTTACAGTAGACACATCTGTTATATCGCAGCCTTAATAGATAACTAATTATCTCATTTCGTAAGTAAATCTAAGAACCCAACTTGCGTCTTATCCCTTTACGTTTTGGATGCTACGTGGTATTTCTAACCTTACCACATTAAGACTATTCAACCCAGGGAATATTTGCACTAAGTTAATTCCTTTGTAAAACAAATTAGCAACGTTGGGCTGGTCAGATCCTAATGAAGGCTGATGGATATCTTAGTTAGGCCAGTCCAAACGGTCTAAATTAACCTTGAAACTCCGCCCTAACTTCGGCTTAAGTCCAGAAAGGACCAAAGAAGAGAATTGTCCTCTCTAATACGGCAGAAATAGTGGTATGCTATACTTTCTTTGCAAATATTCTCGCAAATGTTCATTTTGAAAAATAATTAATTCCGCCTTTCAAGGTTGTACAATTTTATTTTCTGGTTAGTTAAGTACCTATGTTTTAATTAAACACGTGGATGATGTAAGTTTTTTAAAAATAAATCCAGTTTCTGCTAATTTAAGATTTATTTGCTACATTTGAAATTCAAATTATAATTCCGGTATTGTGTTGACCTTGATAAACCGGTCGCTTGATCATTGACAGGAGACCACTGCATCTGTATTATTGTTCTGATATTTATCTATCGAGCCATTTTTTCGTCACCTTTATAAGACATTACAAGCAACCAATAACGTGAATTGCACTTTAATAAAAAATGTGGGATAAGGGCTATAACAACGCGATAACTTACGGACTTTTAGTTCATAAAACACTGAATTATATATACAATTCGGTACCTATATAAGAAACCAAATTATCTACTAGTGTCAGTTGGAGTTTATCGTTAATTCGGTCGGCGTCGGTAAAATGAGAGCGAATATTCTTTTACTGTTTATCACCCTGTGCTCTGCTTCAAAACGAGGCATAGTGACGTTACACGGATCTCTGGATACACTGTACATAGACCCTGAAACATGTCCCGAGTACGCGAACGTTATCGACAAATACCGTGACGCGATGCACAACTTCACCATCGAAACGTACAAGCGAGTCGCTCCTCGAGGGTTGTACCAGTTCGTCATGTCGCCACATTCTCTGTGGATGACGATGGCAGCTATCGCAGAAGGAGCGGATTACTATACTCAAAATCATCTATTCGACCTCCTTCTCCTTCCAAGCAATCCGTGCGTTCGTCACAAGTACTACCAACTGGCGGCGAGTCGATTCTCGTTCACCACCGACGTCAGTGTTGTCAGCAAACGAGTATTGGTGATCGATGAAGGTGTGACCCCCAATCCGGTTTGGCACAATTTCGTTACACAGAATTTTCTTCTTGATGTGCAGTCGGCTCCTATAAGATATAACCCCGTAGTGGCAGCGAGTAGGATCAGACAGGCGGTGGATGCCAATTTCCCACGACTCAATCTTCGCGGGAATTCGGTTTTACTAGACACAATGGATTACAACGGACTGTGGAACACAGCATTTGCTGACGCGGTGGTGAAACGTGCACCGTTCTACAGTCTATCAGGAAAAAACATCGGTGCTGTAGATCTAATGACGGTGAAGCGCCGCGGTAAAATAGGATACGTGCCTTCTTTAGGAGCTAAAATATTAGAGCTACCGATTGGTGTGAATAAGCAATATAGCATTATTATAGCTCTGGTGGTAGGGAATACTGACTTACGACCTATAGTTAGACAGCTGAAGAGCTCAATCCTCTTAGATGTGTTGAAATCGTTGAGAGAAACTCAAATACCGATAGACATAGCCGTGCCGCAGTTCACTTTAAACTCTGAGCTGGACGCAAGGACCATTCTAGAAGATCTTGGAGTAACACGCCTTTGGACTGACCCTGAAGCTACTAGGTATGGTTTCATAACAAAATCATTTACTTAATTTAAATTAAGTGACCTTCCGTTCGAACCATTAAACACAAAAACAATTTGTGGTTTAAACCCGTTAGGGAGCAGGGACTTAAGTAAAATGTAACCATTTATGCATAAATTAATAAATTTTGTATTGATACATTTTAGGAAGTACCCTTCCTGATTAGTCCTTTAACAAACAATTAATTAATTTGTGAGGCTTCAACCAAGGAGCTTCCGGGAATGAGACAAAGTGGTTTGTTAATGATTTGGAGGACGTTAAACGGAAGTTGCGAGTTCATTTTTAATCTATGCCAAAGAAATCTATTACGATGTTGTGCAAAGAAGACCAGCAGTTTCCTCCGTTTGCACTTATCACCGCGATTTTCGTATCTTAGTACCGCGATTAATCCTTAAACGAAATTGGTCCTTGGGTCCTTGTAATTAAAACAAAAGGACCAAAGTTAACCATCCTCTTTCAATTTTCATCCTCTATTAGTTTCTCAACAGCCAGTAGTAGAAAATACGTAATGAGGTTTTTTTTTTTTTATTTGGCACGTCATAACAACAACTATTTTATAACAGGTACATTTCTACCCCGCCTGCTTTGCCGAGCAGTTACGTCCAGCGAGCGACACTGACGCTCAACAAACACGGATTGTATCCTCCTTCAGTAGCCCAGCTCCGTTCATCTGGATATCCCACGACCCCCGAGGAACCCTTCTGGAGCGAATTTATAGCTGACAGACCCTTCATGTTGGGGGTTTTTGACACAGAAACGTATACCTGTCTGATCTCAACTATGTATACACAACCCACTTATCCTAACTGAAATAAATAAAATTAATGACGTATTGTAACTTGCTTGGTTTATTTTTGGAGCTTGGCGATTAATTCAGTCTATATTGATTGGTATTAAATAATGCTGGTACTAACCTTTTTATGTTTTTTTTTATTTATTTGGTCAAAAGAGACTAGACAACTTTTCAAAAAAAAAAAAAAAAACAGGCTTATAATTGTACGGCCACGTAACGAGAAGAGATGATAGTTTCTCATTAAACCAGTCCTGAATATCCCTACGAAAATCCTGGGAACAGGAAGACTCCCGCTACATGGTGGTCCAGTATCGAGAGGAAGATGAAAGCTGTTTGTGTATGTGAGTTTAAATGTTTGTAAACGCACCCACAATACAGAAGAAATTCCTAGTGTGGGGCAACGTTTTTTTTTTTTTTTTAAAAAAAAAAGCGCACAACATAACTCCTATGACAACCTAGGACAGATCGTCCTGGCCCCGCTGTACTCGAACAAGAAGACCCGACCCCAGGTAGAACTAGGATTAAGGAATGGAAGACTAATTAAGTTCTCCCTGCAAAAGAACGGAATTTTGTGCATTCCGTCCTTTTGCAGGGAGAACTTGCCAAAAATATTTTAAAATGGTAACAAGTTGGACACCGAGCGACACTAAGTACAGAAGCCAGCTCATCAAGCTACCCGAAACTGTCAGATTTTCTCAATCAACTTTCAACCTTATGCTTTAGCGCTAAAGTTGAAAATCTATTAAAGAAATCTGACAGATTGTAGTAGCTGGATGTGCTGGCGTCTGTACATATCCGCAATCATATGCGCACAACACAGGTCATCACAGCCGGTCGGCCGATGGCGCATGTTAAGTGGTAACCAACTTTTTGTACGTACAGTCAGGTATCATAACAAGCTTATAACTTCGTGATTTTTCATGATACAGTTTTGAAATTTTGTACATAGATTCTTTACATAAAAATACTAGACACGTGTTTCGGGTTTGCTATATACCAAAAATAATGTTGTATATAAGAGACTGGAATTACTTCGCGGGAGGGGCCCGTGGCTAAATAATAACAGCCGCACAGGTCGATCGATCAGGTTAAGCTACGCTTTCCGTGGTTGGTCTGTGGATGGGTGACCATCTTTACATACCAAGACCCCTCCGTGCTTCGCAAAGCACGTTAAGCCGTTGGTCCCGGCTGTGATTCATAGGTCTTTGACAGTCGTTACGGGTAGTCAGAAGCCCGAAAGTCTGACAACAGGGGTATCGTATTACCCAGTAACTGGGTGGTGGAAGTCAGATAGGCAGTCACTCCATGTAAAATACTGGTATTCAGCTGCATCCGGTTAGACTGGAAGCCGACCCCAACATAGTTGGTAAAAGGCTGGGCAGATGATGAGTAGATTACTTCGTGGAACCTAATTAGGATGTGCCAAAATCATGAAGAAATTCATTCTGGCCTTGCTTGTTGCGTGTAGTGAGTGACATCCAGATATCAACGCTGTGGAACCAGTTAGTCCCTTCTTCATTGGTCTACGGAGCACAATCGTGCATAATCAATCAAGATATTACTTATAAATACCGATCTTCTGTATACGATTTCCTCATCAAGTTAAATAAATCGGTTGCTGTCCGAAATAATCTCGACTTCGTGTACTCTCAAACTTCGATATGGATCATGCTCGCGGCGATAGCAGAAGGGGCCGACCCTCTAACTCAGCAGAAATTGTTCCAACTTCTGAATCTACCTAACGACCCGTGCATTCGACAGGCGTAGGTACTACCAACTGGCAACTACTCGCGCGTTCCTTTCATATGACGCGAACATTAGGAGCACGCCCGTTTTGTTAATCGACGATGGTATGACACTTAGCCCGACTTGGTATGACTTTGCTGTGAAGAATTATCTCCTTGAAGTATTTAGAGCACGGATAAGATACAACCCTCTAGCAACAGCTAGTACAATCAAGAGAATAATGTCTGCACGTCTCCCAAGACTCAATCTTAGCGGAAACTCGGTCCTTCTGGACACACTGGACCACAACGGATTGTAGACAACAGCATTTGCAAATGCAATAATTGAACGAGCACCGTTCTATAACCTGGAAGGAGAAGCAATAGGAGCTGTGGATATCATGAGAGTGCAGAGACCGGCTAGAATGGGATATCTTAAAAAGTTGAACGCATAGATTATAGAACTTCCAGTCGGTTCAGATGAACGATATCAAATGCTGTTCTGTGTGGTCATCGGAAATAACCCACGGCCACTTGTGACCGTGCCGATAGATGTGGCGTTACCACGCGTGGTTATCACGAGTGAGGTGGACGAGAGGTTTATACTGGAAGATGTGGGGGTTAACGATCTTTGGACTGATCCGGCTGTTACTAGGTAAGATTGTGACATTAAATTATGTTACAAACTAAGACTAGAACAGCCATCTCCTAGCCCAGGTCCGCACGGGCGCGTTTTACAAATCTAATCTTTTCGGTCCCGTTTTACCCTTTGGGTACGGAACCCTAAAAACAACAACAACAACAACTAACATTGGATAAAATAAGATAATCATTTAGGATTTGCCCAAATAAGAGTTCAATACATACATACAACATAATTGTCAGTAAGCAAGAGATGTTAAAAGTAAAAAACCGATTACTTCTTCTTGAACTTTCAAATAGGTTTTTTATTATTATTCCTAGCTTAAACTTTTTATTTATCTGTTCGTTTGTTTTCACGCTAAGGCTGCATACTCAGCCTGTAATGTTCCCACTGCTGTGAGCACGCGGGCCCAGTGCGGGTTGATTAATGCGATTTTTTTTATTATTATTACTGTGAGTGTGAAGACTATGTGGGTCATTTCTTTTTTCTGTTTTCCTTCTTAGTTACTTTTAATAATGATCTGGCAGTTTGAGTAATTTATGCGGCCTACCCAAATGTCCTTTCATTGGTATTGTTCGTCGAATCGTGAGGCTCCTCAAGTTCTGAGTTGAGCTGCACGATTTTTGACAAATGCGTGCACTGACTGGACAGGTCCGCTCAATCTGTGTGGTTCTTTACTCAAAAGACCATTTCAGACACCAATCTACATGGTCTTCACATGATCTGACCAAGATTATGTCTGAACTTTAAAAGAGACTGTGACCTCTGAGTTTGTTTCGGCCTTTCTTCTCAGAGTAGTCAGATAGTTTAAAAAAAATATGATTGACATGTAAAAGTGTTTGTACAAACCTACTTACAGAAAATAAATCATTTATCATTTATTTATCGGTAGCCAGGGCCATCTCTGCATGGAAACTCTTTTTCGGTTATTGGTATCGTTTTAAACTTTGGTATTACAAGTTGAGATTGTATGACATAGCATAATGAAAATAAAATATTGGTTTTAAGTTTTTTAGTTTTATCGCGTAGTTAGGTAACGCACGACTTGCATTAAAAACATGGTCAACAATAGGGTATTGGGCAAAAAAAAACATTTTCAAGTTTTTAGGTGATGAGGGTTCATCACCAAAAAACTTGAAAAACTAATTGACGACAGCGATTTGTATGTAATTTAATTAAAACGAATGATTGACTATAAATGCTTTATTATTGGAAATTGTCGAATACAATCGATTACTTTGACCGCTTTATTTAAAAATTTAACCCATTAACATCAATAGTGATGATCCTGCTTATTACTTTTCGACGAATATAAAAGCATCAAAGCTCGGGGAGCCCTCAGTACAACTTACTTCAAAATCTACAGAAGACGTTTCGAAAAATGCAAGTTTTCATTTTCGCCTTACTTGCCGCGTGTGTTGGGGTCTCCATATCGACCCCACACAACTTCGATTTGCGTGGGACACATCTCCTAGAACCATGCAACGTCCACGAAAACGTATTACATAATTACCGCACCGATATGTACGACTTCGCTATTGCGCTCTACAAGGGGGTCGCTGCAAGGAGTGCAGAATTTAACTTCGTGTATTCTCCTCTCTCCATGTGGCTCACTCTCGCGGGAATGGCGGAAGGAGCTGACTCGTACACCAGACAACAGATATACAGTCTTTTAAACATTCCCTACGATGAATGCACCCGACAGAAGTATTACCAAATGGCAACCTCTCGCATCGTTCAGGCTGATGACGTCAAAGTTATCAGCAATCGTGTTTTGTTGCTTGATGCGGGTGTCACACCCAACCCGACCTGGTACGATGTTGTGACGAAGAACAATCTTCTAGATGTGCTCACCGCTCCTATTCGATACAATCCAGAAGTAACTGCCAACGAGATCAAACGACTGATGAGAGCAGAGCTGCCAAGACTTAATTTAAATGGAAACTCAGTCATTCTGGAGACAGTCGACTACAACGCGTTATGGACAACCGAATTCGCAGACGCGAGAATCGAGCGTTCTCCCTTTTACGACCAAGTTGGAAACCCAGTCGGCTTTGTGGATCTCATGAAAGTAACCAAACGTGCGAGACTGGGTTACGTCAAAAGCCTAAAAGCAAAGGTTTTGGAGTTACCAATCGGTGTGAATGAGCGCTACCGAATGGTTTTCGCAATGTTCCCTGAAACTAATAATGTTAGAACGGCCTTCCAGATAGTGACGAGCGAAATTATATTCGAGATGTTCGAGTCGATTAAGGAGAGTTTCGTGCCTGTGGATGTGGCGATTCCACGCCTTGTTATATCCAGTGAGCTTGACGCGAGGTCCATCGCAGAAGATATGGGAATCACGAGCTTATGGAAGGATCCGGCAGCGACCAGGTATATTATTTTTATCTTCTTTATAAGTTGCCCCATTTTAGGATGAATTTCGTATTTTTAATCTTTGTGTTTGCTATGTTTATGAGAACTGCAAATACAGACGTCATGCTCCCTGGCGGAACCACCTTTGCTGTAACAAGTATAACTTACATGAACAATTCTATGAAATGTCTATAAAATTCTAGTCCTATTAAAAAAAAGTCTATATCCCTAGTTTCGACGTAAACTTTTATTTAAAGTGGTTGCGCTGCGGAGTATCCTCCCCGGCGAAACCACCATGATATTTCTATTAGTATACATAGTGTAAGCAAATATGTAGTATCAAATAATTCTATAACAATTCTATATTGAACTAGCACCCCTAAATCCTCGAACAAACAAACAAGAAAATAATTATCTGTATGCTTATAAACTAAACGTCTAGAGGACATTGTATGATATTTGACGTAAACGTTATTTGCTAAGAACTTTAATCTAGGCACTTAGCTACTATTTCGAAATCAAAGTTTGAGGCACCGTTTTGTTCGTATATTTAAATTAGACTGAGGATTTAGGGGTGCTAGTTCAATATAGAATTGTTATAGAATTATTTGATACTACATATTTGCTTATACTATGTATACTAATAGAAATATCATGGTGGTTTCGCCGGGGAGGATACTCCGCAGCGCAACCACTTTAAATAAAAGTTTACGTCGAAACTAGGGATATAGACTTTTTTTTAATAGGACTAGAATTTTATAGACATTTCATAGAATTGTTCATGTAAGTTATACTTGTTACAGAAAAGGTGGTTCCGCCAGGGAGCATGACGTAAATACAGACACAATAATAACATACATGTAATGTAACGAAACGTAAGGCGACTGCCGAGTAGGTCAGGAATTAGCTACAGAGAATCAAGGGGATCGATCGAAGGATGTGTCCTAAGGACCAAATTTTTGTGGCTTTATAAATATTCAAATTAATAATTGTTTGGTGATAATGACTTAACCAAGAGACTAAAATAACATGCATTATTCAGTAGTTAATGAAAATATTCTCTTCAAACCATTACTAACCTTGCCCATTTATTAACTTAACAATCTCGGCCAATGGACTAAAGATACCATATCTCCTTGCAACAGGAACGTGTCCCACCCACCTGCCTTGCCAAGCAGCTACGTCCACCGAGCGACCTTGACCCTGGACAACCACGGCCTGTACTCTTCACCACTCGAACAAGCCACTCCCTACGGCGCGGCGACTGGCTTGGACCCCAAAGTTGGGAACGACTACATTGCTAACCGACCGTTCATGTATGCACTGTTTGATTCTGAGACCCTCACTTGTTTAGTGGCATCGGCGTTTAGTGTACCTACTTACAAGAATTGATAAGCGAAATATTACCTAATATCTGGTTACTGAAAGCCTATATTAATCTGTTCTCAAGTGTCATTTCAACTTTTTTAATTGGTAGTCTGTTGTTATTTTAGTAAATCAATCACATGTGCCTACAGTCCGTCCAGTTACTTTACGTATGACAGCAGAAACATAACTGCAACCTTATTGTCATGAAAATAAAGATCACAATGATTTTGACAGACTTGTCAATGGCAGCAACGCAATAGCAACCTTATTATCACAAGATTTAAGATTACCTACTGTGATATGGACAGTGATTCAAAATCAGAGGTCTGTGGACGGACTGTACACTGCTACAAGGATCTTTTGGCGCCCGAATAACGTTGACATTTGTACTACGTTTTTTAAATGTATTGAAAAAACAAGATGGCGGCGCTAGTTCCGAATTTGGCCACGTGCCAGAACAACCCACTAGCGCTACATGCGATTTGTCAGACTACATTAGGTTTTCAGTTCTCCGGAGTAAAACTTTTATGAATTGTCTGCAGATAGTGCATCAGAGTTTATCCATGAGTACAAACAAACAATACGAAGTAAGTAGGCAATGTCTAGCTAATGGACGCATAAAGTGCTGCGTACCATAGGTAAGGTAAGGCACCTCACCTATAGTACGCAGCAATATCGGCGTTATTATTTTCAGCCTGTGAGACTACGTACGCACTAACAGGTGGCTTTCTTAGCACCTAGAGCCTAGTGACTTATCATCCTTCGATACACCCTTGGCGCCAAGCTCGCAGTGCCAGAGTTCCAGAGCGTTCGTTTCACTTTGCTACTCGCAAGGTTACTCGTTAGATTTTAGGTGCCGAGCAAGCCACCTGTAAATGCGTACGAAGCCTTAATGATTAACATGATACTTGATGATGACTTCAGAAGTGCCCTGTATACATACTTTCATAAATAAATTTAGGTGATGGGTTTTACAAAATGTCTCACTCAACTCCCTCTTATTTATTTTTTTTTTTTTATTATTTATGTACACACAGTAAAAAACATATGGATATGACATTTTAAAAATTTTAGTACAAAGGTACTGCTTATTTCTTAAGAAATTTCTTCCAGCAGACCTGCGAAAGGAGAAGTAAAAAAGAAATGTAGACAATAGTGTGCGAGAACATGAAGAGAAAAATAAGAATGTGTGAAGTCTAAAAGTAACATATTAAATATACCTACACATATAATGCGAAAATTAACATAAGTATACTTAAATAAATACATAATGCTAAAATATACATACACATATATTTATATATATACATATATACATACATATTATATATATATAGAAATACTCACAATACAGAGGAAAGATAATGCTCTTTTAATCGACATTTAAATACAGAAATAGTTTTTAAATCACGAATGCTAGGCGGAAGTGAGTTCCACAATCTTACAGCATGGACAGAGAAGGAATAAGAATAGTAGCTTGTTTTATGAGGGTGGGATTTGAGGAGGGATCTTCGATGTGATCTACACGGTGTGGAACTAGAGCGAGCGTAAGAAAAACGCTCACGCAGGTAGGAAGGATAAGACGGGTTGTGTAGGATATTGAAGAGGAGACATAGAATCCGAGTATTCCTGCGAAGGCGGATTGGGAGCCACTTGAGTTCCTTGCGAAGGTGAGAGACATGGTCATACTTTCGAAGACCGAAAACAAAGCGAATGCACAGGTTTTGCAAGCGCTCAAGTTTGTTTAATAGCTCCTCAGTAGCATCCAGGTAGCAGGCGTCGGCATAATCTATAATCGGCTGAATAAGTGTTTGTGCCAAAGAAATTTTAGTCTTCAAGGGCAGAAGACTTTGAAGGCATTTCAGCGAATGAAAGGAGAAATGTACCTTTCGGCTGACCTCATTGACCTGAGCACGCCACGAAAGATTGGAGTCAATAACTACACCCAGATCTTTAGCGGTTTCTGTATAGTCAATGCGAACACCATCGAGATATAAAGGCATCAGAGTTGCAACATCAACCGCATTGCGAATGAATCTGCTGCCTATGATCATGGCCTGGGATTTAGTTGGGTTAATTTGCAAACCAAATGACTTAGCCCAAGCGCTGATGCAAGTCAGGTCATGATTCATTGCAGCAATAGCAGAACCCGCGCTGGCTACAGTAAAATGTCGATAAAGCTGCAAGTCATCTGCGTAGAGATGAAAACTAGAGGAGATTACTTTGGTAACAAAGTTTATGAAAATTGAAAAAAGAAGAGGCGAGAGAACGCTACCCTGAGGAACACCCTCAGTGAGACTACACCAATCGGAGAAGGACTCCTCCAGGCGAACACGCTGAGAGCGTCCCCGAAGATAAGAACTGAACCAGGCTAAAGTGGAAGAAGAGAAATTGATAGATTTGAGGACACCTAGTAAAATGTCGAAATCTACTGAGTTAAAGGCGCTACTAAAGTCAAGCAATACAAGAACAGTCAGGGACTTATTCTCCATTGCCCAGCGAATGTCGTCAGTCACCTTCAAAAGCGCGGTCACAGTACTGTGACCCGAGCGAAAACCGGATTGAAAAGGGGATATTATCGAGTTTGACGCCAAGAAAAATGATAATTGTCTATGAACTATGTGCTCAAAAACTTTAGAGAGAAATGGGAGAATAGAAATAGGTCTAAAGTGGGTTAATAAAGTAGGATTGTTAGTTTTAGGTAACGGTATTATGTGAGCCTGTTTCCAAACTGACGGAAAGGAGCAAGAGGAAAATGAGTGATTGAAGATATGTGTGAGAACAGGAAGTAATGAGGAGAGAATAAGAGATATCATTCTTGAACACAACTTATCATTACCGACTGCTGAAGAAGTAATCGCAAGTATAGACTTCTTAACGTCATCCTCAGTAACATCGTTAAGCTTAAATTGAGAATATTTTGGTAACGGCAAACTAGCAAGACTCTGTAGTGTCGCAGCCTTGACAGATGGATCAAGAGAAAAGGGAAGGAAAGAGAAATGCTTATTGAGATCATTGAGGTTCACATCCTTACACTGGTTGGCAGGTGACTTGCCTATGCCTACAGATTTGAGGAATTTCCATACATCGGAAGAACTGCGGTTATTGAGTTGGTCGTGGAAATAGCGTCTCTTGGCATCTTGACACAGATGACTGCAGCGATTACGTAGCGATTTGTAATAAGAGAGATTCAGCTCTGAAGGTCTGCGCTTATATCTGCTCTTAGCTTTATCCCTGCGGGCCATAAGCTCTGTTAAGAAGCGACTGTTGGCGCCATCTATTCACCGCAACGGGCAACTCTGGCCTTAATCATCTGTCGCGCGCTCCGCACCCGCTGAGCGCGCCCCCCTCGTCGCAGCGTCATGACGGCTGCCACATCCGTTTCCGAAAGACACACTGGTCTTTCGAGGTCTCTGGACAGCCGCGCGTTCGCGTCGTCCTTATACGTTGCAAATATATTTTTGTAAATTTGATATACCAATAAATCGAGTCACAGTAAATAAATAAAGATCATCATTGGAAAGACCCGCTGCGTCCCGCACACATCAAGACACACATAACCCCAACAGCTCTTTAATTTGTAGCGTTATCCATGGTGCAGGGTTATTTCTAACTTTGACACTTCAAGGTACTTCTTAGGTACTTCAAGTAAAATAATATACGATTAACTAAATAAACAAAATATTCAACACATTGAAGCAACAGGCAATTAAAAGGTCGGTTTTTTTTTTGTAACATTTTACCTAATGTGTGGCAGTCAAATAAATAAAGAGTTCGGAAAAATTATGTTGTTTTAATCAAAGGTCGGCTTCATTATAATTTGGTTGGACCGCGGGCCCGCGGTCCAACCAAATTGTCAGACAAAGTGTCAGGGCCATTGACCACTAGACCAACAGGCCTGCCCTAGATACCTTTTCTATTCGACTAGGTAAATATGTCGTATTTTCGGGACTATCTTTAAAAATTTTAAATGCTTACCTCGTAGCAAGCGGATCTCTCCAAAATGACCGAATACCAATATCTTCAAGCGCAGGCCGCGTATCAAACTCCGATGTCACCGCAAACCTCGGTATCGCGACATCCAACGGAAACAAACTCATCTGCAGTAGCGAGAATATCTCCAGAATAGATCCCATGAAGATGTCGATAGCATTCTTAAAGATATTGTTACCGGTACTGACAGCAATCAGCATAGTGTACCGGCCGTTAACACCAACCGGCAACTCCAAAACTTTCGCACTTAAAAATGGAACCTGCGCCAACCGGACTTTCTTCTGCATATGTATCATGTCAACCGTCCCGATCTTCTGCCCCAACTCATTAAAGAACGGTTGAGTCTGTATTTTCGCTTCAAGGAAAGCTGTCGTCCAAAGCCCTTCGTAATCCAAAGCGTCAAGAATAACAGAGTTCCCTTTTATGAAAATATCGGAGCGGGATGATAGAAAATTGCGAGCACGTTGAGATGTCGCCTTTGGGTTCTTCTTGATCGGTGCGTAAGCGAAGTTCAGGAGTCCTGTGTGCCGCGCCATTTTGCCCCAAGAAGGGTAAACTTTGAGACTTTCATCGAGGAATAAACTCCGTCGTCGTAATAAAGAGACGTCCAGGTTGTTCCACATTCAGGGCTATGTCATAAAACTTCCTGCGGATACACCTCTCTTGGGGTAAATTGAGGGAAGTGAAGATTTGGCTTTGAACTGACGGGTCAGCACCTTCTGCTAAGGCAGAAAGAGATAGCCAGATGGTGTAAGAAGAGAAGACGAAATGGTTGTCACTCCGCGCTGCTATGCGAGTGTATAGTTTGTTGTCGAAGTTGCTTATCGCCTTCCTGTAGTCTTCAGACACATCTCGGGCACACGGATCCGTGATTTCACTTCCAGCGATTCCATCTAAGAGACTGGTGGCTCCGTTCGCTATCTTACTGGGCGTTTGGAGTATGCTGTCGAATATCCCTTGACTGTGTGCACTATGTGCTAAGCACAAACCTAAGACCGCGATTGACAACCTCATTTCGCTCAGACTTTCTTATTGCCGAATGAGGAATGTGTTCTAGTGATGTTCGATATATAAAGTCAATCTAACCGCAAATGTAATTAAGATGAAATAGTCGTTATGATAACGTTAAAAGGGAGATTTGTGGTCATTGATTAAATGAATAATTATCAACATTTTATGAAAATAATTACTATTCACATTAAAACGTGTCTGACAATTATTACTGGCATAATAAGTTTTATAAATAAAACAAGAGAAACAAATGAAAAACAATGTTAAACATAACGTATTTAATTATTATTTGCCGTCCAATGGTAATATTTTTATAAATTCATACGTATAAAGTAAACTTTATTCAACACGTATATTTTTGAACGGTGCAATTCGTTGGGAATAATTATGTTTACCCGAAAATATTTCGTTGGAAATATGGCTCGTTCATTGTACAAACTTTATTAAATTCAATAAAATTACATACATTTAAAATGGAATATACGGAACATTTTGATGTCCATTTCTCTTTTATGGCATGTGTGAGTGATTATTAAAACCATATTGTTGTCCTTAAAATAGTCATATCTGTTGCGCGACAAAGGACTACATTCAACCGCTCGTAAATGATAACGTATGGATGTGCTAGTGCCTTTACTTCGTAGTAGTAAGGGCGGTATTCGCACTTCAAAGAGTTACTATTGGTTACATGTGGTTGAATACTTAACACTCTCATCGCCACTCATATACAACGTGTAACGTTATAATTATGTATTTTTTTTTAGGGCGCGGCCTGCTGTTATAGGAACACGAAAGCGCAACACAACGCAACATATCTCAACTTCTATTCATTAAATAAAATTTTATCCAAACAAGTCCATCGGTTTCTTACTAAACTTCAACTATAACCAACGACCCTGATTACTTATCTGCTCTAGTGACCGTACGTAGCTTTAGGTACAGATGCCAGCACATCAAGCTACTACAATCTGTCAAATTTATTTAATAGACTTTCAACTTTATCGCTACAGGATAAGGTTCAAGGTTGATTGGGAAAATTTGACAGTTTCGGGTAGCTTGATGCGTTGGCGTCTGTACATACAATCTGAATACTACAGCAAAGTTTCTTAATTGACAATCAAACATACTGTTACAGCAGCAAGGTACTATGTGTCTATTTGTGTGTAAAATTGTTTATGTATTTATACAGGGTGTCCGGTAATTAATGGATAGCCTTGAAATGGCTTATAGCAGAACTAATGGCCGTTCAGAAAAAAATTCAAAACCAAATATATCCTAAGTAGTATGTTTTAAATTAATTGTTCACTGAAAAATTAATAAAAGTTTTTTTTTTTTTAATTGCTATAGCTAATCAATCTATTTACTGCCTATCTATCGGAATAGTTAGCGTATAACAATAGAACAACAAAAACCGATGGAGTTCATTCAATTCTGGTTGTAGCGTACAATAATGTAAAAAAGGTAAAAATTTATAGACCTTTTAAAAAAAAAACATATCTTAGGATATATTTGTTTTTTTTTTTCTGAACAGCCATAAGTTCTGCTACAAGCCATTTCAAGGTTATCCATTAATTACCGGACGGACACCCTGTATATGCAAGAAAATTTAATTTCCAATCTTACCTTTATGTTTTATCATTAACTTAAATAAAATTCTGTATTTCAGTGATGCTTTAAGTACATTTTAGACTATAACGAATAAAATTAAGGCAGTGTGCCAAATAAGAATATAATTAAATAATTACAACTTAAAAGTAATATCACAAAGTTCTGTGAACATTTAGGTACAGTCAACGAAAAAGTCGTCGTAGTTAGGTCGTAGGTTCGAACCCAGACAGGCGCTTTACTTTGTGTAAATCATTTCATCACCACTGCTCTCAAAACGGTGAAGGAAAACATCGTGAGGAAACCGGCATGTCTTAGAACCAAAAATTCGAAGACATGTGACATCTACCAATCCGCACTGCGCCCGCGTGGTAGATTACGACCCACTCCCTCTAACAGAGAGGAGGCCTGTCCCAGCAGTGGGAACATTATAGGATGATTATGCAACATAAAAGTTACGTAATTATTCTCATACAGAGAAGGCACGAACGTTGATCACCACGCTTGCTCAAGACCGGTTGGCGATTTCAGACTTATCCTGCTACCCTGCTAATATAAATGTGTAAGGGTGCGTTTCCACATAAGCGGAGCTGGACGGAGCGGAGCGGAGACGTATAGGAATCGTCCAATCACAAACGAGACGAGTGACGCGATGAGGATTTCAACCATTGTGATTAGTCGATTCCTGCACGTCTCTGCTCCGCTTCTGTGGAAACGCACCCAAAGTTTGTGAAGATGTTTGGATGTTTGTTACTCAATCACGTGTAAGCCGTTGAATTGATTTGGATGAAAATTTGCACATAGATAGACCATTTTCTAGATTAAAATATAGGATACTTTTATCCCGGCAATGTGTTCCCTTGGGATAATAGTTGAAAGTTACTTTTTACGCGGGCGAAGCCGCGGGCAGAAGCTAGTATTAACTAAAAGTCCAGGTTTCCTCACGATGTTTTTCGTTCACCGATGTCAGTAACGTCCAAGATAAAACTCAGAACATGAGAATAACCACAGAGGCTTCACCACATTTATAGAAAAAAAAAAAAAAAAAAACAACGACATATTTTTCAATTTCATCATCTGCCTAGCCTTTCCCGAACTATGTTGGGATCGGCTTCCAGTTACTGGTATACAACCCAGTTACTGGGTAATACGAAACCCCTTGGTAAGACTGGCTGTCAGACTTTCGGGCTTCTGAGGAACCGTAACGACTGTCAATGATCCACGAATGACAGCCGGGACCAACGGCTTAACGTGCTTTCCGAGGCACGGAGGGGTCTCGATATATAATGGGTGATTAACATGTGTGTGTGTCGTTTGCTAAAATGTCACTTGAAATGTGATCAAAAATCAAGATGGCCACGTTAGTTCAGATTTTTGCCACGCGCCACGTACCCTTATAGCGCTTTAGCTGATATACACACATAAACAGACAAAGTTACACACATAAAAACAAAACAGAAAAAAATACTAGATAGAACTGAGCGTAACCCAGCCCACAATTCTAACTAACCTACTTTTTTATTCTAGTTCGTCAAATGGGACATGAAATAAAAAGCTTTTAAGACTTCGCGTGACCTGAAGAAAACCTCAAACTCTTTGGAACTAGTCTTCTTATTGACATAACCTCATTTGTTTTGTACTAGTCTCGTTGAACTAGTGACTCCGTTTGATCTATTAAAGTTAGTATTCATATATAAACAGTACTTAGAGTCGAGGTATAAAATAATATTATGCTAATTTACCAATTTTTTTTAGGTAAAATAAGTACCCATTTTGTGGGATCTGGACACGGAGCACGATTGTTTAGTGTAAACTTCACTGACTTGACACACTTTAATGAAAACTATGAAAACAAAAAAACACTGTTTTTCTAACCTCATAACTTTAAGTACTTAACTATAGTATATGACTAACTAACTTAACTATAGTATATACATGACCAGTCATTGGCCAAAAAAATCATCAAATCATTGTTTTTCATGTTTTTTTATCATTTTTAGATATCGATACCCATCACGTCTGCGAAGTTTCGCTAGCTAATTTAATTTGACCTTGTATTCTTGCACACAAATTTGTTACATAAATATTATCTACATTAATTTACATTAATATTAACCTACTTTGGATTTTCTAACTCTGGTCACTTTCTCATAGTATTCATAAGACTTATTTTAAATACATACATCAGCTACAACAAACACACGTTTTAGAATAACCAACCTTAAATCTATAACACACATCTCAGTTTTTATTGCACCCAAAAAAATATTTTATGACCTTTGGTGTCATTAAAAAATTAACTTATTTTTCTGCCAAAATTATTTTATGACCTTCGGTGTCATTAAAAATTCAACTTATTTTTCTGTTCGTTAAAGTTGATATTTGCGTAGAATGTCACTACTCGTACGGTGGCACAACATAACACTAAACGTTGGACGCAATTACAGCGGGTAGAGTGTGTACACGATGACATCTGAAACAAAACAAAAATAATTCCTAATTGTATAATGGGCAGTTAACAAGGGGTATCGTGTTACCCAGTAACTGGGTTGTGGAGGTCAGATAGGCAGTCGATCCATGTTAAATACTGGGATACAGTTCAATCCGGTTAGACTGGACTCCGAACCCAATATACAGGTTGAAATTGAAAACATGCGACAAATCGAAATGAGAGATTATACTCATCATTGTGAACAACTTTTACTATGAGATAAAACCTGAAATCGCTAAAAAAAACAGCTGTTCCCTACATTTATGTTCGCATAACTCGTCAAAATGTAGGGAGCAGCTGATTTTTTGTTTTCGCAATTTCAGGTTTGGTCCCATGGTAAAAGTTGTTCATAATGATGAGTACAATCTCCCATTTCGATTTGTCGTATGTTTTCAATTTCAGCCTGTATACCATATATTGTTAGAAAAAAACTAGGCAGATTGATTGCTTATGGGCAGCGGGAGATTCGGGTGATCCTTCTTCAATGGAAACTATACAAGAATAAGGCTGCTATAATAATACCATCCTATTTCCTTGTTCACAAATAGAATAGAATAGAATAGAATACTCTATTATGTACACCATATAGCTTACAGACATAAGTATAGACATTTTACAAAGGGTGACACAATGGGCGGTCTTATCGCTAAGAGAAATCTTTTAAAGACATCCTTTGGATGGATTGAAAAGGGAGCTAAATGTAAAAAAACAAACCAAGTAACAAACCAACCCCACAAAATAGTAATGTTTTGACGATTAAAATACTAGCTTTGAAATTATATAAAATGATCAATAGAATTAGCATAAAAAATATTATTATTATCTCGATAGTGATTGTAAATGTATTCTTGGTCAATCCTTAGTATCAGGTGGGATGACACTGACAGCTCACTCCACGCTCACTTCACCTAAGTTTTCACGGTGAGATGGTTACTGGTGCTGCGCCTGATCTGTCTCCGGTCGTGTCGGATTGCCGTACCATCGGACTATGAGAGTGAGGGAAGAGGGAGTGCACCTGTGTCTGCGCGCACACGCATGCACTATAATATCTCCCGCGCCGAAGGCTAGTCTCCGTTGAGATTGGCCGCCGTGGCCGAAATACGGCCTGGAGGACTTTATTAATGCAGCTTTAATTTATAATACTCACCCATTGCGGGAACTTGCAGGTCGATAGTGTCGAAGTACGTCACGTTCCTAATGAACTCTCCAGTGAACACGTTCTGTAACACAACACAATACAAATTAATATTTTTCCAATACAAACATACTGAACAATTATACGCCTAATATACTACGGCATTTTAAGTTGATTTATAATACAAATTCTTACTTCAGATGGCTATGGCAGCTAAATATAAATTGGGTCATTCGATTAAATACGTGTTTTTAGGATTCCGTAACAAAATGGTAAAACGGAACTCTTATGGTGCGACTCAGTTTATCTGTCTGTCTGTCCGTCTGTCACAGCTGGATATCTCAAGAACTACTAATGCTATCAACTTGAAGTTTGGAATAATTTTAGATGACGTTTGCCCAACTATATTGCAAATAAGATACGATTTTTTTTTTTTTTAATTTGGAACAATAAACAATAACATAATCTAGAATACAAATAAACAAACTTAAGAGCTGCTTAACAATTATGCAATAAACAGCGTTGTCCACAGCATATGTAAGTAATAATAAATACGTGTTAGGAAAGAAAACGATACAATAATAAAAGCTTTGTGATGATCGTAGAAGCGTTTACATTTTTACATATATTCATTTTTTGCAACAGGGACTGAAAGGGGGGTCTTAAAAATTCGAAGTGGGGCTAGTAGGGCATGTGGGGTAGGTATCATATGAAAGAGTGCTGTTTGCACATTTTCAAACATTTTTTCTTTTGTTTTAGGCCGCATAGTTTTCGACTTTTGATGAAAAATGTAAAAAAAACACCGCTCCCCACCCCCCCATCCTCGAAGTTTGCATAATGAAAATCTGAAAATATTCTATGTAACTAATAGAAGTTTATGTAAAAATTAGTTCGTAGTTATTCGTTGTAGGTCGTAGGTTCGAAACGAGCCTGTTCTACTTCTAGCCAGCGGAGGCCTGTGTGCCAGCATTGGTAACATTATAGGCCGACTAGATGCGCCCCTCGGTTTCACCCGCATACGTCTCGATCCCTTAATAAAAAGTATTCTATGTATTAATCCTGGTTATAACCTATCTGTGTGCCAAATTTCATCAAAATTGGTCTAGCCGTTTGAGCGTGAAGAAGTAACAAACATACACACACACACACACACACACACACACACACACACACACACACACACACACACGCACGCACGCGCACACACACACACACACACACACACACACACACACACACACACACACACACACACACACTCACAAACTTTCGCCTTTATAATATTAGTATAAATTATTGTATGGACGATAGTCGCTGCAAGACTTTCATAAACTCAAACTATTCTACGTCACAATCAAACACCCGACTCTTGAAGTTTCCGTTCAAACACACCGTATAGTCTTCATATAACTGTATAGTCTTCTACTCATTAGCGTAATGAACGCCTCTTCGTTACCGCCACGCCGTTCACCGATCGATAGCGCGATGAAACTTTAACTGTGGCCCGAGTTGATTATATGAGGCAGAGTTTTTTGTAAAAGACTAAAGTTGTACAACATTGTTGCAGCAACAGGTTTTTGTCTCGCGGAACATGTTGCTGGCTTTATTGTTTGCAGTTTGTGGGTCAAACACGTTTCCAGTAGCACACACAAATAATCTTGCCATGAATAAGTGTCTTTAGTTACATTAATTTGCAATTAATACATGTATGCCTTCAATACAATTTCAATTAAAATAAAATAAAAAATAGGCAATCACGGGGCCTGCCGACCGGAATGAAAACTTAGAACTGCCGTGCGATTCTGTAACCATCTCACCGTGAAAACTTGAGTAAAGTGAGTCGTCAATAGTGTGAATCCCTAGCATCAGCATCACTCACAGCTCACTCTAAGCTCACATCACCTTAGTTCTCACGGTGCGATTTTTCTCAGAATCGACCGGCTGCGGCGACCGACATGCTAATGTAAACAATACATCAAGTCGGTCGATTCTGTAAAAATCTCACCGTGAGAACTTAGGTGAAGTGAGCGGGAAGTGAGCTCTGGCATTCCCTAATGGTAAGGATTGTCACTATTAAGTGCTCACTTCACTTATGGTTTCACGGTGAGATTTTTACAGAATCGACCGACTTGATGTATTGTTTACATTAGCATGTCGGTGATGCGAAAGCATACGATTATCTTCCACCAAAAACCGCTCAAAGCGCCTAAAGAAGTTTTCACTTAAAAAAAAAAACAAATCCATAATTCATTCACATAAACGAATGCTGTATTTCTTTAAAATCACGTAATCAAGGCACACATTCCAATGAGTCGGTAATATTTACCAACAAAAGTTCCTTTTACCAATACTCCGATAATCCAATCTGTAATCCGCTAACCAATCAAATCTTCTCTTATTTCTCAGGGGCTTTAGAAGATATCGGTAGTAATACTGTTCGCGGAGAAAGATGCTAGTTTTATTATAACTACAGCTAGATAATAGATTGTAGAAACACAAAATATAGGTATAGAAGGTCCGTTCCAAATAACGAGCGAAAACAGGCGCACGCATATGTATATAGTGTATTTTAAAAGTAGCTGTTGAAAATGTAAACAAAATCTAAAAAACGTACAGACGCCAGCACATCAAGCTACCCGAAACTGTCAAGTTTTCCCAATCAACTTTGAACCTAATGCTTTAAGCGATAATGTGGAAAATCTAGATGTGCTGGCATCTGTACCTATGGATGCCAATTTGTAGTTGCACTACAACCATTTAGAGAGCAGTGGTGATTAAGTAGCAGTGATCGGATAATCAGGCGCTAATATACCTAAACTTAACTTTTATTCCCACGAAAGAATAATACGGACATGTCTTTCAGAATCCCGGATCCCGGAATCGTTTGAAATTCCTGAGAATGTTAAAAATGTTACCTGCTTACAAAATATACTTAGAAATCGCTGTGAAAATGAAAAAAAATTCATTAAATAATGCATACATACGTACTCGTACTTTCAAGGCGGCTGTTCCTTGTTAAGCTCTCATTGTAATTTTTTTAGAATAAAAAGCCGATTTTAATGGAACTTTTAATTTACAATGAAAGTTTTATGAGAACTTGTGGAAGTGAAACCTGTTAGATAGATAAATCAATTTCCACTACTTGACCACATTGTGCACCATTATCATTTTTTAATTGATATTCCATTTGTTTTGATTAAAATAAAGATATTAAATCAAAATAACCACTGCTATAATTTCATTAAGTTTGTTATAGTTGTTTAAAAAAAAAATTCAATTTCGGGAACCCGGGATTACTTATTTATTCAGAAAGGAATGTCCATATTATTCTTTCGTGGGAAGAAGTTTAGGTATACAACGTGTAACGGAAAGGGGGTATCAACCCTGAAGGAGGTGAATGTGCTCATGAAACTCAACAACTTTCCCCAAAGAACATAGGTCGAAATATGAAAAAAAAATTTGGCCCTCCCATAGTAAATCAATCAGCTGGTAGTCAGTTTTGTAAGGGAGGGCCAAATTTTTTTTTCATATTTCGACCTATGTTCTTTGGGGAAAGTTGTTGAGTTTCATGAGCACATTCACCTCCTTCAGGGTTGATACCCCCTTTCCGTTACACGTTGTATAACAGCTGATTTTTTCGTGATTTCAGTGTTGGTTCCATAGTGAAAGTTATTCATGGGTGGAACAGCCTGTAAAAATTTGGAGCCGGTAAAAAAAATCACGCTGTATAGGTACTTAGGTATACACTTCTATCTACAGCCTTGGCCAAAAGTATTAGGCACCCCCATAAAACACGTGCTACTAATAAAGTATAGCAAAAACAAAGCTATCTGTTAAACAATAGCCCATGAGGTGAATACAAATGTTATTTAAAACCATAAATAAGGAATTTTGACGTGCCATAAAACACCTGGTCCGCAATTAGTGGGAAATGGCATTTAATGACAAATATTTCTTTTTTTTTCTCAGTCTTCTTTCGCTGTTCATGGTGTCAAGAAGCTAGTGTGTGTTATTTATTTATCAAGTAGAGGCTGTCTATTTTACGAAATGCCTAAACAAAGTGAACGTTGTATAGAAAAACGGATAAAAATCCAGATTCTACACGAAGAGGGCAAATCCCAGGTAGAGATCGCCAAGTTGGTAAAATGTTCTCGATGTGCGGTGCAATCTGCTCTTAAAAGGTTCGCGGAGACTGGTTCTCACACAAACAGAGTGAAAACGGGCAGAAAACGTGTCACTACTGAGCGTCAGGACAGAAAACTGATTCGTGACTCTCTCAAGGACCGCAAAAAAACGTCTTCTGAACTCGCTGCGGCTCTATCGGAGAACATTGGAAAGCCGATTAGTTCTCGAACGGCAAGAAGAAGACTCACAGAAGCGGGCTTAAGAGGCTGTAAAGCCAGGAAGAAGCCTCTGTTATCCGAGAATAACAAAAAGATCCGCTTAGAATGGGCTCTACGACACCAACATTATACCGAAGAAGATTGGTCCAATGTTGTATGGTCCGACGAATCGAACTTTGAGGTAAGTTTTTATATCATCGGTATAAAACAACAACAACAATTACTAATTAGTTCATTAACTTTTGTAAGAATTATAACCAATCTAACATGGGTGTTTTTTTTTAATGTTTTTAGGTATTCGGAACGCCGGGTGTGACGTTTGTGAGGCGGCGTGTCGGCGAGGAATACCATCCAGATTGTGTGGTACCTACCGTCAAACACGGAGGCGGCAGCATTATGATCTGGGGCTGCATGGCTGCCGATGGGGTTGGCGAAATGTTTGTTTGCGAAGGCCGCATGAACAGTGAAAAGTATATCAATGTGCTAGAAACTGTGTTGATGCCTTCGTTAGTGCGTATTTTCGGTGGCACCAACTTAGACGGCGTCAAATTCCAGCAAGATAATGCTCCATGTCATAAATCGGCGACCACGATGGCTTGGTTTAGAAATAACAGCATTGTCTTGCTGGACTGGCCGGCGCAGTCTCCAGATCTGAACCCCATCGAGCATCTTTGGGGTATACTGAAGCGCAAGATACGGGAGCATAGCATTACATCAAAGGCAGCGTTAAAAAATGCCTTAACAAGTGAGTGGGATGCCATAAGTCCTGATGAGTGCACAAAGCTCGTACGCAGTATGCCCCAAAGGATTGCTGCGGCGATAAAAGCGAAGGGTGGATCCACTAAATATTAATATTTTTTATTGTTTTAATAAATATATAAACATAGACAGCAAAATTAGTTTTATTTTTCATCGCAAATGTGTGTATTGCAATCATTTGTAGGGTGCCTAATACTTTTGGCCAAGGCTGTATACTAATAATAAAGCTGCAGAGTTTGGTTTTTTGAATACGCTAATCTCTGGAAGTGACAGTTGAAAAAAAAAAGTCATAAAGAACGCTAATAACGCGAGAACGAGATAATAGCGCGGCTAGGCGATGCGATGAGACGGGACGGGCCGGGGGGGGGCAGGCAGAATAAGCTAATACTTATTATAAATTGAAGTCACTGTTCGTATCTGTCTGTGTGACCGCTTTGTTCTTCTAAATTACCTATGCATCGGATCATTCGGATCTAAATTTGATGGGGCGGAAAGAATTTATTTCGGAAGGTTTATATTATGCATTAATATTAAACTTAAAGATAATTAAGGAATCTCGATGTTTCGTCAAGTCGCAAAAACCGTGCGAAGCAGAGGCGGGTCGCTAGTACATACATTGCAATACGCTACACAACCAGTCAGAAAATGTTCCTTGGATATACGAACAAAAATACTACTTAAAGTTTTTTATGTTTTTAAATTTTGCTCTCATCCCTCCATCGAAGCTCCAAGAATGTATTAGCGTCAGTCTATCGCGAATACATTGTCAAATAGTCCAGCCTGTGGTATTAAAATTGACGACCCATCATTGCTAATCAGTATTAAAAGCACCAAGAACATCGATATAATTCTAATAACCGAAGTTAGCCCAACAGGCATCTCTCTATATAGGGTTACTGGAAACTCGCCCACTTCCTTGCAGGAGGTGATAGGGTAGCTAAAATGTGACAAATTTAACCCCCCATATGTATGGCCTAAATTTTAAATTACTCCAAATTTTCACTCTAAACATTTCCTAAAAAAAAAAAAAAATCATGTTGATTGGTTTTTTTTTTTATTTATAGCTAACATTCTAATAAAGTAAAATGTCTAAAAATTTAACAAGAATTTTTGTAATTATTTGTACGAGTCGATTTTTTTTTTCAAATCAACAAACTGCTGTTGCAGTTTGGCAGAGGTAAGAAATATGTACTGTAAAATATTATTGGGAATAAACACTTTTTCATTTTTTTCAATTAGTTTCGGTTAAGGTTACATAGGATAGGGGGGGTTAAATTTGTCATATTTTAGCTCCCCTATCACCTCCTGCAAAGAAGTGGTCGAGTAACCAGTAACCCTGTATATTAGCGAGTAGTTAGGTGTTCTCGGCTCGCCTACTCATTAGTGTAATGAAGCGTGGCTCGCCGTTGCACCTTTATAGTCTGCGCTATGATCGATAGGCCGCCGTAGTACAACCATACAACTTCGTAACATGTTCCTCCCACCTATTATTTTAATCAAGTAATAGGTATGATGACTACTATTAGAAACTAGCGGCCCGCCCCGGCTTCGCACGGGTGCAATGCTGATCACTACATAGTGTAAAACACAGTCGCTTTCCGCTGTCTGTCTGTCTCTATGTATGCTTAGATCTTTAAAACTGCTCAACGGATTTTGATGCGTTTTTTTTTAATAGATAGAGTTATTCAAGAGGAAGGTTTATATGTATAATACATGCATAATACAGTAGAGAAATACTGATAATTTTAGAGCCATTATTTCTCGTAAAAAGTTAAGGATAAAAAATGGTTATTGTGGGTTATCCCTAAAAGATAGACGTATACCATCGCGGACTTTTTTGTAGACCTTTTTAAGGTGTACAATACTGTAGTACATTATTTTGATCTATCTCGAAGGGTTCAGCCTGCGTTTAGGTACAATGTAAGCGCAAAAAAAGTGTTTATTTACGACATCACATTAGAAACCTCTAAAATTATCAGTGTTTCTCTACTATATTATGCATGTATTATACACATAAACCTTCCTCTTGAATCAATCTATCTATTAAAAAAACGGCATCAAAATCGGTTGCGTAGTTTTAAAGATCTAAGCATATATAGGGACAGACAGACAGGGAAGCGACTTTGTTTTATACTATGTAGTGATGATTGATTAAATAATGTAATTTCTAAGAAGGTATAAGGCAATCGATTGAAATAGCTTCCATTTTGACAGCTCAGCCACGTTCATTGTGTTATTTACGTTGCTTAGGAGACGAATTTTTCAAACGTATGAAGCAATGGATGTCGAAATGCAAGGCACTGCTATAGATTGCCATTTTATTTATGTTACGCAATTACCCCGCTGGTTCCCTCACAATGTTTTCCTTCAACAAACTGGTATTGATGGATGGACTGTGTGAAAGATGATATAGCTATTTCTTATTTAAAATTGATTTTATTTCCAGATAAACAGATATTGACTTTATTACAATATAAATTAAGTTAATTTCAGAATTACTAGAACTATTGAAAAGGTTATAAAATGTTTGAAGTTGTAGCGCAAATCACGTGTGGGCATTATAGTTATTTTTCCAAAAATACATATTTGTTTACACTTTTAGAAACAAATTTGCGAACGCAATCTAGAATGGCGGTGATTACCGAGATGACGACTAATGGAGAAGTATGGAAGAAAAAGACATTTTGCGCCGACCCCGAAATAAATTAGGACAAGGGCAGAAGAATTAATGAATGAAGCGGTATTGATAATAATAAATATCATACTCACCAACACAGTATATCCATCCGTAGCGTTAAGTTGAAAACTGCTCAGTTGGATCGATTCCTTAGTGTCTTCGGAGTCCATGTTGACGGCCGCGAACGTATACGAAGGGTACGCGTCGCCCTTCCGCGGCAGGTGCGGCTTTACCCATATAGTCGCCCCCATACCCTGGAAGAATTACGTACACTGAAGAATGGAAATATAACTTTAATGTCCACACCATAAAGTTCAGTTTTCTTTATATTTGTATGAAGTGTGAAATACTAGTATAACGTTGTCGTATTGTGGTTTGTTTGTGTAGAATAAACTATATTTCCTTATTTCATTCTAAAATCGACCTTATTAAAACGATAGTACGATAGTCGATATTTATTTGATGGACTAGATGGCGTTGTGTGAAAGTTGTGGATTATTATTATTATTATTATTATTTAAATAGAAATAACGTCATTTGGAAACAAGAGTTTGAATAGACTTTACATAGAATTAGATGAGAGAAGTAGGTACTGCCGGGTCGATTCTGTAAAAATCTCACCGTGAAATCATAAGTGAAGTGAGCTTGAAGTGAGCAGTGTCAATAGTGTTAATCCCTAATGACAGCTCACTTCCCGCTCAGTTCACCTAAGTTCTCACGTTGAGATTTTTACAAAATAGCACTGCAGGTGTATATGTATGGAAAGGCGTCATTCCGTGAAAACGACTTAATAAAAAACTTCAAATCACTGACAGACAACGCACAGCCTAAACCGCTGTGTCCAGAACCATGAAATTGTGTACAAGATTTAGGAAGTTGCTGGGGCTTCCCCGCTTCTGTGGCGCTTCGCAGATGTTCGCGGAAGCCCTTGTTGATGATTTTCATGCCATAATGAGAAAGAGGGCGGCGTCAATAACGGTTAGGTTGCGCGGAAGCTCCAACAGCATCCTAAAGACATTGTTTGGCAAGGTGGACAGCCCCTTTATTAGGTACTGGGTGCAGAGGCACGTGCCAATATGTGTTGAGCCACGTAGTTATTCGTTGTCGACAGGTTAGTTTGTAAGTTTTACTGTCTGTGAGTCTTTGTTACTATTACTATATGGATTGTGTGTATTTTTGTGTGTGATCCGCAATAAACGATATTATTATCATTATATTTTAATTTGGCTCGAGGCGATGTGTATCGATATCTAAACACGATAAAAAAAAACTTTTTTTAGGAGGTCCACGACCGCTTTTAGTTACCATCGAGCACATAGCTTATACTTGCACACATAGCTTGTATACTACTTGTATACGTTCCATACAGATAAATATCAAAACTGAATACAAACTGGCCATCTCTTGCATCGTTTGCATCAGTGTAACTTGTCCGTGTAGTTTGGAGGCCTGGAGACCCTTAACATAGGTAGTACAGTCTCCACAACACTATTGTATTTTTGTATTTTGTATTGTATCTCTAAAACCACAATTGCTGGTATTTGAAAGTAGCAATCCGTACATTTGAATTAATGGTTAGTCGCAGGTGCAGTGCTAAATACATTTTATTTGTTGTCCGCGCCCACAAGAAGATTTATTATCAACTATGTTTTATCCGCAACTAGGATACTGGGATTATTTTCTATCCTAAATGTGTTTCAGGATATAAATAGCTTTGCAATGCGACAGAAGCTACTATCTATTATATTGATTATAATCAAATGTGATGGTATCCGTATAAATTATAGGCAATTTAAACCTATACAACGTGTAACGTTAAATGCGCAAAACCTGAAAATAGTTTGATCAGAACAACGAGCAGAATTAATTTAACCACTTTTTAATATAGGTCACATTTTTCAAAAAATCTTCATTAAAAACGTTGCCGTGTCTATTTAGTAATAGGTCAAGCAAGCCAATGTCAGCGCGGCGCAGCGGCCCGGTGACGATTCCTCCCTCGGTAAAGCGTCGTTGCAGACGCAAGAAACGATCAGAATGGTCAGTAAAACTAAAACAGCACATAAAACCTTTACAATTTTTTTAATGACTTATTTTATCTCGGAAATAGGTCAATTGAATTAAAAATCAGTTGGGGTGTCTGAGGTTTTGCGCATTTAACGTTACACATTGTATATAACATTAGCTGTGACCGCGACTGCGTCCGCGTGCATGTCGGAAAACAAATTGGATTTCATGGTTTTTTTCTTGCGCTGAACCCTTACTATTTTTCTAAAATAAAACTGAGCCTAAGTTACATACTACACTTTTTCGTATGAGAATGCGTTGCGTCTGTAATGTGCACTTGGCTTAACAGGGCCAATTGATTGATGTCTATCAACGTGCTCCACAATCAAGTTCCACGACTGTAGAAGATAAAAAAAAAATATTGACAAAAAAAGGATGTATATTTACATTTCAAACCCTGACTCCTGAGCTAGGTGAAACCTGTGTTACAGGAGTCAGTGTCTTCACCCGTTTTTGGAACTAACAATTTAAATGCCATAAAATACAAAATATTAAAATATAATTATATAATTAAAATAAGATAGACCATACATTAACATACCCGATGCGGTTTCGCCATGATGCCCAAAGGGTCCTGTGCAACAGCTATAAGGTCCAAATTCTGCAGCAGCTCCTTCTCATACGGCGTGATCTTCTTCATGTTACAACTTAGCAGTATTGGCGCTGACAACATGACCATCATTGCTAGTTGAACGCGGCTCTGACTGCGGGTGAGTACGTTAGTACCGAAGATTAGCTGAAAGGAGATGATGGTTACCGTTAGTATTGGCTTTGCCTTTACAATTCAAGATCGCTCAGCGAGCTATGGAAAGAACAATGCTTGGAGTCTCTCTGAAGGATAGAATCCGGAATGAGGTGATCCGGCAGAGAACCAAAGTTGCCGACATAGTTCACAGAATAAGCAAACTGAAGTGGCAAAGGTCCGGTCAACTTAGCCGTAGAACCGATGACCGTTGGGGTAGACGTGTTCTTGAGTGGAGACCGTGAATCGGCAAACGTACGGTAGGATGCCCCTTTTTTTTACTGACTAAAAACCACCCCGGTGTTCCATCTCACACCTACGCCGAGGGTCGCGGGAACGAACGATCCTTCCGCAACACCCGACTGGTGCCGGCCCGCCACTGCGGGCCTCCTCGGGTCAGGGGGGGGAGTGAGGTGTTTGACTCCCCCCGCGGAGTCAAACACCTCACTCCCCCCGCGACGTCTAAGAGGGGCGCGCGTGGAACACAACGCGCCGCCACCTTGGGTCCTGATGTGTAGGGGCCGACGGACGTCACCCCTGGAAGAGGGCGTTTTCCGCCCACCGCCGACGCCCGATGCGCGTGCTGCGGGCCAGGTGTGTCGATGAGATCTCCCTTTCTGCAGCCTCCTTCTGCGAGACTAAAGCTTTGCAGCATCTGCAAGCTCTGCAGCTTTACTTGAGGTTTATGGCCATTTCTTCTCCACAGAAACATACTACGCTTTGAAATGAGCTCCATCTTTCTGACTGACTGACAATTATACGTGCCTGTAAATGCCTTAATTGAAATAAATGCTTTGGCACAAAATAGAGAAGGCCTATATAAAGCAGTGGGTCAAACAAGGCTGCTGATGATGATGAAGTGCTTTGAGTTCTTTTTTTTCCTGTTATACGCACCATGTCAGGATCGTTCCAGTGTCCCGGGCCGTGGTGCGGCGCCAGCTCGTTGTATCGTTTCTCGTAGTATTGGAAGATGCCTACGATGGCTTCCCAAGAGTCCTGCACATCGTGGTAGTTGCGCCACAAGTTGCAGTACTTCGATATTTGGTCGTAATCCGGCTGAAATACAAGATGTATTATAACGCCCCGTTTCGATGTCGTGTTTTCATTGACTGACTTGGAGAGTAGACCCCCTGATTTAAGCAGTTGACAAACTCGAAAAAGTATTAATTAAAACCTTTTTAATCAATACTTTTTCTTTCATTATCTAAGATTGAACAAGGGCTCTACTCGACGGGCTCGTGGCTAAGTAATAACCGCAGCCGTACGGGTTGATCGATCAGGTTAACCTACGCTTGCCGCGGTCGCCCCGTAGATGGGTGACCACCTTTACATACAGAGACCCATCCGTGCCTCGGAAAGCACGTTAAAAAAAAGTAATAATAGTCCTCCAGGCCGAGTTTCGGCCATAGCAGCCAATCTAAACGTAGACTTCCATCTGCGCGGGAGATATTATAGTGCACAAATGTGTGCGCAGACTTACTCTTACAGGTGCAACTTCTCTTTCCTCACTCTCATAGACCGATGGAACGATGGATGGGATAGATCAGGCGCAGGACCAATGGGTTAAAATGCTTTCCGAGCCACGGAGGTATCACACCACCAACTTCCCAACTCAGGGCTGTTACTGAGAACTCCCTAATGGAAAAACCCAATAGCGCTTTGCCCGACCTGGGAATTGAACCCAGAACCCCACGCTCAGCAGTCGCGCTTGCGACCACGAGAACAACGGGAAAATTATAAAAGACAGTACAGACTAATCGAAAATAGACGGCAAAACCGAAAAAATTCGATAAAGTTTGAATTATGCAGTAAAATTATGTTGTCCAAGGTTGGCGTTATCTCATTATTCGATAACGATTTGGGCGAACATTACTTATTTTTCGATAAAGCCGATAAGCGGATAGTAATCAATGGATTATTTATTTGCTTAACTGTAGAAATACTCAAACCGCATACCGACGGCTTCGACGCCGTCATTCACAAGAAAACCGCGTCACTTTTGTCAAGCTTGCGGGCGAGTGGCAACAGCATTCGAAAAACTATTAATTACCATTATTTTCACCGTAAAAAGAAATTTCCTAAACTATCGGCGTCTTGACGTTTGTTCCCTGTCGCCCGACACCCCCGCGCAGTCTCGCTTCGGATATGGCTAGTTAAATTGTACAAACGCCAGCACATCAAGCTACTAAAATCTGTCAAATTTCTTTAATAAATTTTCAACTTTATCGCTAAATCATTAGGTTCAAGGTTGATTGGGAAAATTTGAGTTTCGGTTAGCTTAATATGCTGGCATCTTCTTCTTCTTCTTCTTCTTCTGCATGTGAACCTAATGCTTTGGAATGGGCAATTAGATTCATCTTTGTGTCTGACCGTCTCCTTGACAATTCAAAAGTGGTACGTTTGAGTTTAAGCTAGATTAGATTATTAGATTATTTTAGGGAATTCTACACAATTATATACATACATAGTTACATACATAAACGCCTTCTTCCCACGGGGGTAGGCAGTAACTACAGAACGCCACCTGCATCTATCCTTACATACTCCTTTCGCCTCGTATACGTTCATGAATCTGGTCACACAGAACATCACCAATAAGGTCACTATATATACAACGTGTAACGTTAAATGCGCAAAACCTGAAAATAGTTTTGATCAGAATAACGAGCAGAATTAATTGAACCACTTTTTAACATAGGGCACATTTTTCAAAAAATCTTTATTAAAAACGTTGCCGTGTTTATTTATTAATAGGTCAATCAAGCTAATGTCAGCGCGGCGCAGCGGCTCGGTGACGACTCTTCCCTCGATAAAGCGTCGTCGCAGATGCAAGAAACGATCAGAATGGCCAGTAAAACTAAAACAGCACATAAAACCTTTACAATTTTTTAATGACTTAGTTTTCTCTGAAATACGTCAATTGAATTAGAAATCAGTTGGGGTGTCTGAGGTTTTGCGCATTTAACGTTACAGGTTGTATATTAGAATATCACAATGCGCTTGAACGGGTAACCGTATCGAACCGCAACACAGTGACACAACAGTGGATGAACACAGTGGATCGCTAGGAAACGACGCAGCTAACGAGCTGGGCAGAAGGGCATCCAGTACCCAGTAGTCTGTGGACCGGAACCTGTCGTACCAATCCCCTTCAACCAACTACGCAGGTGGCTACAGGAGCACACCCACACACAAGCAAAGTACTGGTGGACGTCGTCACCGGGCTGAGGCAGTCCAAGGAAGCCATCCCATCATTAGATGGCAAACTAACCAGGCACTTGCTACGCCTGGAGAGGAAAGGCCTGCGCCTGGTGACGGGGACCATCACGGGCCACTGCTCACTAAACAAACACTTCCACACAATAGGCATAACGGACAGTCCTCTGTGCAGGGCTTGCATGGAGGCCGATGAAACCGTTGCGCATGTGCTCTTTGACTGCACAGGCGACACCCAGATTAGGTCAGAAACCCTCGGGACACCCATATCTTACACAGATGTTCTCAACAGACCAAGAGACCCTATCAGCTTCTGGAGGGAGGTGGGCTGGTGGGAATAACCACCGACAGCCGCCCAGGCCCACGCAAAATGGTCCACTTGAAGGACTAAGTGCGGAAACCAAACCCGTAACATAGAACATAGGTCACTATATGCACTCCTAGGGCGTCTCCTCCCGGCGTTTCCACTCACATCTGCGTTGTAAATACCTACCTACCTTGTAAAGTTATACAGCGACCGTCAAAAATTCACGTGAACAGTCAAAGTTCACTAACCTGTGTACGAAGATATCATACCTTCTTACTATGAATGAACTCGATGTAGTACGGCCAGCTGCAGGAGAACACCATAGGCCTGCCCGTGTTGTTCAAATAGTGGCCCAGCCTTTTGTAACCTGGGAACAAAAGGATTGCATCAATATCGCGCGTAGTCCGCGTAATACAACGTGTAACGTTAAATGCGCAAAACCTGAAAATAGTGTGATCAGAATAACGAGCAGAATTAATTGAACCACTTTTTAATATAGGTCACATTTTTCAAAAAATCTTCATTAATAACGTTGCCGTGTCTATTTATTAATAGGTCAAGCAAGCCAATATCAGCGCGGCGCAGCGGCCCGTTGACGACTCCTCCCTCGGTAAAGCGTCGTCGCAGACGCAAGAAACGATCAGAATGGCCAGTAAAACTAAAACAGCACATAAAACCTTTACAATTTTTTTAATGACTTATTTTCTCTCTGAAATAGGTCAATTGAATTAAAAATCAGTTGCGGTGTCTGAGGTTTTGCGCATTACGTTACACGTTGTAGTCTTAGCATAATCAGCCTATAATTTCCCCACTGCTGGGACACAGGCCTTCCTCTCGGTGACAGGAAGTGGGCCATAATCCAACACGCGGGCCCAGTGCTGGTTGGTAGATCTCACATGTCTTA